>CM037831.1:7498953-8098953 GCA_021234535.1 Stichopus chloronotus
TTGAATTGACAGACGAGAAGAGAGCCTCTTAACCAAGATGTTACCTGTCACTGAAAGTATGACCACAGGGGAATGTCAGAGAGTCCTAAGGAGGTTGGAACTGGAGGCTTATTGTGGCATCGTAAGTGCTCTCAGGGCGCAAGGGGAGTTAGATTCAGACAAAAGGGAACTGCTGCAATCAATTCAACAAGCACTGAGGTAAGGTCTTGCTCTCATCACAGATTTTAAAATGAATTAAATATTTTTAAGATAAATGATAAGTTTGGTTGGAACTTAGTGGTACAGTCGCTAAGCATAATTGAATATCTCTGTTTGTGCAACTTGAAGCAGAATTTGTCTACTGTGCTAAGCTTCATTAGCATCTGGTGTCCTGCAATCACTAGGTCCCCGGATCAAATCCTGGTGGAACCACTTGGAAATTTTCTGGGGACTCAAACTAACTTTTTTATGTTTACAGTGGTACTGAGGGGGGGGGGGGGGGGGAATTTGGTGATTTCAATTTGGGCTCCGGTTGTCCGATTTAGATATCGTCCACTTCAGGTTGCTCTGTACAGCTAGTGGGTTGCTGAGCTAGGCAGGTCTTCCACCCCTCCCAGCCTTTGGGAAAATGACTAAAGACTAGGTGGTACACTTTCGTCTGTCGGATTGGTATGTTAAATGGCGGTCTCTGGAGCAGGTTTGGGTTTATGTGGGATTGTTGGCTCACCCCTGCCTCATTACCCTATGTTTGCTGATCGCAAAGAGTAGGCAGATTTTGCCATCGTTCATCCACGACCAACAGGTACAGGATCCTTGTCTGTAGATATCATTCGTGGTTGTTTTTATGTTCTTTATTTGCAGGATGACTCATCTCTGTTAACAGATTTTGTTCTGCTGTAACATTATTCTGTGTCAGTGATTCTTTGATTGATCGTTAGGATGCCGACAACAATTTCCTACATGTCTGGTTTACCCCATGCTCATTCTGCAGCAGTTTGTCATTAGTGCTAGCGACAGCGACTCGTTCTTTTGCCCGGAAAAGATAAAACTTGCAAAATAAGATCTGCACAAGATCTAAATAATAATGATAATAATATTTTCATTATTTGCACCATATGTTCCAATAGCTGTTGTCCTTCTCTTACCTTTGTAGTATTTCAACAGAGAGGCACAAAGCAGAAGTCCGGAGAGCAGTGAACGATGAGACATTAACAAGTATATGCGAAACGTGAGTTATGTCATGATTTTCTATCAGTTAAGCAATTTAGCAAAGTTTTATGTAGTAAGTTGTAACCCACCTTACTTTAAAGGTGCAGTACAGCTGGCAGAATGAAACTGATTTTCACTCCATATCTGGTATGGTGGAAGGTGCCATAATTTCAATGGTTATTCCAGAAATCATCCACAAAAAGGGAATTTAACCCACTGACCTTTGTATTCCAAGCCCTGGGCATGCTCTGCATAGTATCCTACTCTGCCATTTGTAATTGCAGTCAGTCTTCATGTGAAGTCAGTGGAGGTGATAGTTTGACACATTTGAGACACAGTATGTGAAGAAGGGTGAGGTGTTTGATTTTCAAAATTGGTATGTTTTGTCCTTTTATTTTCATGGGTTTTTTCAAGGAATCACAAAGTTATTTGACTGTCTGGTTTGTGTCATTTTACGATATTTGCTATAAATTAGCAAATTAATCATTTTACGTCAAAGGATGATGACAGTACATTGTGATGTTCTTCCTCTTGCAACATTTACCAGGCTCAACAACAGCAATGCATCCCTCGAGTGGGCCATCGAAGGGAGGCGGCTGGTCCCTCTTATTCCACGGCTGGTCCCTCAAACTGCCTACCTCCAGATAGCCAACCAGGCAGCTAATGAAGCTCAGGCTCAGAATAGATCTGCTCAGCTGGCAGCCCAAGGAAAGAAGCCAGGTATACACTGAGAAAAAGTGTAAATTATTATGTTGTGAACACTGTTAGGACAAGGTTTTGTAATCTGTATTACAAACAACCCTTACCACCAATTTTGATCCCTTCGTCACAGCCAGTAAAAAGGTAAATTCAACGACACTTCAAGTCATGAGAAAAAAAACATTTGTTTTTTTGTAGCTTGTGGCATAATTTGTAGCAATTTATGACTTTTTTTTTTTTTCAAAGAGATTCTATTTTCATGCTCGAAACTTAAATCACAAAGACCGCAAGGCAAAAGTAGTCAAATTATACGATTGAAGTTTGAGATGTTGGATAAGCTGATTAGGTTTTTGATCCAACCAATTTGTTTTGGAAACTTTCCCATTCAAGTGGATTTAAGGGCCAAATCGTAATGACTTCCTTGGCCTCTCTTGACCATTTTTGTGTTACATGCAAATCCATTTTATTGCACCTATTTTTGCAACCTGAAACTGCAAAACTTTTCACCCTGTCGACAAACCTTTGCAACATCACCTACTGTGTGCTATGGATTATGTGTTTGATAAGTACGTACATCAATTTCTGTGAAAATTAGTCCATCACATTACCTTTTCTCCACAAAGATGCAAAAGAGTCAACTGCCAAATCACCGCCTTCACCCACCGTCACAGATCTGAAGAAGGCATCGCTGAACGATCTCATCGTGCTGCCCCACGGTACAAAATTACCAGGGAAAAGTGAGTGACCAATCTGCCAGATTTATCGTTGAGGAATGTGCGCAGTGTTACATTGTCGTACATTCCAAGTTTTTCAATGTCTTTTGACGCAAACGTAGACTTGACTTGTTGATCGGTGTAATCCAACCGACTTTCGAAAAAACATCCAAAATTTGAGAAGTAGTAAAAAATTTAAGGACAGATCTACGTCAACAAAAGATGTGTAATTCAATGGTGATTTTTCCAATTCGTTTTGACGTAGTGCATTGTGAAATATATTCAAGGAGAAGTATTAATCAATTTGATTGAAGTTTAAAATTGTCACTTAACTGTATACTGTATTCACATTCGCACATATGAAACCACCAGCTATTGTCTCTTAGGCAAACTTTTAACTGCTGCTAGAAATTAAATGAGTGGTATTCCCAATATTTGTTTCCAAAGTGGCAACTGCAATCATTTAGGATGACTGCACAAAGTATTCAGTGTGCATTTAAATCTTATTTTCAGCGTTCACTCCACTGTGTGTGTGTGTGGGGGGGTGACAGAGCATGGCTTTGCATGGGGATAAATGTAGTGACAACTTCCCCGGACAACTTCCACCCGGACAATTTCACCTGGGCAATTTCACCGAAACAATTCCTCTTCACAGCCTCTTCAATCTCCACTTACAATTCCCACCGGGACAACT
The DNA here is from genome assembly GCA_021234535.1 of Stichopus chloronotus. NCBI lineage: Eukaryota > Metazoa > Echinodermata > Holothuroidea > Aspidochirotida > Stichopodidae > Stichopus > Stichopus chloronotus. The sequence goes on from CM037831.1 coordinate 7,502,248, forward strand.
TCCATCTCAGAGTATTTCTCCTTGCACAACCCTTGACAATTCCTTCATGAAAAGGATTAGGGGTTAAGTGTAGTGCAGGTGAGAATTGCCAAAGGGGTAATTGTCCTAGTTGGGAATAATCCAGGTGGGTATTGTCCAAAGGGAAGTGGTCCAAGTTGGAGTTATCCATTGGAAATTGTCCTGGGGAAGCTTTCCTGGGACTGTGCATGCTTCTTTGCAACCAAGGGAGACAAGTTCCTTTTCTCAGTTTTGACAGACTTCATTAAGACAAACTTTCAGAGAACATGATTTGGAAAGCAAATCATTTTCCTTCTCCATGAAGCTTGTCTTCCAAAATTCATCAATGAGCAAAGTAAGATACTTTTTGGTTTTTGTGTTAACAAAGGAACCTATACAGTCAAGTCGGCGTGTGTGTGTATGTGACGCCATTGGAATGCGAGGTATGTGGCACAATGACTCAAATAATTGAGTGCTCAATTTTTCTCAGACTTGGTGTGAACGTGTATCATATTGTGTTAATGTGCCCAATTGTTTAGGTACCTATATCTTGGATATTAATGAGTGGGCGGGACTTAATGTAAAATTCCTGATATGGCAATATATTTGCAATGAATGTCCAATTTGCTTCAAATGTGGACATTTGAAGCAAATTGTTATTGTAATTTGTAATTATTGGTTATGTCTTCAGTCACCAGATACTAGGTCATCACTTACAGTCAGGTTTCGCTGATCAATGCAAGTATTCAATTAGTCTTCCTGCGTGTTGCTGATTTCATCAAGTTTTGTCTCCCCTTGTTCAGGTGTAATGGACAATCCCAACCCTGAAGAACTCTTCAAGCCAAAGGACCCTCCAGGGAAAACCAAAGCAATCCATCCTCACCTGCCACATGTCTCAAGTGTCTTGTCAAAATCACAGAAGAACGCCACAGGCCCTCTACCAGGCCCGGTGGAAAACCCACCAAGTTCCGTTCCCGCGGAAGATCCGATCTTCCCTGGCTCAAGTCACAAGTCGTCGAAAGTGTCCCAACCGGAAATAGTGCCCTCTAGTGGGCAGAAGGTGAAATATTTTTGAAGTCTACAATGTTTCATTTACTAACAGAGTGGATTAATAGGATGACTGATTTGGCTGGTTGCAATCAAAACATGTCTTTAAAATCAAACATTCAACATGTGATGTTGGAAGAAAGATCTGTTACGTTACTAATGTGCATCATTAATGTGCTTGTGCTGGTAGAGGCAAAAGGATGAAGGAACATGCTGAAGTGGTGATACATGTAAACACGATTTGGATTTTCACTCTGCAACTTCTGAATGAAGCCCGTTCTTTCTAGATACAAGTCACATTGTCTTCAAGTGAGTGATTCCATTGAATTAAGTTGAAATTATTTTCCCCTTGTGCCATCGCAGGAGACTGTTCTGCGATAAAACTCAAAGTAGTTTCAAAGATTGCTGCCTTCTTGACAATTCTTTATTATTCTCTGCCAGGTTCTCTTCCAGCAGGCGATGAGTGCCACCACTGCCGGTTACCCCCATCCGTATTCCGCCCCCCAGGGTAGCAAGTACCCTCCTCACCCTTCGACGTCGGCCCACATGCCGTCTAAACCGCACTTCTTGCACACCGCTCTGACCGGGTCCAATGATCCCCCCAGATACCTGGGTTATGGGCAAGCGGGGAAAGAAAAGGAACCTCACCCAGCGTCAACTCATCCCCTTCCGTGGAAGGAGCCACCAAAGAAACACACCCCTGGTAAGCATTGGTTCCCTTCTCTATGACCGCCTTACCACATCAGTGAGTTCCTGTTGGTTGATTGACTGACAGTGACTAGAGTGACTGTTCTTGCTATACATCAATCTTCTGATCTGTGTTCTTGCTACAGAGAACATCATCTCATTTTAGAGATTAATGTACATACTACATTTCTTTTGCAGCTGTAATAAAGAAGTCATCCAAACACAGGAAACGATCGAAGCACGGAGCCACGTCAACGCAGACGGGATCAAGTCAGCCAGCAGGGAAATCAAAGACCACAACAGCGCCATCTGTTGGGGAACCTCCAAAAACATCATCTTCCTCCAAGAAGGAGAAACTTGCTGTGTTTGAACTTCCTCCAGGTGAGAAGATCTTCAAGTTGAAGTGAAAATTGGATTCACCCTGATCAAGGGTACAGAATAGTGCAGGAATGTTGGGGAAAGAGAATTTTAGGGCATGTAGGGCAGGAGAGGGAAGGTGAAAGTCATACTGCTACAAAGTATACTACTGACAGTTTTATTATTGTATTTTAATTTATCAGGATTTACCCTTCCATTCACGTTTTTTTTAAAGAATTTATTTGAAAGCGAGTGCTTCTAAAAAAAAAACCAGACTGTCGAGAGCTCATTTGACAGGAGATTTCAAGGTTTTCATATTGCTATGAATTGAATCATTTTGCTCCAGAGAGCGAGCAGTTGACGTAACTGAGGTTTGATGCTCGTCATGTGATGTCAAGTTGAGTTCTCACAGCTTTTCAACGACTTCCAGGATGGAGGTCTTCAGTCAGCATGTTTACTACAAAAGCATTCTGTTTAAGGAAAATAATTTTTTGAAGGTTGTATATGTCAAATTTGTCTTGTTCGGGGTAGTGGATGGCAGTTTGGAGGATTGGGAGGCTTTGGTAGGATGAATAATAGATGCCGTATACCAAAGTGATTATTTAAGCTTCACTCATTTGACTACAGGAAAATATGTGAAAGTGTGTGAATGTTGATATCGAAAGCAATATCTGTCACTTTCTGTGAATGGAAATGGATTGCTTTGATCACTGTACCAACTGGTTACAATTGTAGTCATGTAAAAATCAATCAATCTAGCAATTAATCAAGCAATCAATCAATCAAGCAATCAATCAATCTGCCATTTTCCCTCTCTCATGTACCTTTCAGCAAAATGAGAGCTCAACACCAATGGTGTAAATCTGATAGTCTGTTCAAATTTACGTATGTATTTTGTCTTAGTTTCAGCAGCGTCGACAAAGACGATGAGCCCAGTCGTTTCGTCAGCCGGCAGCAAGGGATCTCTCAAGTACTCAACTGGCACCCCTGCTGGGACCGGTTCCATCTTCAAGGTCACCACGGTTGGAACCTCAACTCTCACGACGCGCATAACGACCGTTCCTTCTGGTAACAAACTTCCCCCCTCTTGTTTTCCCCATTCAATATTACCTCGTATTCCTTTTCCCTTTGTCTTTCGGATTGCAGAAAAAAAAATTCCGAAATTATCAAAGTGGAATTGTTATGTCATTTATGCCATATTGTTTGTGACGTCATCAGGACACATCTTGGGCGTGAGACTGGCCAAGTTTGTGTTCGGTTTTTGTCTCAGTGACAGCAAACTGTTGTGACATTCAGCGTCTACTTTATGTAATAACACCAGCTAAATTCAAGAGTTTGATGTATGAAAAAATGTAAACCAGCACATCTGGCAAATGCAAATTAGGAGATTTTATTTCTCAAGTGACGTTCTCCTTTTCGTATCTTGAAGTCAGTGGAGTTTTGCCAAGCAGGATAAACCTCAGTGAGATATGTTTTTAATTGTATGGACAAAGCGTTCTTTTATATCCCTTCCCCAGTAAACTTATCATCATGGTCAGTTTGTGTTTTGATCGGTATCCTCAGCTCTGTCTTCCACCAAATATTTCTCGGCGCCCGGGTCCCAAGGTTCTGCGGATTATTCCAACATCTTCAGCAGCGCGTACAAACCTGCGACATCCTCTCCTAGTATTGTGAAGCTGAACCCCAAAGCGCTACAAAAGGCTGGTAAGCATCACACTTGCTGTTTTCTTCTTTCTTTCTTTTTTCACACATGCTTGTCAAGGTTTTGTCTGTTCAGTCGCTGACAACGAAAGCCATAGTATGTAGTTCATCTTAATATTTTGCGCAAAACCCTGACAAACTGTGGCAAAAGTGTTGCAACTTTGTTACTGGTCAACTAAGCTTTTATGGCATAGATAAATTATTTTTCACAAGTATGCGACAAGTTCATTAACTCCAAGATTGTAGTGAAAAGGCTGTGGTACTGCAATTTCTCAGTACTCCCCTTTTCATTTCCCATCTTGGTCTGGTATTTTTCTGCAGTGGTTCAGAAAGCCGGTGGTGCTCAGTTCATCCCAGGAAAACCAAATGTCATAGTGGTACAGAAGTCACAGATGTCTAAGTCTGGTCAGATTCCAAGGACTATTCCTGGGATGGTGGTGAGCCTAAAAGTATTTCTTTCTTCACTACTTGCAGTCACATTTATTCTCCATGTTACCATTCAGTCCAAGTCAAGAATGCCTTTTAGTGCCTGATTGAAATGACAAGAACAATTTTCTTTGGCAAAAGTTGTTCATACTTAGCTGAAGCATTTTAAAGAATGGCACTGAATTGGAAATCAGAGATTCTTTCTCAGACAGGCCTGTTTGTGAATCAGAAATTAGTTCACAATGTATTCTCCAAGATAAAATAGGATAATTCTTTTGTATGACAGATCACAGGCCAACGATAAGGAGTGTGGCTAGTAATTTTCTCCTGAGCATTTTTTTTTTGTTGCCAGAATGTGGATCTCGTTTATTTTTCTTTAGATCTTCATGGACTTTGTCTCCAATTTTTTCTCATTTGTTTGCTCCTCTGACAAATAGAGACCAGTCAGTCCAGTCACAGCCAGACCCAAGATCATCATGGCTACCACTCAGAGTAACTTATCTTCATCGCACCCCACCCTGGGAAATGTGAGGTACCCCGCACCAAAGCCAGTCAGCACCAAGACCCAATCGCCGGTGATCATGTCGCCTGGGGGCAGAGCAAGGCAGATCATCCCCACGACGGTTCCAACATCTGAGATCAGCAGTCCTGTCAAGACCTGGAGTTCCACTCACCAGCCAGTAGTGGCTCACGGGCAGAAGGCTCCAGTTACCAAGTCCCCCCTCATGACTTCAACCAAGTCTGGTCTCCTGGCTGCAACCAAGTCTGGTCTCCTGACTGCAACCAAGTCTGGTCAACCGACTGGATTGATGACTTCAACCAAAGGCACTTCCGGTAGCTCACAGAGCTACCTCTCGACAGGAGCTGTCGTGCAGAAGATGCCTCTTGCCTCCGGGAACGTCCCTAGTTACCTTCATGGAAGCACGAACATCCCGCCGAAAAGCAATGCAAGTCCTCAGCCAGGAGGGACAATGGGGAAGAAACCCACCCAGGGAAGTTCCAGTGCTCATTCCACTGAAGTTACTTCCCAAAAGGGAGGTACCTTTGGTCACCATGCCCACTCGCCAACTGCAAAAATCAGTCAGCTGGGTACTTCCGGAATAAAGCTGGCTGACAAGGCAGGACAGAAAGGCATAACTGGTCAATCCGTCAAGGTCACAGGTGGAACGGTCGTACAGAAAACTCCTCAAGTTGTTCCTTCATCTGCTGTCGAAGGTGTCGTCACAGCTTCAAAAGGTTTGCAGTCTGCAACCAGCATGGTATGTTATCATTTCACTTCTCTACCTTTTTGCAAGCGCTTTCTGTTTTTTTTTTTAACTATGTTGTGACTTCCAGCATTCTAGATTTTTGGTAAGCATGCACAATTTCAATGGAACAAAAAGGGAAGGAAAAAGACAAAAATTGTTCTTTTAAGCTGCTTGATAGTTTTGGAATAATTTTATTCATTTCTTCTCGTAGACGTGTATACTCCTTTGAAAGTTGAATTCGGAATAATGATCTTTCCCAAGAGTTCGGTACCATCAAATAGCACTTTCTCTGCTGTTTTGCTTCTCTCTCCCTTCTTGTCCTTTGATCCTTTGCATTCTTGCAAGTGTAGTAGAGTCTAGAGTGAGAATCTTCCCCCGACCATTTGTTGATCATGAAAAGGAGGCATCAACTGATCCAACTAAATATTAGAAAGTCCAATTGTGTGAGTGATTGTGAAGTTGATAATGATTTAGAGAGCAAATCCATCTTCTCACATGCCAGTGGATCTAGACTTGTGATCACTTTCGCCGCTCGCTTGATTTGGTTTCATTTTGCAAAGTGTGAGTAAATACGGTGAAATGATTAGAGTTGACGTCCAAACAGTGAGAATGCGGGCATCATTTATGGTTCAATGCCCCTGTGGTAAGTAACTTCGAATCAGGTCAACGACATCTTGTAAAGAAACAGAAAGCATTCCATTTTCATTTCAAAATTGATTTGCTTTCACTTGTGGAAACTGCCAGAATTTGGACACATAATCAAATGAAGACAAAAGAGAAATAATTTCAAATTTATTCACTCAAAAAGAATCAAGTCAGTGCAAAGATTGTGTCTCTTCCATCTCAGGTCATTGTGAAACAAAAGACCACCGCCGTCACGAGACCAACGGCTGAGATAGTGTCCAATGAGGTCAGAGGTCATTTACCTTCCAGTAAACCCACACAGAGTGACAGCTCACTCGGCAGTGGACTCTCTTCAGGTAATTTCTTTCAACTTATCACGCAGTGTCCATTTCAAGAATGGCCAAGATCGGTGTCTGAAGTTGCTACAAGGACACAAACTTTTACTAATGCACAATTTATGTGTGGCAAAAGAAAAGTGATAGAAATGTTTGCTTTTACCTAAATAATTACACTTACAATTGCCATGCCCAAATGTAAAATATGTGATGTTAAATCAAGGTGAAGAGTAAACTGTCGTATCAGTACCTCAAGATGAACTTCTAGCCTAATGGAAGTGATATTTACGGCTACCCATGTACCAGACCGACCTTGGACTCTCAGACCTCGAGCAAGTACTTAATTTCTCTCACGTGCTGAGTGATAAAATTGCACATGTTGTCGTCAATTTATCAGTCGTGCTCTCCACAGATTTCCATCAGAGGATGGGGCGGGGCATGGCCACACTTGAAGTTCACACGTGATCGCAAAGCGATTTTCAAGAAGGGGAGGACTCCCGACCTCACCCCCAGAAATTTTTGATAATTGAAGGTCCATTTCTTTTTTTTTTTCCAGTCGGGCAGAGATTTTGTATCATGACGGGGCTCATTTTCAGGGGGCTAGTCGTTATCCCAGGGGTGGCAATTACTAGAATGGTGGACAGCAATACTGAAACCCCCCCCTGTGGAGAAAACTACATGAGTCCATTAAGTCAATATCAGTTGGAGGCTTTACAGTTTGTACATAAGAAGTTATAACCAATAAAAATTTTAGTCTCAATCCCACTAGTATATTTCAATGCCTGCAAGTTATCCATATTCTTCTTTCAAAAGAACCTGCCAAATCAGCTCAAATTCAAGCAAAAACATCACCATCCAGCCATTCAAAGGATAAACAGACTCAGGAAAGCTTGATGTCCGAACTGTCTGCTGCGTCGGCGGCACGGGCCCTGTTGGACATCCGCGGACAGCATCCTGTGATAAATGGTAAGCATAAATGGCATAAAAGGTTTGATGCTTACCATTGCATAGAGAGAAAGATTTCACAGTATTTAAAGAAGTGCACGCTGTAGGTTAAAACTTCCATGAGCACAGGACCCATATTAAAAGGCTTGTAGCAGAAGTTTTGACTTCATTGTTGCTAGTAAAATTCTCAATAGCAGTTGGAGAATTGTTTGGTTCATTTATTTCTCTTTATTATTGCCTAATATTTCCACAATTTGTATTTCATGATTACTTTCAAAGTGTTACAATTATTTTCAATATTCCACAATTACCTTTTGATATTTACAATGTTACTTCTTGCATTTTTATTTCTTGATTTTGATATTTCTTTGATATTTCAAACTGTTTGCCGTAAAAGCTTAACAAAGAGTAATGAAATGTTACAGACGACACATTTTTAAGGAGATGATTCCAAAAGGAATCGTCGCGTTTGTAATGTTAATGTATTCAAGCTGTACCAACGTGACTCACACCTCCACTTCATGGTGCATGATTCTTGCGAGCTGGCCGTGGTACTTTTATGTGTGCCAGGAGGTCAATGACTGAATAACAAATCACCAGTCACCTGTTGTGAAAGTCAGCGGTAAAAATTAACATCTTTCACAACAAATCAAACGTAAATTATTGGAATACGTAATCTGACTTTCAAGCTCGAGGATGTGTTTGGTTAGCTCCGTATCTACCGGTAATCTCAGGCGACGGTTTCTGTCCTCCTCGGAGGTTGCGACCGTCGTCTGCCAGTGGCTTTAGGAACTGCTGCTCAAAAACCATCAAAGCAACTGTTCTTGAAACAGTGCACAGTGATTGTATATCCAGTATGTACACCTCAATTCTAATTCAGTAGCAGAGACATGTTCACTGTCCATGTCTAGATATATCAGTATAACAGAGGGTGGAGATTGTGTGAATTTTGTGAAGAAATTTTTTTTTCTGGCATCTAATCTGCATGCAAAGGTTTCCCTTTGCATTAGAATAAGTTACAGTGGGCAGTACGTTTTGTTTCACGGTGGAAGAGGTTTCCATCAACAATTAGTTAACAATTTGCCATTGGTCAGCTCACAAGGTTAACCGTTTATTTCCAGGCAATGTGTACTACATTTCTCATTATGCTGGCTGTTTCATGTGGAAAAAGGTTCGAACGAATTAGAAATGACTCATTGGAATTTATTTTTTTCTAGTCTCAAAGCCAGCAGAACCTAGAAGGACAGTCGTGATGCCGACCTCACAGGTTCCCGTCGCCACTCCAGTGTCAAGAAGTGACACCATTTCTGAAAGTGGTAACTTATTATCTTTCTTTTATTCTACTCTGATATGAAGATAGAGTCATTGAACTGGTCATGTTTGTGTTGCTTTTAGCCAGAAGCAACACCAGTTGTTAACCCTTTTGCAACCACTTACTTAATATTACATATCCTGAAAAGTTCCAGTTAACAGCCATGTACATACTATTACGTAAACTTTCAATGTTCCACTTTACGTAGTTGGCTGAGAAGGGTGGTGTCCAAGTAATGGACACTGGCTGTGAAAGGGTTAAACATGATTTTAAAAAAAAGTTTCAGATGGTATATAAAGCATTTGCACCAATTACCCGACCAACAAAGTCAGGACCCAGTTCTGACCTCGCTACCTGGATCCAAGGTTTCACTAAAGTTCATTGTATGAGTGACAATGTTCAAGATGTATGATTAACGAACAATACTTCATTGTCATACCTGTACATTAAGATACATTGGACCTCGTGGAGTCCCGTTGGCAGTGCAGCAAACTGTTTTTTTTTTTTTAACATGCTCCATCACTGTATCAATGAGCGCTCATGTTGCAAAGACATTGCTTAAGACTTGGGAAAGATGATTTTCATGGTCGGGACATGAGTTAAAAATCCTCCTTATGATAGAAACAAAAAAAAAAAAGAAAGTTGTACAGGAGAAAAGATTTGTGCAGGCGGAGATGAAAAACTAGTTTTTTTTTACTTGACCTTATGATGTCATAACAAATCCAGACTCAGGTCCAACTGACTAGGGACTGTGGGTAGTGGTTACATGGGTGCACCTGAAATGTCCAATAAGGTTTTCGTTTAATTAAATAATATAACTGGCTAATAGAATAATTGGCTTTAGCAAATTGATGTACCATTTTGTAAGGGTTCAGTTTTACTCAAGAGGACTTACTAATCTCAATATTTATCAGCAATAGCACTCTCAGCTGAGAGTATCATGTGAAAAATAATCGTCGATAGGGTTTGCAAGCTATACTCTCGCCATTGGTGTCCTGCTGTTTATGATTGCCACCTGTTGTTGAATTAAACAGTGCATTGCAGTTGTTCATGGCTTCACTGAAATGTGAACAGCAAAGATTTTTTAACTGAATTATTTATGGTAAACTGTGCCACAATGATTCGGGTGGATAATCGCAATGATTTTGGTGGATAATGGTAACATGTCTCTCTGGTGGAAAGAAGTGAACAACAACAAAAAAGACTCACCCTTACTCTTGCATGTGGTTTGCTGCATACACTCGTTTTTGGTTTCGATGAAATCATAACCTTTGTAATCACGGAGGTGTATGTATGTGTGTGTGTATGTATGTTTGTGATGCCTACCTTGTAAACACGATATCTCAAGAAGGGAAGCTTGTACAGATTTCATACTTGGTATGTGGGTGTACCATATTGAGTACAAGAAGCGTATTATTTTTGATGGAGGTCAAAGGTCATTTGGAATCAACAGGAGTCAAATAGTGAAAACCTTGTAAGCATGATATCTCAAGAATGGAAGCTGTACAGATCTCATATTAATATGTGGGTGCACCTTATTGAGTACAAGTCAAAGGTCATCTGGGGTCAACAGGGATCAAAGAGTGAAAACCTTGTAAATATGGTATCTCAAGAAAGCTAGCTTGTAAAGGTTTCTTTTCTGGTGTGTAGAGGTACCTTATGGAGTACAAATAAGCCTATTGTTTTTGTGGAGGTAAAAGGTCATTTGAGGTCAACATGGGTCAAGTCAGGACAACCTTGTAAACACAATTTCTCAAGAAGGGAAGCTTGCACAGATTTGATATTTTGTATATAGGGAAGCTATTGGATATATCTCTGTCCTATGCAGCTGTGTATGTTCAGATGAATACCTACAGTATCAGTCATCAGTTTAGGTCAGCAGATGTCATTGTACTTCTCAATTGGTGATATGATATGTTATGGTAACATTACAATAACCAAGCATCTTACACTTATATTACACTTACAGTGTATTATGTCAGATTCATGAAAAAGAATCACCATAATGAAATCATCAAAACCACAATGCATTTGTGCATTTTGGTTCCTTATAATATGAAACCTTTGATTTGCATTTCATACTTCAAGAGGTGGTTTAGCTCTTTTTCTGATCCTCTTTTTAATTCACTGTCGCTGCAGCGTTGCACCAAAAGAGTGCCGAAGTCGTCAGCAAATCAGAGACCGTGAAAAAGCCAGGAAAAGGGCAATCCCCGCTGATGACCATAGAAGATCAGGGAGTAGTGTCTGAGCGGATCAACCTCTCCCAGTCAGACGTATCTATTGTTGACCAATTTGAAGAGTTTTTGGAGAGAGAGGGCCTTGTGGAAGCAGAAAAGTCAGGGTATGCTGGAAAGGAAATGTCGGTCGTCCAAAGCAAAGTTGTGACAAGCAGAGATGCCCCCCAACAGGCCAGCAAAAGCCAGGGTAGGAATGAAACTTCATCTATGGGATCTGATAGCAAAACTGGAAAACAGTCACTCGTTGCAGAGAAAATGGTCCTAACTGGCAACAAGACAGCTGATATTTCCTCAGAAAAAGAAACTGGCACCTCGAAACCGGCATCTGGATCTGCAGCCAGCGCTACCCCTCTAGTGGGAAATGAAACTACCTCAACAAAGAAACATCTGTCAACTCCACAGGCTGTCAAATCAACATCACCAGAGACGGAGAAGCAGCATGTAACCGGAAAATATGGAGACGGAAAAAGAGTTACCCAGAAAACGGTACTCAGACAGGATCCTGTGGTGACCCCTGAAAGGAAGGTTACCTCTGACCAAGTTGTGAAGCCTGTGGAAGCTACAAGGACAGCTGAGTTAGGTCAAACAGAGGCATTTGTCCAGCAGTCGCAACCACAGAGACAGACCGCTGAGCCTGTGGCAACCAAAAGCAGTTCCTCTGATCCCAAAAACAGGCCAGAGACCTTCAAACTGGATTCAGAAAACAAGCCCGATCCGTACCAGTGGGAAGACAGTCCCGAAGCAGTGGAAACGGATATGTCGGATCTGATCCGGGCGATATCGCAACCAAAGATCTCCCTCTCCAAGATGAAGAGACAGGACGATGGGGAAAAAGAGAAAGAAGTAGCGACCAAGGTGATCAAAGTATCTGAGGTAATTGGAAGACTAATTAGCATCATTGTTTGCAGTTGTTTATTGATAGTGACCTACTACCCTTCTCATTTACTATCAAATTAAGTCTGTGAAAAGATTTTTTTGCAAAAGTCATTCATTGGGTAATACTTGGGAATGCTTTGAAGTTTGAAGGCCCTTCAGAGTAGCATTGTTACAATACTTCATCCATCAGAGGAGAAAATCTGGGTAGACATCTTTTGAAGCAGAAACCATTTTCTATCACTTATATATCGAAACTGCTGTTTTGGGGATATCACACATCCATTTGCTAGTTTGCTTTACAATCAAAACAATAACAATCTGCTAAGTGGAAGCCTTAGCATAGTTAATCTGCTTTTGTGGCATTTTGCCTGTGAATTTTATGTTAGAAAGAGGAGCCTTAAAACTTGCACTTTTTCTCCCCCATTCTCAACAACAGTCCTGCCCTATGCCCCCAAAGCCCGCCAGTATCGTTTTAGAATCACCAAGCAGTAGCTTCGACATCTCTCACATGAATCTGGAGGACTTTACTAGCCAGAGGCTGGAGGAGATGGAGGAAAGGGACGAAGACATCGGATTTGCTGGTGAGAAAATAGATAGCAGAGAGGAGGAGGGTATGCTTGTAGAAGCTAGATCAGAGGTGGGAGCAAGAGAGGACCAGGAAAGCTCTTCAACGGCGTGGCAAGAGCAGGACGAATCTCATAATGAAGTTCCAGTAGAGGGTACAAGGAGTTTACCAGGGGGTGCAGGTGGGGGAAAGAAAATGCCCTCCAGTGACAAGATCCTTCAAGAAGGTACATGTACAGATCCAATATTCAGTCATAAAATTGTTGAAGAAGTAGTTTCATATTGCAAACTGTTAGCAGTGATGACACATGAAAAGAAATATATGATTCACGTGAGTACAAAACATTTCGCAGTATTTTGCATAACGTGTTGCCAGAATTACGCCAGTTCTGAGGAATGTATGCCAGTATCCTTAATAAAATGTAGTGATATGTTATAGTACTTTTGAGAGGTCAAAAGAGGTTGCAAACCTCTATATTGGGGATTTTAGTCTTGTACGCCTTAGTATTGGTGATTTTCCTCTTCCATTTAGTAATTTTAGGTTGCTGTTTATCTGAATAATAGAGATTTTCAGTTGCCTATTTAACTACAGCAGTGGGCATTTTAACCTATTGGAAACCTTAATACTGTGGATTTTACTGTTGCATTGAGGAATATGTTGTAAACCTTAATGTTTGGGATGTTTGGTCGCTTTTAAATTGTAACTATTCACGGCATGGAAAATACAATGACAGCAAGGTCCTCAGAGTAACCACAGTAAGTACCCTTCCTTGTCTGGACGGTCGGCTTTTTTGTCTGCTTGCCTCAAATGTAGAGCTCATTTAGATATCAGCATTACCTCCACTAAGAATGTCTTTGTCTCCGACCGTCACGGAAGGGTTGTCCGTGATAAAAGAATAGAGTTCTACTGTTACTGGATGCCATAGGTCGGACTGCACACCAACATTTTTTTTCTCTGATTTTATCCCTGTGTGTACATGCATATTAACTTTCTTAGATGTATCATGCTACAATTGATTGATTTGAAGGACAAAACGACCAGTTTCACGTCCCAATTTGAACCATTTTAAGCCCAGTTATGGTTTAATCTCATGTATTAAGTTTCACAGTAGTTGTACATCAATATTTCTCTGGTTCTTTGGTCTACCGTTAAAATAGAAACTTTACAAAACAAAATCTTGTGTGTCCTTTGCATCAGTGAATGTTATCGGAGGTAAGGAACTGTTTGAACTGCCAATGGCATGTATTTTGAGTCTTTTTTAAGTTTTCACTTTTATTCTCACCTCAGTGATTCTCTAACATCTACTAATCAAAATGGATTGACTGCTGAACAATTCAAACATTGATAAGCAAAAATTGCTATCAATTTTTAACACTATTTTGTCCCTTGGGATTGTTCAGAAGCCATGGCCTATTGTTTGTGTAAGCTAATTATTATTTCAATACTTCAGTCTCTGGGCAACCTGCATTTCCATTCCAGATCATTCTGCGTCTGTTCTTTTGCAACAAGTAGAGCCTCAGTTGTTAATTGATGAACAAAAGACAGCCTTAGGCAATTAATTTGTTTTTCTTTCTGAATTCTTTGTGGTAGACTACCCTCTGGTTTCTGGGTCTGACAGTTCAGTGGGCGAGGCATCGGGCTCTGAGACCCAGCAAGTGAGGGCCAGCAAGAGAAAACGCAAGGCACCAACCCCGATTGATGAAGAAACAGGACCGTCCAGCATGCCCAGTTGGGCCCGGGCTGCCTGGAAGTGAGTCTGTTTGGTCAAATTTATCACATAGCGAACACATCATCAGGGGTTTGTTTCTCAGAGCCAATCAAAATGTATGTGTATCACATTTTGAATTTTAATGCTTGAAATTTTATGAATAAATGCCTTTGTCAGCTTTTAAGTTTGTCTCTTTCCCATACCTGTGTTACTTCAAATATCAGCAACCCTGGTTGCCAACCGGGGTACTCGTACCCTCTGGGGGTACAAACAAACACCACAGGGTGTACCTGGGAGCCCATATAGACAAATACAAAAACATTGTGCTGTGTAATAATCAGTAAAGGAAGCAGTAGAAAACATCCTCAGGGTAACTGGGAGAATGGTTCGATGTATGACACCAGTTATGACATTATTACAAATATGTTATGAAAGGAAGTAATGTGAAAAAATGAAAACCTCAGTAGGCTTGTTGGGCATATTTGTCTCAAGAAGAAAAACAAGGGAAAAAAATAGATATATAACAAAAAGAGAAGCAAACAGTATGGGGAAGTAAATACATAAAGTTACATATTTAAGTAAATGCTTAAAGTACAGGGAAATACTACTAGGAAGTAAAGTGCATGAACACCAGTGACAAAGATTAAAATTTCTTAAAGTTTGGGAAATTTACTTCTTGTTTGGTGAATATATCTCAGTAGTATGTTTTGTTTGTGAATGTAGAATGGCTAAATAGGTCTGATGTCCCAGGGGAGCAATGCATTATGGGAACTCTGTGATATGATACTGTACCAACTAAATGAACATTTGTTGTATTTCTTTTCTTATATCTCTTCTTATTCTTTTCGTCATAATCTCAACTACCTTGAAAACAGTAAACCATAGATCTACTTTTTCACTGGCGTTAAAACTTCAAGTTAAAATAATTTCAAATAATTAAAATAATTTCAAAGAACAGCAAACGCATTTTGCAGTAATTTACCGGGGTTTCATTTTGTAACCTTGCCGCAACTGAAATGATCTCTTGATAAGACCCTAATGAACCTCTAGTTTCTAGAAAAGTTTTCTTCAAGCAGCAATACCTTGAGTTACGAATAAGACATAGCTGTGGGGGTTTTAGTGCCTGAAGTGGAAAAATTTGCTCCTACATTTAAGAATCTATGTACTCATCATTGGAATATTCCTTTAATTCCTTGAAAATACAAAGTTGCCTTACTCAATCATGTTTTTTTTTTTTTTGAAAGTTCCATTTCTCTTTCTTGCTTCGACCAGCATGCTGCTTCGAGTTATGAGGTTTCGAGGGGCAAACAGGGCCAAAGGGGACATCAACGCGGCGTCGTGGTTCAACCGCCCAGGTAACTACCAAACATCGAAGCTGATGGATGAGAGAGGGAGCAAGATGGGAATACATTTATGAGCCATGTTTTATGATCGTCAGCAAAAATCTTGAAACTTTAGTTTTGATTTTGTTATTAAAACTGAAATTTTTTTTTTTTTGAGAAATTCCTGTTCGTTGTTGACTTCTTGCCTTTTGTTTCTTTTCTCAGTTGACCCAAAGGAATCTCCGGATTATTTCAAAATCATCAAGACGCCGATGGACTTCAGCACTATCAAGAGAAATCTGGAGGTTCGTAGTCAAAGCAAACGTACAATACTAAAAAAAAAAAGAAAAATGTGTAAATGTCTTGCAAATCATGGCATGTCTTTCTATCCTTACATTAGAAATTCAGCTAGCAGTGATGACTGGTTAATGAAGAAAAATGCAGACAGAAGATAAAAGAGGAGGCAAAGGGGAGGGGTAGGGATTATTGGTTTGGGGATGGTCATTTTGTATCTTTGTGCTTTTTGTCTAAGTTTCCTGGAATTCAATGCTCTGTTATTTTTATTTTGTTGTCACTTTTTTTTTTTCATTTATTCCATCAGATGTCTCACCAGAAGGAATAATTTTCACCTCTACATAGCATGCCAAGGGTACAGCTCATAGATTTGTCATGCAGGTTGCCAAGTTAAGCTCAAATTGTCTTTGCATGGCAACAGTAATCCTTGGCAACAGTTATCCTTGTCAACAAAAGCCGATTGTCATTTTTGTTGACCTGAATACATTTGTATATCATGGCAACCAAACAGAAATAACTTTTTCAAAATTTTCAATTGGCCCAAAGTTACCTGTGCCATTGTTAAATGACTTTGTGGATTATCTTTACATAAAACTTCATTCATACTCTGCGTGACCTAATGTGCACTAATCAAAGCCATCTATTTTGTGTATGAGCCCTGTGAAGCTGGCATGTAACATACTTCCATGTTGTAAAGCTGATCTTTAAAATATACAGAATGTTGACAGGCTCAGTGTGCTATGATTCTATGATGTATTGTTTGCCCTACAATGGCAAACTACAATCAATTTCCTTCTCTCGCTTTCATCTTTTCTTCAATAAAGTCACCTTTTTCTTCTTTTTTTTTCCTCAGAGAACATTTGGAATAGGGAATTTGCCATGTTCTATGTTTAAGTTTGCCTTTCAAACTTCATCAGGAATCAGTTTTCAAGGCTTTAAATTTCTGGGTCCAAAATATCATAAGGGTTTCAGAACTCACCAAACCACAAACTACATTCACCAAAATGGAATCCACAGATTACCCTTCATCTCCAGTTGGTGTTGAGATCTTCCAAAAGTTTATTCTCCTGGTGTAAGAGACCACGTATTCATATATGTTATGTCATTTTTTTTTTTTGTGATGCGAGTACTGTGAGCATACAGATATTCTTCTACTTTGCAGAATGGGTTTTACCAGGGTTTTGCGGATTTCCACCACGACATGATAACAGTTAGAAGAAATTGCCTGAAGTTCAACCCGCCAGGCCACAAGGCCAGGAAAGATTGCGACGAAGTGTTCCAGTTTTACCAAGAGGAATACAACAAAACCACTGAAAGATGGGGCAAGGTTGGTACATTCATATCTTGTAGAAAATTCAAGTGTCAGATGGTACAGACATGTTATGGAGAGGGGAATGGGAGTCGGGAGCATCAAATTGTTCTGCATTGTTCATGGCACTTACTTAAAAATCTACCAAAGAAAGGGAAATTTCACTCAGAACTGCTGAATGTAGTTTTGGTGTAAAACTTCAGACATTGTTACCAAGCATTGCTCTATACAAGTATAATGTCCATATGATGAATTTCATGTGACTTGCAATTTTATGAGATACCCAGATTTTGGCAGGAATGAATTTCTAGGTCAGACTTTGCAAGTTTTATTTTTCAAGTATTTTATTTTCAAATGGGGGGAGGAGAGGGGAGGGGGGGTGGAGTGGAGTGGACTGGGTGTTGGGCAGGGTGGGCTTGTAGTTTTTGTGAAGGATTTGGTGGCAACGAATGGTGTTGTGTGTAGGAAGGACATGACATCAGGTACCTGTGTGTGATGTGTATCATTGCTTTGATCGCTTTTTCCAGGTTCAAAGTGCTCCCAAATCGCCAAAGAGGTTGCGCCCCGATCCGTCATCGATCAAGTGAATGATCTCGGCCTGCAGAACTGTCACCTTGGGTGACGAAGGTGATGAAGTCACCTTCATCGTCGCTTGGAGAAGATGAAATCTGCGTGTTTGGGCTTCATCTTAACATATTAGTGATTCCAAACAGCAGCTGACACGAAGTGTGTCAGAGACTTGTTTCAAGTCACTTACGAGATCGTTGACCATGTCAGGTGCCAATCCTTGTGGTGATTTCATGCCGCAGATAGATCCATCACCGGGCCTGGTCCAAAGCAGCTTGCAAGGCAATCGATTCCGTCCTCTTTGGAGAGGCTCTTATCAATGGAAAGATGGCTATCTGATTTGGAGGAAACTACATATAGTTGTTGCCATTTTTGCTGGGATTGGTGATAAAAATTTTGACCATTGTAAAGATGGTTACAATAATTGCTCTTTTGTCTATGTTGTAAGAAGATACAATGTCCACATTCATCCTTAAAATTTTGGGACTACCAGTATTAACAGAGTATTCATTAGGAGTGGTCTGCGATTGTCAGTGAATACATTGATTAGAATATCTCACAGGGCCTTGTCTGCAGCTTTTAATTACTTTTTAGTAATTACCACCTTTACTGGTGCAATTTTACATCACAAGAAAGAGGAACTGAATTCTACAACACCGGATTCTGTGAATGGATAGTTGTGTTGACAATTTGGTCGTGAAATAGTCGTGGAAAAGTTATGAAATCTTACTGTCCCCATAAGATACAGGAACCCTGTTTATAATTTCACTGAATAACACAGATTTAAAGTGGAAACTAAAAGAACACTTTGCACCTCTTTGTCTGTAGGTAAGAATTATTACAACTTTGGATGTTCATCAGGTTATAGTCAAACATGAAATTAAATTTATTTGGTGATTGTTGCACCATCCATGTCATTCTTTGGGCAGTTTCTATGTTTTATCGGAAAGGTTCTGTGACTTCATGGTTGCTGACCGGAAACTCTAAAGGTTAATGATCATGATGGAGGAGGGGAGCCAGTCAGGATGTCATCAAAGGCAAAGGATCGTGAACCTCCTCAAACGTTGAATAATTTTGGGCAGTGACTATTGTAAATTCTTGATATGCTATCCTAACTTTTGATACATACCTGTAACCTCTTCAGGTTTTAAAGAGTTTGATTATGGTGATTATTATGGATAACTGATATGCTGTCTCCCTGGACTTGGAAACATTCCATTTCAAGTGTTAAACAAACTGAGGCAGTGAATATTATTCCTGAAATGCTGTGCTGACTTTTGAGACGTACCTGTAACCTCTTCAGGTGTTGAATAAATTTGAGTGGCAATTATCATTGATACCTGATATGCTGTTATGACCTGAAAACATAGCTGTAACTTTTTCCAAACTTGAATAAATTTAGACAAAGATTACCTTTGATTTCTTTGATATACCTGTCCAGACCAGGCTGGAGGCTGGGTCACGCTAGCATGATGCAACACACAATTTTTAGCAAAATTGAAAAGTTGATTGTTGGAACTCTTCCTAAGCGGTCGTCCTAAATAGGTGAATTGATTTCCAAGTTGACATTTTGCATCCGTTCACGTCAACGTCAACTTAAGTCGTACAATTTTAGTTGAATTTTAGCTGTAACAACACAGTTACTGTGATATCATTTGACTTACTGTATACAGTGTTTCTCAAAGGGTGGATGATTCTAAAAAGTTGAACAAAAAACTATGCATACATTTTTTTGTTCAACCAGTCCTTAAAAGTCATAAACGATCATTTTAAAGCTGGAAGATGAGTTGTACTGGCAATCGCCTCGTCATCTGTCTTTGTTCATTATCAGTGTGTTAGGGAAGAGAAAGTAGGGGAAAAGATCACCTGTCACAACATCTGAAAGAGAAGTATGCATTTAATCTTCTAGATATATGAGTATGAAAATTGTCTCAACATTTTTGTTGGCCCTACAAAATTCAGACTCTCCAAGAAAGCAAAGTCATCAATCACTGTTACTTGGAATCAAAAAGACCAGTGGGAATGGATATGAATGTGTGCAAAAATGGGGCTTAAGCAATATTTTTTGTAGTGGTTCTAACATATTTGACTTTCAGTGGCAAAATGTGACAAATTTCTTACTCAAATTCCAGCTTTAAGTCAACTTTTTGACATTACCAGGTACCCTCTCCCTTTACTGATACCAAGTTTGCACTTTTAATGTAAGACATGATACATTGCCAAGATGCTTTGTGATTTTTTAATTCCTTGCCGAAGGCAGGCAAGGAATCTATGCGATTGTGATGGCATGTTTGTGTATTTGATGCCTTAGCTTTTTAACAGGATATCTCAAGAAGGGAATGGTGCTGGAACTTCATTGAAGTTCATGTGTTGGTAGTACGTCATGAGTAGATGATCGCTATTGTTTTTCATAGAGGTCAAAGGTCATTTGAGGTCGACAGAGCTTAGCGTAGGAAAGCCTATCAAGGGAGATACTGTAGCAATCAAATGTTGGAAATTCATACCATCGCTTAAAGTAAGAAACATATTTAGGGAGATATCTCAGCAACTAAATGTTATTTGAACTTCAAACTCTTATCATTGGTAGCACCTAGTGAGTAGATGAAGTCTGCCATTTTTTTTTATGAAGATCAAAGGTCATATGATGTCAATAGAAGGCATAGTGTGAAACCCTGTGAACGCAGTATCTTGATAAGGGAAAGGTGCTTGAACTTCAAAGTTAATGTGTTTTTAGTTCACTGTGAGTACATGATTCTTATAATTTTTCATTGTGGTCATTTGAGGTCTTAAAGTATGAAAATCTATTAAGGAAGATATCTCAGAAACTAAATCCAGGTAGAACCTTGTAAACATTGTTAGCACTTGATGAGCAGCTGATGTCTGTCATTTGAATTGCCCCATGGGAGACTTATCATCACTGTGATGTGACTTGAAATGAATGTAGTAAGTTCTATCATTCCAAAGATCTATCTTGGGTTCAAAAGCCCAACATGTGATACTTAAAAGAGTTTTACACGTCTTGAATGTGGTTAAATCACCCATATCAGGAAAAGAATCCATATTCATTTCCTATTGAAATTTGTCAAAATGTAGATTTATATTTCATAGCAGTGGTTACCGCTGGAGACTGTGGTCTCATTCTCTTTCAATTTGTGGAACATTTTTTTATGCCATTTTCTATGCCAAACTACAACTAACATGGCTCTTATCACTTTTTCTAAGCTTTCAGAGAATATCACTGTTGCCAGAAACCCCCTGTCAAGATGTACAAAGTACTTTGTTGTCACAGTAATCAGTCACAGTAAACACTCCCTTGGGAGGCTTTGTTGACCTTCACAATCTCAGGTCTTTAACCACAATTTAGTGTCATGAACTTGTGAATTACCGAGCTCCTTCATGACCACAATTGTCATCAGTGCTGAGTGAATGACATTACTCATTCATATTAGCACTTGGTAACATCAAACTCATAAGCGATACAGAATGTGGTTGTCATTCTTGCATTTTGTTGTTCATTTTGATATGGTCCCTTCCCTTCTCCACTGGGTTGCTTTTGTTTGTGGTTATGTGTGTATGAGAAAATGACAAATCAGCAAGGAATCACAAAGTCATTTGACTTTCTGGTTTTTTAAGGAATTTTTGTTGCATGTCTATCCAATCTTCCCTGTGTGTGCTTGTGTGGGAAGAGCTAGAGTCCAGATAGGGTGCCCCATCGGAAGTTGAACTATACATATTCTTGTAAGGTGCTGACTCTGACGTAACTTTTGTTATTTGATTTCTCCTGGGTGAGTACCTTGGCGAGGATGACATAACCTATGGCTTTCACATCAGATGCCCCATCTAGGGATCAATTTATGAATAGTAGGAGTACAAACACGTCAAACGTTTTATGTGTCCAGTTTTCCAATGATAATATTCAACTTAAGCGTTCTACCTGGGAGTGGGGGTTAGGGGAAGTCTGCCCCCCCAGATGGAAGTTGTTTCCCCCTGTAATAGAAAGTGCCCCACACAAAAGAGCTACTCAACAGAAAGGTTGACAAGAAGATACTCCCCTCTAAAATGGAGCAAAAATCATCACCCATCCCCTTAGAACTCCCCGAAACATCGCTCCTTGATCGTGTTTGTGTTTCAAAAGCGGCATCCTCACAGGAATTTTATCAAGGACAATGGAAAGAATGACACGCAAAAGAGTTCCATCCAACACATTATTTTTTTTTTAAGTATATACAAATATTTTTCTATCATATATTTTTTCTGCACATTATCACACATTTTTTTTTTTTTTAAGCTCAAGAAGTATCAAACAGTGACAATGTTATTATCACCGACATGAGGTTGTTAACACCATTTTTAACACCAGAAGGAAGGAGTTCATCACAAAATACTTTTTTTTTTACCTTGAACACAGAAGGAATGCGTTACAAAACAATTTTTTTTAATCTTGAAAAGAGAGAAAGATAGCTCATTACTAACCAATACATGAATATTCATGACACTAACAATAGCATAATCCTCTTTGATGCATTTTTCAAATACACAGGAATAAATAATGGGAAAACAAAAGGGGAGCCTTTAAAGTAAACTTTAAAAGCTATATACACTATTTGAGAAATAAATGCAATTTGAAAAACAAAGTTTGAGACAATTCAAAACTAACAGAACAAAAAAAATCAAAGAAATTTCGGCATTATAGTTTTTCCAAAGGATGGTGACATACCACATGTCAGGTAAAACGTTAAAGTTTTTATGAAAAATGTTGTGGTAAAAGTAGGAGAGACAGAAAAGTTTAGACAGATTAAAGCTCACTTGAAGTTAGATATGAAAGTTGGACAGTTTTGTTTCTCAATTTTCATTGAGAAAACTCTCATGAAGGTACTCAATATGAGTTAACTACTACAAATAATATTTATAGCTAGTGCAAAAGTCCTCTTACGTCTTCTGTTTAAATTTGTATAAATTATATATCTCACTGAGTCAGAAATAAAAATGTGTCCATATTTATGTGCACACTTCATGTGGTGTAGCACAGAGAACATCCTGTGAGTGGTGATATGAAATGTCCAAGTATCATGATAGAGTTCTAACAAAAAATTGATCAGAAAGAACTTTTGGTAAAGTACTCTTCAGAAATTGGAAGTGATGATTTGTGCATGTAAGACACCGGTACAGAGGGATAACCACTGGCACATTAACACCCTGCACAAGCACAGAGGGATAACCACTGGCACATTAACACCCTGCATAAGTACAGAGGGTTAAGCACTGGCAGATTTAACACCCTGCATGTACTGTGTTAGCACTAACATGCACAAACAGTAGTGCTCAAAGCAAGAAGCGACTCGGAATGGTACGTCCATGTACTGAATTACTTTATGTCACTCAATGCGTCAGGGTTGTCGTCGAGGCCGGCTTCGAAACCTCCATACATGAAGTGTTACAAGCCTTTCTTCAAGGCCAGCCTCAGGCAACCCGGACTCGACTACAACACTTGTCATACGTACATACATACATACTCTACGAATGCCACAGCACAGTCAAATATACATTAGCAGTCAGATGTAGTGCTTTGTACATGGTGAGAATGCAACTATGTGAAGCAGCATTCCACATATGGTGGCAGTTCATACCCACTATAGCACCCATGTGCCCTGTTGTCTCAGATGGCATATAATGGCACTCCACAAAATAACTAAAATTCCATGCACATACATACATACGTACATACATACGTACATACGTACATACATACATACATACATACATACATACATACATACATACATACATACATACATACATACATATATATGGGCCAGGGAAGTAACTTGCATGCATAAGTGACACTTCATACACATGTATACAGTGGCTCTCCACACAATGCATATGGCAGCTAATTGGACAGGCTTATTTTTCTTTTGGATTGTTTTTGATGAAACATGCCATCTGATCTGTAAGTTTCTCACTAACACAGCACTGGATGCTTACTGTTAATATGGCATTTCAGTTTACTTGCTTTTCTCAATGACACGGTAGGCAAGAGTCTTTGGGAGTGATAGACTAAACCCCCAATTCCAGTTTCTTTGCTTGAGCACGAAATCACATCATGAAATTGATAACTCCCTAGAACCAATCACCAACATTCAAACAATTCCCCACACTTAACATTTGTACATACAAAAATCAACGTCAAGAATGGAAAACTGCATAAAGCAAAAAGGTCAGAAAATGAGATTATTGTACTCCCAAGTTATTGCCATGGTTACCTTGTTTCCTCAATCATCCAAGAATACCTTGTTTGAGCAAACTTGAATCAAGTCGAAAAGAATTTATGCAATCCACACAAGGTGCTGCTACTGTGCAGATGTTGACCACTACCCCATGGAGAGCCCAAGGGCTGATTGTTAAATATTGGTGAAAGAGAGGAATCCTTAAAAATAGTTGTGACAACATTCGCAAAATTCTTGAAAAATCCATACTACTATGAAACAAAATGTCGACAACTCTCAATCCCCTCCAAGGTCCTCCTGTATGGATATGGAACGTTTTGAAACCATCCAACGTTTTGAACAGGGCGACGGAGCCTGTGACACGGAAGTCACACGGAAAAAAAAAAAAAAAAGAACGTAAACTATTGTGCTTCTTGTCATCACACCAAATCGACAGTTTTGTTTTCTAAGGTTTCACATTCATACCTCAAGACAGGGAGATCGTATCTGATTGATCTGACATAATGAAAGATTAAGGGATTTAAGTTGACGTTGACGTCATGGTATGGAATATGTGATCATTGGGCCATGACCTATGAATTATTCATGAGGCTGTTTCCAACCTCACTCTATCCTCACAGAATTCTTGGTATGTGCTTAAGTCACTTCTTGAAAAGACCTCTTCTGCACGACAGAACATGACGGGATATTGAGACATACCGTAATGGTTACGGGGTGTCTTCTCGAGAAAACATAAACATGTATGATAATGTGTAAGGATTGACTGCTAATGTTATGCTTTGTATGATTGTTTGATTGATCCCAATATTTCTGACTTATGATAGAATGTTGGGGTGTGTCTGGACTATTCTTTTAAATCATTCAGTACTGCTCAAACACCTTGGTGAAAGTACAGGCTTTTTCCCATCTCCACAGGAAAAATTAATCACTGCTAAAAATCGCTTTTTGCATTTCAAAAAGATCGTGAAAGCTCAATTCTACTGTAAGATTACACTCAATTCAGGACGGTAATTTATGTAAACTCTGGAAAAAAAACAATGGTTCTGCGCCATATACTGCGACAATTGACAAGAAAAAGTCGCAGGAGTCATTCAGCCACTCCTATCAGCTAATTTGGTCCATATATTATGTATAATTTACATTCCTCAAATCTCTTAATGCAAACATTTGTACAACACCACGTTAAAAATATAGCAAGTCTTCTCCTGGTAGAGCTAAGGTGATTGACCCTTCCATGATCCCCTGCCCTAAATCCCCCCCCCCCCTTATTTCATCACTTACATCCAGTGATGGCAACTTCTAACATGTATTTAAACACGTACTCACTAGGAAGTCAGAATTGACATTATTCTGGGAAAAGTGACTTCCTTAAGTAACGATATTTTAATTGACAGATGGTTGTACTTAAATGCTTCACCTGAAGAAAGTATGATAAGCCTGAGCTCACTTTTTTTTTGTTGCTTTCTTCTTTCAAAAGTACTGGCTGTACCTTCGTCGAACATTAAAAATAAATGCATAGGATAGAACCTAAAGACCACCATAAAGATACAAATAAAGCCCGCACCTCCGAGAAAAATTAACCTTGCATTGATTTGATAATATTGTTGTTACCATATTAACGCTGATATTAGTATGCAAGTGTAATTTAGACATTGCAGTCTGGATTCTTATACATATCACTATGTACAGGCAGCATTGTTTCTTTTTTTTTTCATTCTGGCTTTGTTCTTGACACTCCTTGTGAGACATCTTTGACTTACATGTGATATGGTCGGGGGGGGGGGGAGGGAAGTGAGATAGACACATGCAAAGGGGAGAGGGAGATGCAGGGTGAATGGCAGAGAGTGGAAATGGGAATGTCAGGTCAGGCCGCCAGTCAAAATGGTTGGTCAAAAGTCTTGTCGGAGGTGGGTCAAACAGCAAAACAGATGCAGTAAAAGACGGATGATGCAATCAGTTAAGTAATAATACTTTTGGGTAACTATACAGGATTTAAACAATTCCTGGTACCACTCATTTGTGTACACATTGTTTCAAAATTACAAAACAAGAAAAATTTTCTTACACAATGCCACTTCTGAAAACCCACAGTCATGCATGAGGGAAACAGAGCGGGCCATGCCCTTTATGCCTGAAATAAATCGGTTTGCACACTGAAAGGAAAGAACTCAAAACTTTGATCTCATGCTTTCTCGCTCCATCAGTTCTGCAAGAATGAAAAAATCAGCTTGGGTTGGGGGGGGCCAGGGGGCTGGGAAATGGTTCAAACAATTTGTTAAGAGGCATGATTCTGAGATACACAAGGTGAAGTACCTTCTACAGTTATCGGCAAACCGCCGGTTATCGTCAACCCTTCACTGGGGGGAGGGTGTTGGGTGGTCTGGACGTCACAGCCACCAGTCATTGCCGACCCCAATGGCTAGGTCAAAACGGTGAGACCTAACCATGTCGCCATGGTTATACGGCAGAGGACGACGACGACATCTTCTCTCTCTGAATGATCTGTTGCACTTGCTCTGGAAGCTTGGAAGGATCTGTCAGAATAGAGGTCTCTTTGCTAATCTGCCTGACTGGTACCAGAGCCACTGAAAGAAACAACCAGGAGAAGAAGAAGAGTATCAACGGGGATGATGATGATGATGATGACACCAAAGAGCACCGACAGTGAAGATGCTTAAATCTTATCCATAAATTTGTGATAATTTTGAAGGGTACTACCTACAACAATGCTTACAATTAGCATCACTGATCAAGTTTCACATCCAATACTTATGAAAACTTAATTTTTATCAAGTTTTCTTTTCCCTAGTTTGTGCTGGTTAGTGCAGGAATTAGTGCTAATGTAGCAAAGAGTCCGGTCACATATTTTTCAAACCCCGAACCTTTTCAAAACCAAACTTTAATCTTTCACAACCCAATTATTAATTACTCACTAATAAATGTTCATTTGCATGTGAACACCTTATAAGCTGGTTTGAAAAAAACTGAAGCAAGACAAGGTTTTGTTTTTGGGAAGAAGTCCAAGAATGTTCAATTTGTCAAGCCTTTCTAAGAACAACCTGTTACTGCAGGCGAAGTACCAAACAATTTTCTATCATTTTATTGAGGGGATGTGATGCTCCTCTCTCAAACTGTATTCACCCACCACCTACTGAGATATTGCCTTCCTTGTGGTTTTATTGATATTCTGATTTATGCAGGCTGATTTAAATGACACATACTCTTTACAAAAGATCCCTTCCACGGTGCACCTCAAATTTCCGAGATGTTTTACAGGAGAAAGCCCCCCAACCCTTCCTCGGGACACAAAATGTTTCATCCGCTTCGTGGGAAGGACGACAAAGAGGGACTCACGTGATCTGAGATGGCGTAACCTGCAAGATTCCTCGACCCAGTTTGTCAGATCACCTGCGATGGAGGATCCTGATGAAACTTTCACCGCATTCAGATATGACTTGAATAGAGGTCTGGCAAACCTACTGAACTGTAATATAAACCGTCAAGGTACCAAAAATCCAACAACATGAGCCTACCACATATATATATATATATATATATATATATATATATATATATATATATATATATATATATATATCACAGCAACAATACATCCCATACTTTTCTCCATTCCCCTCAGCTCCATCCCCCCCTCCCCACAACAAAAGCCAGGCTCTAACTTTCTAACAAAAGAAAGGCTTTAACTAAATTGAGATGTATAGATACCTTTTTTTTCTGTAACAAAAGCCTGGGGGCATGACATTGTCACAAGGTGAGGAGGGGGGGGACATTTATTGCAGTCAAATTTTGAGTTGACTTGATAGTCCCCTGTAATGCTTCTCAAAATAGACTACCTGTCTCAGTAAAAATCTGTCCCTGTGCAATCGAAACTACCACCTTGAGTGATTCAATTTCATAACAAATAGTAGTGAATCAGTATTTTCCACGGTCCTACATGGGGAAAGTTTAATTCTGTGACTTATTTTCAATTGCAGCCAGAACTTTGCTTATGGCACATATTAGAATGACTTGTGTTTTCAATTTGTTAACCCTGCTGTATTTGCCAAGCATCTGCTAATCAAAATAGGTCGACTGCTGCTAACCGACTCACACTATCGTTCCTCAATCACTACTGCTACACAAGTCTCCTAGGCTTGGAAACGCTAACCCCGAGTCACATCCTAGCGATAAGAGATAAAGAATTTTGAGGACATTGTCTTGCCAATTTCAATTTAAGGTCTGAGCTTATATAATGCTAAAAAGACAGCAGGTAAAGGATACAATCCAGAATTTCCAATTTTTGACCATTTCTGCCTCAAGATATTCATGCAGCATCTGGTTCAGCTGAGCATCATTCTGAGAGTTCACCGGAGCCCCTGTGTCTGGAAGAGCGTCTTGACATCGCCTTTAAGGAGAAACGAAACAAAACAGAAAAAAAAAAAGAGGGTAATAAACTTGGAAAGTTGTCCACTGTGATAATTTGCAAACAAACTTCAAAAGCTTGAATTTTACAGAGGTTACATTTTCTGCTCCTGTGTGTGTTGTCTGAATATCGATCGGTGATGACTATGTTTGGTGGAGATGGTAAGAATGATGGTATCACTTGGTGGTAGGACTGCCTGGGGGATAATTAATGGCAAGTATTGGTGAAGGGTGGAAAACAAGGTAGCCAAAGTTACACACTATCCAAACTAGGTACTACCAACTGTCAAGGAATACCTCGAATTGAACAATAGTGCAGTTGCTCCATTTCTACCATTTACTGAGGATGGGTGTGTTGCTACATTAATTAGAGCGACTTTGTTGTTTTTACGACAGCTCTGTCTGTGTGAAAGGTGGTGATGCATCATGGAAATCAAGGGTGTGTATCAACCTGCAAACATGCCACATATGGGAAAACCACCAACGGCAGAGGAACTTTTTTCTGTACTGGTAATGCAGTTGCTATGCTAATACCATCAACTATGGTTATTTTAGTGTTTTCTTACACCATTATACCACAATCGTGTTGTAATCAGTCCATCATGGAACAGACTTTCACAATTTCCTGTTCACATCAACTTAAAATCGACATCAACTACACCCATCACCCCCTTGTCACTTCCTACATTCATAAGACTATACCCTTGCATCAAAGAAACGGCCATTAAAAGGGTTCTACTTCTGCTAAGACAACACTGGGAAAGTGGAGTTCTATGTATCTGGACAGTGCCACTAAAACATCCACAGATATTCTGGCCTCCATCAGGCTTTGTCAATCTTTCAAAACTTACTCTATTTCATCTGACAGCTGGCTGATATGCTGCTTCATTTGTTTCTCTTCGTCTTTGAGTGCCTCCACCTCCGCTGCGAGAGAGCTTATGTGTTCGTGGGCTGAAATGACAGGAAAAAGGCAAGAATGTAATCAACTATTTGGGGGGGGGAATTAAGTTTCACTGTCTAATCCTCCATACCGAGAGAAATATCGAAGAAAATGATGATTAGTTCTGAATGCCTACATTAGAAATGATTATTCATTTAAACCCTGAATTTGAATATGACCCCAATCTGTGGCAAGTTTTCTTTTTATCAAATTCTTGCTTATGTGAGGACAGAGGAGTTTGGGGTAGACTGGAAGCTTTTGCTGCAGATTGACACTTTCAACATTGCCCTCGAGTTGTTCCACCGTCACATTTTCAATTCATTTAAGTGAAGATTTGCGCAATATTTCCATCATTTACTGATGGATACAAACGTTTTTCCTTTTGACCACAAACGAATAAAATGGCGATGATGAAATCCGCCGACCTTTCTGCAACAGGGTCGCGGTGCTGTATTTTGAGGGCTGCTCCCTGGAGGTGGTGTTGCTCATCGACGGGACCACTTTCTGTAACTCCTCCAGACATGATTGGATGTTGAATCTCCTCTTGTGTTCCGAGTCCAGATGTTTTCTCTTTCTCCTTGTATGCTTGTCATCCTGCAAAATTAAATCGAGATACGAGATGCGATTACCGGCCGGCTGGACCTCACCTCCGCCCACATCCTTCTCGGGTAAGCCTCTGACGGGCGAACGATAACTTCCGACTACATCCAGACCTGCCACATTTTGCCAAACACACCTACATTCAAAACTTGAATGTCT
This sequence comes from Stichopus chloronotus, assembly GCA_021234535.1. NCBI lineage: Eukaryota > Metazoa > Echinodermata > Holothuroidea > Aspidochirotida > Stichopodidae > Stichopus > Stichopus chloronotus. The sequence continues at coordinate 7,532,152 of CM037831.1, forward strand.
TTCTACACCATTCAACCATGTAGGGTGGAATGTGACATTTCTGGATTGCTCGAGGAAAACAAATGGCCTCTTGTTGGTTACATACACAAAGACAAACTTGTTCTTTGGTGTGAAGGGCATTTTTGCACCACCACAAGATTTTCAGGAATCTCCTAAATGGACATTTATTTTAGACAATATTAATTCACACAGGTCTCATCGTAACTGCAAGACTCCATGAAGAATAAATCAATGGAAACTATGCCACTCTTGAATTCATACTTACCTGCCCTGACATGTCTGTGTTACCCCTCTTTTTATGGTTTATGTAGTAAGACTGTACGAAAAAAACAAACCAAGAAAGAAACGATTGTGTACTTGCATGTCTTAACCACTGACAGGAGGTTTGAACGGACAAAACTTTGAACTTCTAATAACTCTTCAGCAAATTGGCAAAATCACTACAATACAATGTTGCATCTGTAAAGGCGGTGTTACATGAAAATGATGTTTTGTACTATTAGCAGTAGAAATCATTAAACGTTCCATATAGGGGCAAATTCCGTAAAAATGTGACAATTTTACAGTCAAATTCCTATCTTCCGCCTGCATCATAGATAACCATTAGCCAAGTGTGCAAAGAAGGATATCGTTTATGACATCCTTTACTTACTTAATCTGTGTTTCAAGGACAATGAGAATTTCTGCACCCAGACAGTTTTATTTAAGCTTTATAGTTTCTTCTCTCAAAATATTAATTTTACCAATGCATAAGCCATATTGCAAGTAACAAAGTGGCGATGTACATAGGCTTAACAAAAGAAATAGCAACATTTTGCACCTCCCCACATTACCATGCTATTTTCATCACAATTTGGAAAGCCATATCTCACAAGCAGTAACAGATATAAACCACAATTCTGACAGATTGTCATGCGGGGTCTCTCCCTGCGACTTCTGAGTGGAGCAAGCTCTTGTCAAGATGCACACCAAACAATTTTCCGGGAACTGACGATGCGCTATAATCGACTACTTAATGAGACTACGGCGCCTACGAGTCATCCCACAAAACAATGTTGCAAATACAAATGATCTGAAACCAAACTGACTCATGGCATAATAAAAAGAAAAAATTCGAAACTTTCATGAGGTAAAAGAGCTTCCTCCTGTTCTTTGTTACACTGTCAAAACAACGAGCACATAAGTGGCAATTTTTCAGTCACACTATCTTGTCAATCTGGTGTCAAGAAAAACTCCCAGGTCTAGAGTTCCCAAAAAAGAGATCAACTGCATCGTACCGTAAAATCACTGTCGTTGCCAGGAGACGAGGCAGCACCTTGATTGGAGTGTGTACAGAAAGAGATGAAAAAGAAAAAACAAATAGGTTAGGGTGATGCTTTTTTCTTTAAATTCTCTCCGTTTCCTCAAAGGTTGGATGCTGTGAAAACAACAAGACAGTTGCATTAAACATTTCATCAATACACCAGCTCAACCAAGACTTGAAGATCTCTCTCTGGACAAAGATTGCAAAGCACCAGTTTGGATCAGAGCATCATTGTTAATATTATTTCTCCCGACATTTTTCCACAGAATTTGACTTCTTGTGCAAGTCTAAAACGAATATTTATAGTGAGCCGGGGAATTCAACACAAAGTCCTACCATATCCTTTGCAAATTATTTTTCAGTTGAAAGATAAGAAAAATCCGTTACTAAAACATCATTGTACAATTTCTGGACTTTTTCTTTTGTTCCTTCCATTGAAGGCAGTTTCAAGTCAGGAAATACTTCATTGGATAAGGAGAGGGGGGGGGGTAGGGGTGAGTGGAGTGTGGGGCAAGGGAGTCTTGTCTGAGCCAATGTGGGATTACTGCTTTTTACAGATTTCATATCACGGATAAGAGATCTCAAACTTCATTTTACAGCACTTCAAACAGGTTGGCCAATGCGTTCCAGGAAAGGATATTTTCACAGGATCAGAAAAAGAGCGTTTAGTGCTCACAGTGAACCAACTGGTTTTACTAATAAAGGGCCATGCAGCCACCATGGACTTGGAGTGCCACATTTATGGTATCACATCGCTGTGAATACTCAAAATCGGCAATAGGTTATGGATGTTGACATAAAAAAAAATCAACACAATTGCCATTCCCATCTTTGCTAAATTTTCACAGGTGAGTTTAATTTGTTTTCTTTGCTTTCTCAAAGTGTATTCCAGTTGTTACCACAGTTCAGTTAAACAAGGACTGGTATTTTGTTCTTGTACATCATAAAAATACATTTATTTGACCTGAAATGTTGAAATCTGTTTCTCCGAACTGCCTGCCTCTGAAAAGTCTTTTACCTGAGATGGTGTTCGACTTTCAACCACCATTTTCATAGTTCCTAGGATCTAAATGCTACTTCTACAGACATGAGAAGCAAGAAGTTTTGACAAATCATCTAATCTTTGTCAGTATCAGTATCTAACTAAACACTTATTTCATAAGGAAAAAAAAAAGGCATGCAAGTGGCTTAATGCTTTTAAATGTAACGCCATGTATCATAGCTGTAAACCTGCTAAGCTACCTAATGGCTAGGCTGGTTGTAAGTGACAGACCCTTATGTGAAATGTCATATCTTAAATGTAATGGAATATTCTACAAAAGTCACAACCCTGACAATGAGTAAAAACTGAGTTGTGAAAAATTTTCTTGGTTCATGCCTACAGAAACTGCCCAAAAAAAACTGTTCGTCTACCAACCTCCAATTTCTGCCTTAGGGTAAATGTTTGGCATATTATAAACTACTACAAAGAATACTCATAACGCCTGCAAATTTGATATTGTAGTTTGATCCGAAGTGAAAGGTAAGTCTGGCATACTGTGCAAACCTATTGATAGACCCAACAATATCTTTACATCACACCCTTGCAGGCTGTAGCAATGTCTCCATGCACCAGTAAATAGCGACAGTACATTGGTCAGAATCGCCATGACAATGAAGAGCCCGAATACCGTAAATGTGGCAGAACTAACTCGATGCCCAGAGGGCATGCACAGCATCTACTGTGACAGAACTTGGCACATAATCGTGAAAAAAAAATCCTTCCCTGTACTCATTACCATACCAAAGAATATGTAAAACCTCGTCGCCCGATACAGCGACTCGGTCATACTTGCCCAAGGCTTCCATCTTTGGCAATGCATTATGGTTAATTGGTTTATTTGAATTGTTTCCTGGACCAAAGAGAGAAGAGGCAGGCACGAGACATCTCTCGTCGGACCCATCTCAAATTTCCCCCGAGTTCAGCTTGCCAAGCGTGATAGAGACAGAGAGAGAGAGGGGGGATGCCGTATTTTAATTACTCACTCGAGGCATTCGAGGCCTGGCACGAAGATGGGATTGACTTGGCCTGACGGTCTTGGTCCTCTCTTTGACTCATTGACTGATCAAGCCCTCCAGTGGACTAAAGAGACATTATGTTTGAGAAGGGGGAAGGATAACACACTAAATATTAGATGTAAAAAAAAAAAAAAACAGAATAAAAGAAAAAAAGGTAAGGACCATTAAAAACAGTTTCACAAACTTAAGACTTAAGTCTTATCCCAGGAATATGTTTTTTTTTTTCAAATAAGAGATTATTTTGCATTACGTTACAGTCTGTGTGGGTGGGAGCAGACAGTAGCTCAAGAACATTCTCAACGAACTATGGAGAGTAACTTTACAGCAAGTACACTTTGATCATCCTTGTTTAGAGAGCCAGGTGAACGGCATTGCAATGGAATTGGGTGTCTCTATGAGAAATGTGGAGAGGTGATGTTATATGAACAGGTAGTGAGGGTAATGGTAGCAGGAATAGCGTAGAATACATCGTGTCTTCAAGTTTGTATGGCCCTTTTAATTTTCCTTACCTTTTTTAATCACCACCAAAAAAGAAAACAAAAAAAAAGGGGAAAAAAATGAATAAAAAATTTAAAGAGAGGCAAAAAAATATTGAAATAAAAAAGAATAAAAATGAGTCAATGGCTTGGATCAAAAAAAAAAAATCCATCCTTGGAAGTGATACTTACTGTGGATGTGGAAGGTGGTCCTCTTTTCATAACACTTCAAATTAGCATAGAGTCATGTTAACGATAGACACTTCTACTGACTGCGGCTTCCCTGAATTGCAGAAAGCACTTGTAAGCCGACACAGGTTGGATTGCAAGAAGTCTTTCATTTGCTGAGAAGCGTTAGAAGACTTCCATTTCGTCCGTGCAAAAGAGACGAGTCACAATACTTTGAATCAAATTGGAACTAACGTCGACATTGAACGGCAAATGTCTATGCCCGGTATCGGGAAAAGATTGGTACTACAATCAGTGATGGTGTGTGGAACAGTCGACTAGGTGTCTCTTTTTTCTTTCATCTGTGTACTTTATTCTTAAGGGCAACCTCCCACCCACCCCTTCACCTACTACCAGTTGGACATTTTTACAGTATAGAGATATAACAAAGTTCTTCTCCAACTTTATGATTATTGTAAAATGTGTTTGGTTGAGTTCAGAAATCAAACTCACAAGAGCATTTTTTGTTAAAGTAAAATTTCAGGGTAATTAAAAAATAATCTGAGGCCAAAGTTTCCTACAATTAACAAATTAGCAATCACCTAGATGCCTACACTTGTACAATCAGAGGAGCAGAAGTACTTTCGCTCAGAGGTCACACCTGTGACTTAATTTGCCAGAGTCAATCTCATCGTATCACCAATCAATGGTTTATTAAAGGAGTCCTTCCCTAGCAATTCCCTGTTTTGTTATAACCCAAGATACACATTCCAGTAGTTCAATTTTGATGACTAACAATTCAGTCAGCACCACACATCTGAGAAAATTTCTGTTTCTGATGAGTTTAAACTTTGGATGAGACAGATCTGACGAATCGGTAAAACTTGGCGGGAAACTGTCTCGATGTACTGATGCACAGACTCACAATCTGCCAACAGGATTCTGTGCCACCAGCCACAACCAAAGGCCAAACTCCATTCCCAAAGTTTTTGGCAATAACTCCAGGCATATTTGTATACTGTTGCCTACATACAGTGACAGTGGGGTAAAGATTTTAACCGACGGCAGCCGACTTTTTACCTCTACCTAGGGGAGCAGTGGTTCACTTACCTTCTTCCTGTTGAAAGCCTCATGAATGTTGACTGATTCTAGCTGTGAACTGCTTCGTTTGTTCCCCTTGGGTGACTTCAATCCAGAGGTCAAGGACGCATCTGACGGTACACCAAAAAAAAAAGAAAAAAAAAGAATAAATTTTGTTTCTTTCCCTCCCTCTACCCCAAACTACTTCATACAATGCATGGCCAAGATACTACCACTTAAAATGCCTTTAGGAGATAAAGCAAAATGCTCTTAATTCATAGCATAGGTTTGAAACACATGCAAAAAAAAAATTAAAAAACGTATGCTAAGTATGAACAGATACGTAAATATCCTCCTTTTCAACTACGTATCTCACAAGGTAACATCTTACTGACATTAAGTTGGCACTCAAGTATCACATAAGCAGAGGAAGAGTCGGGGTAATTTTTCTGAGTTTTTTAAAGGTCGAATTCCACCACTTTCTGTAGGTGGTTGCAAACAGGAAATTCGGTGACTTGACTGATGCAATTTCAAATGCCTCTTCAAACTCTGGAAGGGAGAACAACAGCTGGAAAATTTGAAATGTGTTCTAAACCATTAAGTTCTTGATTCAAACCTATCGAGGGCTGCTTGAAGACCTCCTGTGGGGTCTGCGTTGTCGAGTGAGGAGGTAACGGTTGAAACTGGCCGTAGTCCATCACCTCTTCCTGAGTGGTGTAGATGGGTCCATGGGCGATGACTTGGTTTCCCTGGAGGGTGAAGGTTTGCCTGCCATCCATTCCTATCAGATTCAGCTGGTTGGGAGATATGGTTGACGTGGAGGGCCATGTGGTACTGCTGACCTGTGGCAGCAGAGACGGAGGCGTATCCTCGATCTGGAAGGCAAAGTTACCGACTCTGATCTCCGAGGTGGTTGCCGGTGTGAAGAGGGCTGTGTTGGAGCCTCCTAATGATCCAGGGTGGGATGGACTCACTGGCTCCATCTTAGTCTCTGGGGTGAGATGCTGTTATGAAACAAGAAATGATGACAACAAAAATGATGTAAGCACTGACACGACCCATGAGAATCTCAACCAATAGGCACCAAATAAATATGGGGTCAAATTAAAGAGCGAACAAAAACACGAAGATGACAGTGCTGGAGTTTATGTTTTAACCAAAGTTTCTGGCACATTTCCTTTTTCTTTTTTTTAAGGTCTTTTTTTCTACGATGAACTTGTTGATGCAGAAAGAGAACCTGGCCAACACAGAGAAAGGGCAGTGCTTAAGTATAGCGTAGTGCTCTTGACACAGGGCACTGTGGGTGAATGTGTTCTGGTGGACACAGGACTCAAGTGTGATGTTTGACCAAAGGACATACTGCTTCACCTTAAGGCATGCACAAAATATTCTGAACCATGGAGAAATACCAACTCATCTCCAGGGTAAACATGTCATTGAAATGTGTGCATTCTAATCTGACTCGGGGTAACGACTGCAGACTTACCCCGGAAGGTGATGGCGTCGAAGAGATGGGGCTGCGAGATTCATTGGAGGGGGGGTTGTGGCTGGCGGTGTTTATCGTGTTAGCACGGCTACCGGGTAGGATGGGAGCATTGTGCAGTGTCTCCAAGATAGTTGGATGTTGTTGCAATACTTGACTGGTATTGATGGACTGGTGAGCTGTCAATGAAAAATATTACCTCAAAGAGTCATCAACAACAGTGTACATGGCATCAGTGAATCTGGCAGACTCAGCAAAAGTCCCCCTCCCAATACTTCATTCCTTTCCCTGAGACATATTCACAGATGGTGGGGACTGCCTTCTCCTCTAGAGGCGGGAATAACAGAAAAGCGAAAGTAACTGGCTCGCAAAAATTGCATGGCACTGAGAGTTGATTCATATTCTACTTGCCCGACTGGGTAGATGAGGAGGGGGGGCCTTAGGAAATGGCTGTCACTTACGTTCAGTCCTGAGATAGGTGACAGGGATGAAGCTGTTATGCTGTTGTGGCTGCTGATGGAACTGCCCCTGATGATGCTGCTGCTTGGCGGGTTGTGTCCTGGGGTTACTACCGCTGGTGTTGTGCTCAAAACCGTGGAGAATGCCACCAGAGAAGTCATAATTCATCGGTATTCCATAACCTGGTGACGAGGCAGCACTGTGCTGGTGAGGAGTGGTGGGGGCACTGAAAGAGACAGATTTGTGAGGCGGGGTCGTCTGTTCGTTGTTGAAGCCAGAAAGCGACATCCTGCCACTCGCTGTCACTATCTGAGGCTGTGGCTGTATCAGAAAAATGGGGTGGTTATTATTAAATCTGCACTTACGGCATTTGGTACATCTCAGCCTTTTGTTTCTTCCTTTTTGTTTGAAGTTTTCCTTTTCTAGGCTGGTGGTAATATTTTTATTATTTTCATTCTAAGTAATTCTCCTTTGCTTAAGTTATCTGTTTCCTTTATTTCTTATATGGTTATATTTGGTGTTGTTTTTGTTGCAGCTGTACTAAATTCCTTCTCCCCCCCTTTTCTGGAAGGAAAGGGACCATATCAAAATGAAAGACAGAACATAAGGATGCAAAGGGTAATTGTGGTAATAAAGGATGACATATTATCCCTCAAGCAAGGTAGTTCATAAGTGGATAGAAAGTTACTGATGCCAAAGCGTGGTTTAAAGTCTGCAAAGGCAACCCAAAAAATATTTCCCTACCTTGGGGTAGTTCCCTCGGGAAAAAGTGACAAGAACGAAAGTACTACGTTAATCATGACAGGGAGTTGCTGGCAAAAAAAATTGCTGATAAATCTAAAAAGCTCTTTTAAATGATGTTAAATGATTTTTGCAGAGGGATACAAAAAAAATTTTAATAGCTGCCAAATAGACCAGATCCTATTTAACATCGTTTATCTGCTACTAAACATCGACTTTTTAAATTTTTGACAAGGAGCAAGGGGAGGATGGGAATGATCCACCCTATTACATTCCAGTGATGAGAAGATGTGACACCAAAATATCACACAATTGTTATCCACAAGTAGGTCCAAAACATGTCTCTGCTTTTGCTATAAATGCAAATCTCTAACATCATTAACTCTCCGATTTTGACATCTGACTTAGTGTGAAAACATGATTTTCTCTGTCTCCCACGGGGCAATTCAAATAAAAGAGTCATCTACTCATAGACTGCTACCAATTTTGATGGTTTGATGTGCTAGTTACATTCAGTTGCTGAGATATCATCCTCAATATGTTTTCATAATTTAACCTCTGGTGACCTCAAATGACCTTTTACCTCTATGAAAGACAATAGGGATCTTCTACTCACAATGAACAACCAGCACAACAACTTTGATCTTCGAGCACCTTTCCCTCCATGTTATATCAAGTTTACAAGCCAGGACGTCACATAAAAACACACACACATGCCATCACCATCACATAGATTCCTTGCCTGCCTTTGGCAAAGAATCAAAAAGCATCACAACTTTAACAAAATTGTACCACACATGTGAAACATCGCAAACTGTTCACCTCGACGTCACTCAACAGGGCGTTGAGGTTTTCGGTGAAGTATGAATCCGGTACGTCCTCCATCAGCCCCATGTGACGGGGATCACATTTGGTTGGTGTCTTGCTGAGCATGGCTGTTGGGAGAAGGAACCACTAGTCAATATACAATTCAACCAAAGTTTAAGTGCATTTGGACTAAAATAACACAAATCGCAGTCTTTGCTTCAAATAATCTGAAAACCTATGAAAGGATCTCTTCTCCTTTGGATTCTTGTTCCCTCCTGCCTGAGTTTTTGACAGTCACTTTATTTTTGATCATCTCCTTCACTTGTCATATAAATATCAGTACATAAAAGGACTTGACTTGACTGCTAGGATTTGATTGCCAGGGCTTGACTGTCAGTACTTGATTGACAGGACTTGATTGCAAAGGAAGCAAATGCAAAGAACAGGCAACTTACACTACCCTACCTCAGGGGGGAAATTGTCTTCTATCATACAGCCTGGTGATGAACACATAGCATATGACTCAGGCAACAGGAACCAATCCTATGAAAGTATCGCCTTCTCAGGTCATCGGTGAGAAAACATAAAAGTCTAGATATAACTCTTCGAGCGAGTCACATTTTCATAACTGTGTCCCCATCCACTGACACTCCCAACAGGGAAGATAAATGATGCAATGAAGGATACTTGCAGTTTCTTGGTAACAAATCCGTAATCTTATTGAACGAAACCAGAGGGTCAAAGGACTTTGTGCTTCCTTGCCAATATTTATGATGGACAAAGGATAACCAACATACCAATTTTAAAGTTCACTCACCTTTCATACCCTCCTTGAGATACCATGTCTACATGACTAACTGCGTACAAACTCCGAACTTCAAGCAACTTTCCATCATTAAGTTACCATGCTTTCAAGGTTTTCAAGCTTATGTCCTCTACTGACCTCATTTGACCTTTGACCTCATCAAAACTTGACAGATATCATCTACTTATCAGGTGCTACCAATAATTCAAGTTTGGAGTTCCAGTACCCTTACACTTGCTGAGATATCCTCCTAAATAGGTTTTCACACTTTCCCCTTTGGTGACTTCAAATGACCTTTGATCTACATGAAAAAGGATAGGGACCATCTACTCACAATAGACTACCTACATACCAACTCTGAACTTCGAGCAACTTTCCCTCATTGAGATACTACGTTTACAAGGTTTTCAAGCTTTTCAAGCTTATGCCCTCTACTGACCTCATTTGACCTTTGACCTCATCAAAACTTGACAGATATCATCTACTTATCAGGTGCTACCAATAATTCAAGTTTGGAGTTCCAGTACCCTTACACTTGCTGAGATATCCTCCTAAATAGGTTTTCACACTTTCCCCTTTGGTGACTTCAAATGACCTTTGATCTACATGAAAAAAGGATAGGGACCATCTACTCACAATAGACTACCTACATACCAACTCTGAACTTCGGGCAACTTTCCCTCATTGAGATACCATGTTTGAAAGGTTTTCAAGCTTATGTCCTCTGCTGCCCTCATTTGACCTTTGACCTCATCAAAACTTGACAGATATCATCTACTTATCAGGTGCTACCAATGATTCAAGTTTGGAGTTTCAGTACCCTTACACTTGCTGAGATATCCTCCTAAATAGGTTTTCACACTTTCCCCTTTGGTGACTTCAAATGACCTTTGATCTACATGAAAAAGGATAGGGACCATCTACCAACAATAGACTACCTACATACCAACTCTGAACTTCGGGCAACTTTCCCTCATTGAGATACCATGTGTAAAATGTTTTCAAGCTTATGCCCTCTACTGACCTCATTTGACCTTTGACCTCATCAAAACTTGGCAGATATCATCTACTTATCAAGTGCTACCAATAATTCAAGTTTGAAGTTCCAGTACCTTACACTTGGTGAGATATCCTCCTTAATAGGTTTTCACACTTTCCCCTTTGGTGACCTCAAATGACCTTTGATCTACATGAAAAAGAATGGCATCATCTACTCTCTATGGAATACTTACACACCAGCTTTGAAGTTCAAGCAACTTTCCCTTCTTAGGGTATCATCTTTACAAACCCAGGCATCACACACATATACACATATATGCCATCACCATCGCATAGATTCCTTGCCTGCCTTCCTCAAGGAATCAAAACCAGTTTTCTTCCTCTCTTTTCTCTTACCTATTTCTCTTATATATTTCTCTTACCTTCTACAGACGTCACCGCTTCCATGAATTCATCATCAACCTCATAGAGCAGAGTGCTGAGATCAGGTTGAAGGTAATCTGGGTTGTAGTTTATCTCTTGAGCTGTGCGGGGAACAAAGACGAGTCAGATCAGAACGTTAAGAGTGACTCTTCCTTTGTTTTTCGACTTGCGGTTGTGGATGAATTGTACATTATTTATGCACTGTGATAAACAGTAAAAAACAAACGAAGCAATGCAAAAGGGAATCGCTGCAGACAAGAAAAACTTTCACGAAGGGTTGGTCATCAGAAATTCAAGATTACTGCGAGGTGATGTAGTTGCGGCGATACCATCAAATAAAGATCATTCTTTCACATCGGCAGCCCCCTTCCCCTCTCTTTGACCTGAGTGAAACTCAACAATTCCCATTTGGGAAGATTTCACAGGAAGCTGTGGGAAGGCTTAACACCAGTTGCATTAGGATTGATCTTAGAGGCTTTACTTGGGATGATGGGTGCTTTATTCCAGCAGCTAATCCTGAGGTATCCTGGTGACCCCCAGTACACAATGGTCACTTTTCATACTTGTCTGCGGTTTCACTGATAGAACTTTGCCATTCAGAGGTAACTTTATTTCAGTCTTTAGAGAACAATGGCCACTTTGTTCTAGAAGGTTCTTGGTCCTCAAAAAACCAAAAGGAACATCAGAATGTTTACTTCATTTGTAATTTGAGGACTCTGGACTAAAACATAAAATATTAGCTCTAATTTAGCTCTCTCATTTTCAGAACATCTCCAACATGTTTGGAAAGTTTAACACTAAAGTAGTGCTATATTAGTAGTGCTATATCTCATTTACTTCTACTAAGGGACTTACTGACTTTCTTTGGTACTGGGGGTCTGAAGCTCTTTGCCTTTCTGCTGATAAAGAGGGTGTCAGCAAAATCTTTGAAGAGGTCATCGTTGACCAACTTTCCTCCGGTTCCCGGGGAGAGAGGAGGATGTGGCGAATCCAAATCGATGGCATTTTCCTCGACTTCCAGAGTGGGATGCAGAGGGCGATGCTGAAAGGTCCAGAAAAAAATGAAAACAATGAGCACGTTAGGATGTGTGTACCAGATGTGTCCCTCTCTCCCTCTCCCTGCACCTCATCCAGACTGAACAGTTTTTCTTGAAGTGTCTGATTGTTAAGAGCGTGCAGAGGTGATGTGCGATGTGAAAGGGTGGGTAATAGATTATCAGTTAATTCAAAGCAAAACCCTGGAGGTATCTTTCACTCTTCCTTTCAGGAGGCAGACAAAGTGGTGAGGGAAGCAGAATAACACCACTACAAATTAGGTCAATGATAAATACTGCAAGTTGCAAAACACCCACCCTGCACGAGGAAACATGAGTCTATGGAGATGCCTCAGTGTTACTTGGGGACGTAAACGTGAAATGCAATGTTTTCTGGATGTTAAGGATAGAGCCTACATAAGGAATCAATAGAAGCTCTACAAGCTCCCTGTCAAAAGCAACTTTCACTCGGGGCTCCATGACGCTGCACTTCCAAAAAAAGAAGAGAAAACTTACCGTGAGGATGTCTCTGCTAAACGTCCGCCATTTGTTGTAGTTCCTCACGACGGCGCCTAACTCCTCTGGCTTGTATCCAGTCAGGGCAGTTTTTCCTTGAATAACATCAGACTGTAATTAATCAGAAGAAAGCTGTAAAGGTAGTAGAAGGGGTGTGGTGCATGCGGTTCCAATCCAAAACGAGTGCTCCCACCTCACCTCACCTGCTGTACCTTTCTTAGTTTAATTTTTCTACACACACACACATTACCTCTGATCGTACCTGTAAATTGGTATCATTCATGTTAGTGTTTCAACATAAAACCTCTGTAACCCAGGTACAACTCCAATACTTCATACCCAGTTACAAAATTAATATTCAGCTCCTTACCTTTTAAGGTCAATAGTGGGTGTTATCTCTCATATTTGATATATCATAAATATGAATTCCAAGAAACTGCGAAGTAATACACTTGTCTCATGTTTGAATTGAAACAAAAATAAAAAATTCTTTCATCACAATACTATGATGGCTGGGATTATGAGGTAGGACATGGTGAAAAGGTCAATGTTAAAGGTAGACCTCGTATTATTTTAAGCATACCGAGGTACCTGGCGGGTGCGAGTCAGGGTATTACGATGACCCCAGGCACACTAGATCAGCATGTCAGATACTCCTCTCGTCCTGGACCTACCCCTGTGCTCAAGAAGCACATGACCTTCTCAACTGGACTTTTACACTTCTTTCCAACACAAGTTTCATCAGTGTTCTTATATTCTGAGAATCAATCCCATCAAATTCCCCCAAAAAGAGTTTTTTCATGCAATTTTTTTACACTTCTGCTAGAGTGCTGAGTATTAACAAAGAAGTCACATTTAAGACCTTTGGACTCTGGTAGGTTTTCTGCCTCTTCAACTCTTACTTATGCTCAATGTACGTAGGTTAGGTGTACTTGGCACATGGCACATGTGACAGATGCATGTGACTTCCTGTTCTGCCTTGGCCTTACACTATGTGCATGTGGGGGCTGGGGTGAACCTTTTGCACGGTTCCTGCCTATACTTCTGACTGTGACGCTGTTCCCAACCCATCAGGGGTTAAAAGCTGTTCCGGTTAGGAGACATAAACCTACCACAAGCCTAGTGCTCGTCTCCGGGAGAGGTGAAGAGAACTGACATACAGCCGACCTCTGTTTCTTGATGTCTGTTGAGAAAGACAAAAAGCATTAAAATTCCTCGTCTTTAACTTTGCAAATGCAACCTGTCTATTGGTGAAAGTTGAAAGATTTGGCTACTCCCATTAAGTCCCCAAGACTCACTGATTCCAGAATTGACTAGTGATGCACTCACCTTATATGAGGTGAGAGAGTATATTCTGACCCTAGAAATGAAAACAGCAAGTTTATGCTAATATCACATTAAAACAATACTGCATGACCGAATTGTTGTGAAACTAGACTGATCGAAGAGAACATTGCCATGTTACTCTGGGAATGAGCATCAGAGAAATCTCAAAAAGGTTGCTGCATTTGAAAACTAAACTGAAACTGCTGTTGGTGGAAATTTTTCACCTTTCTGACCCACTCTATTTTATCAATGACATGCACTTAACAGGGAATATGAATCCTTTAGGATGTGACACCTCTGTGAAGAGGGAGTGTGTTGGCAAAGCCTTTCTACCATCCGATCTGTTCTCTCATTCAACTTTTACATTCACACACACACACACAAAGAAAAAAAAAGAGAGATCAAAAACAGAATACTTAGCGGCAAAAATGGTTAAATTAAGCATATAACCGAATCAAAGGAATGGCCACAATTCCAAACAATAGCCACATGAATCAAAATAGGCCAGGATCTGCCCTCACCCTCAACACTCAGGTATGACAGAATGGGGAAGAGGCACCAGAGCTATTGAGGCTCGATGTCATAGTGTTACAGCAGCGCTAAAGACCCCTTAAAATGTTACAGCACCAATGAGAAGTGATCCTTCCCATCATGCAATCTAAATCATCGTCATTCCTTTACACACCGGCCGGGCCCCCGGATAGCCACGATCCCTCGGCCGATGTCAAGCGGTAGAACACTTACACTGCATGTGCCAACTCCTCCATACTGCACTGTTGATTCGAACTCGCTCGATGTACGACATCTTGGTGTTGTTGAGGCGCTTCGGTTTGGGAGTCTTGAACTCGAGCGTACTGCCGCTGCCATCTCTGCAGGAAACCAAAAGAAGAACAACTCCCTCTATATTATCAACATGCCACTAAAATGTATGCTAATCATCAGCCTATGATAAGCAAGTGATGTAACTCATGCCGTGATCATTCTAGGATTGTGCACATGTTTGAGGAATTAGTTTCAGTCCAGATCACATATGAGAAGACTGAAAGTCATCGATGAGTGGCAACACATTGCATTCATCACTATACACAATTTTGGTTTATGTGGAACCTTTCCACTGCTAGGGAAAGCTACACATGAGAAGGGAAGGGCAGAAGGGCAGAACTATGAATGTAACCTCCTGGGCACCTCTTACCAGTGGTGTAGACTGTACGGTACCGTCAGGGCCGAGAAATGTAACAGACTGTGAGGGGTTTGGCCCAGCTTTTACAGGGAAGTTATAAGACTACCAAGCACAAACTTGCTTGACAATAGGCCTACAGTAGAGATCCTGCCTTGGATTGCGGTTTGTGGTACAGTGAGTGATGGAAAAAGAAATTCTCTGACCAGTTATTGGGTCCACGCATAAGGTCCAAAACAACATCAACATATTCATCTGTTTACATAACCATCCACTTAGCTGCATTCTCAAACAAAACATTCATACTGTAGTGTATTTTTGGAGAGGGCAGGGGAGAGGGAAGCGGTCTCTTGCTGTTAGCTGCGGTAAAGGAAGTGATAAACACTGCAGTATATAACTCTGGGAGCTGATCCCTGACAAAAATTTACCTACAGAGGGTGTTCCACAGCAGGGAAAATTTAAAATTTAAGGATCAAGGGGAACTGATCCATTGCGGATTTACAAAGTTGTCTACGATACATGATTGCTGTTTTTGGAAGTTTCAGTGTGAAAATCCACTGGTAACCACTCTGATCACTCATTCCTAATACTAAGGTATGGTATGGTTTAGTTGCCCTGCTTTAAAGAAGAGTAAAACACAAAACAGTGTTACACTTAATATTAACAGGTCCATTCTCAGGGGCTTGAAATGAGCTTGACGAAGGGCCCGGTCAAACTGAGCAAATTGGCTGAAGGTCTACGTTATTTTATAGGACATTTACCATTAAAGGGGCACCACGGCCATTGGCAGGGGCCTGATAGCCATGGCTGTTGGTAATTTTGAGTCCTAAATTTTGCAACAACTGACAAAATTAGCCACCTGTTTTTCAAACCAAGATAATGCTGAACGTTGGTTCTCAAACTTTTATTAGACATCCACCATTTTGAACTATCCTAATCTCACCTACACACCTAGTACCATTCTAAGATGCTTTATACAGCAGAAATTTTTTTCAGTAAATTTTTTCTATTTGCAATCACAACAAAAACCTGAAACTGGTATAGAGAGCCCAAATGTAGTTCAGTCAGAGTACATTGTGAGCTTGGTATAATGACCCTTATACCATTCCATGTTTGAGAAGTGACAAAGAGAAGTAATTTGAATGCAAGTGTGAAGCAAAGGTGACAAACTAAAAGAGCGGAGCAGACCCCCAGTATGTCCTACTGTGTACCTTAAATTGCTGTAGTAATGTGTTGTGACTGTAGTTAACCCCTAAATCAGTGCCAACACCCCCCTATTTTCTACATACTCGGTGGCACCCACCTGAGACTTCCAGTCGCCATGGGAGAGGGGGTGGCATGGACCACTTTGAGAACCACTGATGCAAAGCATAGACAAACAGTTTACTCACTGATCAGATGTAAAAGGCCACAGGGAAATTTTATGTTACACAATTTCAGGTAGTAGATATACAAGATAATTTAGAGCTATTGACTGAAGGGGAAATTCATGTTGCACAAGCAGCAATTTCAACGTAGCTTGGCAACACTTCAAAAAGGATAGATTCCTCATAACCATCCAAGGATTAAGTGACAAGAATCGCTGAAATACTGTACGTTTTACACTTTTTGTGCTAATGTCATGTCTTAAATGGAGATTGGTTGGCTGCTATAGTCTTTGGATTTGACTCATAAATTTTGTGACCGCGAGCGAAACAATTTATGATAATAGCCATCACATTTTTTTTAGCCACCTTCGTTGGCTTGTTTGTGGTTTACTTCCTTCCTTCAGTCAATGGGGTGCTTGATGAAGATTTCGATGCCCCTTGATTGTTTTCCTAATGAAAAAGATAAAGTGTATAGGATTAAAGTGAATTAAAATATAAACTTACAAAGTTTAGTTTCTTCCTCCCTTCTTCCTTTTGGAAGGCACCTCTCAGACTGAAAACAGATTTCTTATCAGCTATCGCCTTTGAAGTTTCAACAGAAATGCTTTGCTATGGGACAAGACATATTTAAAGTAATTGAATAAGGGGGAAATTTGTGTTGCACAAGCAGAGGAAGTTGTAACACTTCCAAAGGGACAGCCTACAACCATCCAAGCATTCCATGTCAAAAATCACTGAAATGTGTTTACGCTTTTTCTGCAAATTGTATGTCTTGAATGCAGATTTGTTAGCACCTATAGTCTTCAGATTTGAGTAATAAATCCTGCACCATAGAATGAGACAGTTTCAGGCATCACATTTTTTAAACAACCTTCCTTGGCTTGCTTGTGGTTTACTTCCTTCAGTCAATGGGGTTCTTGATTGAGATTTTCAGGCCTCTCAATTGCTTTCCTCAAGAACTAACAAGAATAATGTACAGGATTCAAAATGAATTAGAAGTCTAATTTTCTTCCTCGTAGAGGACACCTTTCGCACCCATCAGGACTAATCCTCTCTAAAATCTCTCCTATCTTGTCTTCTCTATTCCTCTTTCTTCATCTCTCCATTACGGTAATCTCTGTAACGATCCTCCTATGATCAAAATATCAGGCAAACTTCTTTTTACACACTTTAGTACATGTTCCCCTACACTGCACAGCATATTTTTCTGGCTACTAGCATGCTTAGCGCTTCCTTCATTTTAAGTCTTCAATCAAACTTTGAGTGAACTTAACTATCAAACTGGAGTTGAAATATAATGATCTGAACTATGATACTAAAGTATTTAAGCGAGTGATTACTGACTTCTACCGCCTTTTACCATCTTGAACTGTCACAATGCTAACCTTTTGTATAAATCCCTTACTCCCTACCCCTCCCCAACCCCCTCTCCTCTACCCCCTCTCCACGTCAAAGTTGGATGTTTGACAATGTTTTTACCTTTAACCTATTTGGAAGAGCATCAAGACCTTTCTGAGGGCAGACACACGGTTAAACTACTGTAGTACAAAGCGACCCAATCATATGCATGTAGCTCAGTCAGTGTGAAGGGTGAACTTGGTGTAAGGCTGCGCATGCACTTAACTGATTCAGTGATGACCCATAATTATCTGGGACCGGGAGGGGGGCAGGAGTTGGAAAGGACCATTTTGAATTTTGAGAACTGCTGGAGGAGCTTGACACTAAAGTTAAGCCGCATCACCAAGTGTCTATTGTACAATAAGTCTGTGCAACAAATAATGCTGGGTCTCATCTACAAGGACCCACAGTGCCAAGATCAACAGTTGAAAAGACTTGAAAAGCCAAGCACCACAATTACAGATGAAGCTCTGAATCCTGCACTTAAAGTAGTCCTTCATATAGAAATGAAAGGAAGACTTAGAGAGTTTCAGAAACATGCTTACAGTCCTCAAAAGGACAAAGTGAACTAAACAGAAGCAAGCACTGATCATGATTCATGGATCAAGGACATTCAGAAGGAGACATAGAGTACCAGGCTGTTTATTGTACACACAATGAAAAGGACTTCAACAGGTATAAGCTTGGTAACCTGCAGAAAGAAGAGGAATCTCTGAAGAGAAAAGACTTCAGCTATACCTATGCTCAGTCATACTCCATTACACAAACGTTCTAGAAAACCATGAAATCGTCCTTCAAAGCATGTGGGCCCATCTCAAGGAAAACCTCTAACCCATCCTTTTTCTGTTGGTTCAGGGACGTGTTTGTGCCTTTCACCAACCCACTATGAGGGGCTTCACTTCTCCAAATGAATTATCAGACATTTCAAATGATGTCAGGCTGTTCACACTGCAGTATGTGTGTTTGGTTCAAACAGAATTTACTGCAGCCAAATTGTGACAGGATTAAAATCCAAGGTTGACATCTGACGATAGTGGAGTGGCATATCAAAACCCTCTGGGCCCCTTGGATAAGAGAGAGCTAGGGGCCCAAATAACATCAGAAATACATTTTTGGAGATTTCATTGTGTATTTGATTGGGGCCCCCTGTACCCTCTGGACATTGTCCATCCTTTCGGACCCACTTGCTACTCCTCTGCAGCTGTACGCTGAAAATTCACCGAGAAACACTCCACAGATATGACAAACTAAGAATATATTAGTTTGACTGAGGGTTAAACTTAAAACAAAGTTCTGCAGGTAAGTTGATAAGTAGTATTACTTAATTTAGCTATGGCAGATATGCGTGCAAAGCAGCTTTAAACACTATACATGTAGATTGTGGCGTCTCAGCAGGAAATATGTACATGTGCACGGTAACCCCTCTGCTGAAAATCTTTTGAAATGTATTGAATATTACATACGACACCACTGGTTTTGCCAAAGAAAATTACCGGGAAAATATGCAAAAGTGCATAATTTGCATTGGCTATAGTATTACAGTCAGACTGCTTTCCACTGTGCACTACTATACGGTCCACCACATGGCACTGGTCCACATCTTTTTAGACGCATCAGAGCTAAAGTCAAATAATTTTTCCTTCCCCATGAATTGAAAAGCCTTGCCTTTTTGGTTCCTTGCATCAGCAAAGGAATGGTCTATGCAGCCTGGCTGGTGTGTGTGTGTATGTCTGTGGATGTCTGCGTATGTGGCACTTTCTTGGGTATGCTCCATCTCAATACGGGAAAGTTGGATGAGAGTCAAACTTGGTCTGTGGATATGCCACAATGAGAAGGCGTGCCCTTCTGTTTTTGGTGGAGGTCAAAGGTCACCTGGGAGCACTGTGGACAAGAAGTCTGAAAAACTTTCACAGATACGCCACATGCTTGTCCTACAGATTGTACAGTACTAAGATGAGGCTGTGTCACACTACTACTGTACTAGTTTGTTTTTTTTAGGGTGTTCTTTTTTAGGGTGTTCTTTTTTAGGGTGTTCAAGATGTTGGGATCCAAGGTCCAAATGGGCCATTTAATGACATCAGGCAAAATGTTTCTTCTCCTACAGATCATATGGTACCAAGTAGAAGATGAGCCACATTACTTCTATAGAAGTGGTACCTTCGGGTTGTTCCGGATTATTGAATTAATTTCTTGCTTGATATTTTCTTCTTTAGTCAGAGATGCAATCACACACGTTTGTCACTTTCCTTCACAAACATTAAATACATTACCAAACCAATTGCATTGGTCAATATATGAAAGTTTTAAAGGAAAATCCCTGGTGGTCCACACATACACTTTACAAGCCTTGTGAAAGTTAGCACAATCATTTTCACATCATGTGCTGTATTTTCTTACAATGGAATGGTCCATGACCTTTGTGACCTGCAAATAGATAAGCTGGCTGTTGGCATATATATATAAATAAATCTTCCCCACGCTTCTTCGTAGTACAGGCTCCCATTGCCTTATAAAGTCATATCGTTACTCACGTACAGCAGTTGGCATACAGTGCAAAGTGCATGACAGACCGTGCAATTTACAGGTTTTCTAGCTGGTGAAGGTTGACTAATTATACCAGAGGATCCATTCTAAGGGTGGGTGAGATAAACTTAAGTAAATCATCCTCACCTTCCCTCTGGAAATTTGTAGTTTAGCTTGCTGAACCAAAATTTTGTGAGAGCTGAGTGAGCTGTTCTATGCTGTATTTGTTTTTAAATCCACAATACCATCTAATTTTCTCCATAACTTTTATAGTTATAAGACTGTCAAAAAATCTCACTGCCCTTCCCCCTCCCCCCCTAAAAAAGGGAAGACCAAGCAAAAAATCTTTGAGGGAGAGGACGGTCACTGCAATTCCATCTTAATTAACATTAGGACGAATTTCAGAAAGAAGTTAAAAATCAGAGGTTTTCCGCGAATTATGTACACTGACCAAGTGGTAGGTGTATATCCTTGGGAACATTGCATCATCTATTGTCCCCTGCTTGTCTACTGGCTTCCAACAGTGAGTGTTGAAGAGGGAGATGGGGCTGCACCAGAGAAATACAAATGTACGAGCATTATATATATGGCAAATGTTGAAGGCAGAGCTGTTTTGCATTACTGCATAAGATGCCCCCATTACTGTACGGCTTCATTTGTTCAGTGCGTGAGTAGCTACTGTACAGTGACGTCGTTCTAGTGGACCTATTTCTATGGGCTACACAGACAGGACATATGGTACCTTAGAGTATAATGATAGGCACTAGGTAGGTATAAATTGCCATTATTACTAACTCTGCCAAATTCAATGGTCCCTTTCAACAAGAAATATGTACTGATCAAAAGCCACGCCAGAAAATATGAAGGTCATATTGAACACAGGTATCGGGGTCTGCAAAGCGACAGTTCCTTCTTCCTAGTCCTATCGTACCCTATTGTTATTTCCAACAAATTCCTCTACAAGTTCAAATCTCTCTTGACTGTGTGTTTGTTTTACACAAAATACAATCTTACAGTTGACAGTCATGCCATTAACATTAAGGTCTGAAGGCAGGCTACACCAGCAGTTTACAAGATTAAGACAATGGAGATAAGCAACATTGGCAACAACACAGATCACTGTTTCTTTGTTTTTTTTCTTTTGCCAAACATGTGACAAGTTCTTGTGCAAAATTCAACTGCGAGTGCACTACTACTGCTTGAACCACCTGTTAAAAGTCTACACAGCATGTGAAACCCATGTGAACAAAAGAGACACCTACTACCAGAATCGAGTCACCCAATGCCTTCGTGGATGGGTGTTACTGTGACAAGCCACCCAGGATGCCCCACCCACATTATGAATATTTCAGAAGGGACTCCTGTCAATCACACGATCATCGACCAATCAGTGACTCAGTTGCAGCTGTAAACAACCAACGGGAGTTCACTGGGTCAAAGATGGGATTCTCCTCAATGGATGTTTTTTTCCAGCCTTGCCTAGTTCACAGTGTGTGTGTGATTATGTAAACAAATACTGTGAACCACTCCATCATCCATAATACACTTTGCTGGCTGTAAAGGGATGTTTTATGCAGGGACAATGCTGATAACCACTTTCAATCTTCCACCCCAAGTTATACACTTATACTTTGACGTTATTCTAAAACAAGGAACTTTAATTTAAGTCAGACAACAGAAATGAAGATCCTGATCACTAAATATTTTTGGTGATATGAGTCCAAGGCCACTGTTGACTGACTTTTCTTATACAGGGACGCATACTGAGAGAGTTAAGGACTGAAGATACTCCCTTTAATGGAGGCTTTGCAGGTGACGTCATAAATAGTAACTATTGTTACACCGCAATACTGGATGGCATCATCATATCGTAATAACCAACACTGCATGGTGGTTACTGCGATATTTTTCATTGTATAACCAGTATAACCAGTTATAGGGGCAAATGGTCCTTAACTGCATAGCTGTAAGCTGTACAAATGGGGGAGGCAAGAAGCCAGGCTAACGTTCCACCTATGATCTGCAAATGAGGAAAGAAGCAGATGCGTTGATAATAAGCAGTTGTACATCACTGTATCGTACGGCGCGGCAGGCATATGTAAGCCACGATGTAAGCACGTTGTTTTGTTTTCCATTCGACAAGGCGTTTCCATGGGGAATGTGATGTCACTACAAAACCTAGTTATGTTACAAGTCATTTTTGATAATTTTTTATTGAAAATCTGAGGAACCTCCACACTCCTAGCACATAAGGATGGCAGAATGGGAAGGAGGCGCTATTCCAGTATAAGGCCGAATGGCGCTAAGGGTGGTTTTCAAGGTTACCGGTACTCTTGGCACAGTAGATGGGAGTGCATTTGTTGTGATGAGACAGGTAAGTGAGGAATGAAGTAAATACAAGGTTCTCACAGTTTGACCTACGGTGATGTCGAATGAACTTCCACCAAAAACAATAAGGATAATTCACTCAGTATGAACAACCCACACACTAAGTATGAGATCAGTCAAGGTTATCCTTCTGGAGATATCATGCAAACAAGGTTTTCACAGTTTGACCTCTGGTGACCTCAATGACCTTTGACCTCCACCAAAAACAATAGGGATCATCTGCTTAGTATGACCAACCCCTACACCCAGTATGAGATCAGTCAAGGTTACCCTTCTTGAGATACCATGTAAACGAGCAAAGCGTCACACACACATACACACACACAAAATCACCATCGCATAGATTCCTTGCCTGAATAAAAAATTTAGTGAATTTCACAAAACAATTCAATGAGCCTCTTTTACAATAGAAAGATCATTTATTTGACAAAGGGCTCTGTAACAACGATAACATGTGGTTGCTTGGGAAACAAATTTACAATACATTCACTATTGCTGTTCAATATCATTGCAAAAAATTGAGTGTAAAAATAAACAACCAAAATGTGTTTCTGACAACCAAATGTAAGGAGCGGGTTGCCTGTAAAGACAACTTATTCTTCAAAATCCAGCTTTGACTTTACTGTAACTATCATGACTGGGAATAAAGAACATCCCAAAGAGGTCTGTTAAATGTAAGTACAAAGTCAAGGTGCAGTAGGCCTACAATAATTGGTACTTCAGATTGTCTTTGTGAAACTTGAAAGTTACAACTCCGACTGTTACCCTGGTAACAAAACAAACCTATTCAGTCAATTGTTTTCATCAGTAACCATTTTTTTTTTTTTCTCACTTCTACTGTATGCCAAATAGGAGTAAAAACCACCACACTTTCTCCGAAAAGCAAATCTTAGGCAATTGGGAGGTAATCCACATGTGCCTCACATGACTGTGATTGTTTTGATTCACGAATAGATAAGTTGATCACCTGATACAGGAGTCCAAGGGTTTAATCAAAATGAATTCCTTATTTCTTGGTGTAATTTTACCACACCATGCTCTCACATTGCAGATCAAACACTACTGTACCTTCAGAAAACTGAAACAGGAAATTTACAGTAGAACTGAGCAGAAAATACCACAGAATCTTAGAAGCAACTTCTTTATACAGTATTTTCATGGCCAAGTATGGCAAACAATGATCCTGCATTGCTGGCTGTTCTACAATGCTGAGCTTTCAATCAGTAAACGCAAACAGAATGCAAAGATGCAAAATGGTTTCAAATGTTTTGTAACCTACAGAAGCTTACCTTCTCAAAGAAATTTGTATATATGTAACGTAACACACAAGGATTGGGCTATGACAAAGGTAGTTCACTTACACACTGACCTGATTGTAGCTAGATGGAATGGAGCAGTGGTTGTTTTGATTTAATAAAAAAGAAACTAATAAAAAAGAAATGCAATGGCTAATTTGTGAACCCTAGAAAGCATAGCAAGTCCACTAGGTGTTCAAGTTTTGATGCACTTTCTTTTGTTGGGCTCTGACAACAAGCAGAGGTCATCACATATATGTTCTAATCATGGTCAATATTTTATACTTTTGTCTCTTTGTGGTGGTCAACTGAAGGTGACCACTGCCAACCGTGGTAGACCCTGTTTATGAGGTCCCACCATGCTTCCTTTAATGTTTAAAGCACCATAGTGATTAAATATGAACCCTGTGTTTTCCAAAGTAATACCTCATCACAATGCATGTTATACGATGCATCGACATATGTGACAGATTCATGAATTCTAACAATGGCTTCTGTCATTCTTCTAGGACACACTAAGCTTCCATGTCTTTGCTTTGCCAGAGTTTACCTGACTTAGACATCACATGAATTAAACTAAGCTTTTGGTGGTATTCAGATAAAGGGCAACCGGCATAATCAAATGCCTGATGACTGTACCAGTATTTCCCTCAAACACTTTACATGTAAGTTGACACAGGTCCAATACATATATGGCTGAGAGGTCCAAGGGCACTATGCAAGTGCTCCTCTACCTACTGTAAATAAACTTTATGTCCCTTTGATTTTAAGTTATTAATATTTCTACAAATATTTCACTGTAGCTTTTAGCATTTCAACTATATATTCCAAATTTCACGATTATCTTTGGTTTTTATGATATTGCTGACTTTTTCCGATTTTTCTTTGATGCAGTGATCGAACCACATAAAATCTGTCATTACTGGCTTCCGTTTACACCCTTTTACCATGAAAGCTTAAATCAAACCCAAAACAACGTAGTATTTGCTATTCATCATTGTTTTTGATCAACCAAAAGTACAGGTTCTTTGTACACATCATTGTTGATCAACACAGAGTAATTTAAATGTCATCAATTCAAAATTGCATTCTCAAGATCTATTGTGTTGACAATCTTTTCACATTTTGAGCAGAGCTGCTAAACTCCAATGACCCTTGAACTGAAGCAATCTATGCCTTCACCAAAACCCAAAAGGGTTGATACAAACAATGTCGTCCATCAAAAGACCATATTGAGAAATGAAGCCTTTGTTTCTTCTCCAAGTGATTGCACCTGTACTGAAAACCAGTTCTAAGGATGATATTGTTTGATCTCAACTTTTTCTTTTGAACGTACACGCGAGGCTGTACGTGGATGGGGGGGTACGTCTTTCAATGGACGAAAATGATGGTAACTTCTTTGGAAAGCAACGGTATTGGCAAGACAAGAGCCCAAGGGCACTGTGATTCCTTAGGCAGAAGCACGGTAATGTAACTTAAGAAGGAAAAGGACCTTTTTACATTTTTTTGGACAATAGCCCATATGACCCATTTCTGACCATGAACCCTCATATCCTGAACATCCCACAATAACCTTGTGCTAATGTGACAGGCCTTCCACTTTTGTAACATAAAATCTGCAAAACAGAAATATTTGTCATGATTTTCGGATATTGGACCCCAAACATGACAAACATCCAGATGGAAATACTTCCATAGTACTATTGGAACCAACCATCAACAGGGCTACATACAATCTATAGATAAGAGAATAAGTAATGATATCATAAAATGGTCACTGGGACCTTCCACCAATAAATTTCTCATCACAAAGCTGGTACCCCTGCTGTATTAGGAAGGCAACACAATGTCAACTTAGTACCATGGGTCCTTGGACCCAAAAAAGGAAACATCCAGAAAGAACTACCACAATAGACATGTAACACAGCTTTCACTTGTACCAGACAGTCTGGAGGAGAAGCATTTGCACATTGTCACAAAATGACCCATTTCAGACCTTGAAAACAAAAATACCTGAACAACCTGAATATACCACTACCATGGTAGTTATTGACACAACTTACAGTAGTACTGTACCATACAATCTGCAGAAGTTTGCATTTTGCATGATTTCATAACATTGTCCTTATGGTCCATTTAGACCTTGGACCCGAAAATACTGAACACCCGTAAGGTGCCACAACCACAGTAGCAATGTGATGCAACCTTAACTTAATTATATACAGTAGTAAAATCTGATGAGAAGATTGGTGTACTTTCAAACATTGGGCTCTTTGGGCCACTAATGGCCCACATGTGACATTTCACACTCACATTTTGTACAATCACAAAGGGCTCATAACCCAAGGATCATTGTCCCAATGCATCAAACGTCATTTGAGAGAGAGCAATTCATAGAAATTGTAAACACATAAGGTTGGTATAGGGAGCTGAAAGCCTCATTGCAATTACAGCTCACTCAGGAACTCACAAATGCTTAGTTACCTTCTATTTTGTGCTAATATATTGAACCCCCATTGTTCTTACACTAAAGCGAACTCAATGATTACATTAATGGACCTTACAGCCATCCATAGCATCAGAGAGAGAAAAGGAGAAACTGCCTGTCGGACAATCACCTGCATAAACAGTGTTCCGAGGGATCAAATTTCCCCTGCACTAATGATACTGCACACAATGTAGAAAATAAGATTTTCAGGCAAAAGTGGTATGGCAGAAAACAACTGCTGTAACAAAATAACGAAGAACCTGAAATATGCTTTGCAAATGTTGAATACTTAATTGTTCAATGTTCCACATTGGATTCCCCTCAAAATCTGACACATTCAGGGAACAATTCAAGTTTTGTAGATGGTTATTTCATTGCTTTACTAGTTACCCTTCGCATTTCTACCATAGCTGCCAGTAAACAATATGGAACCAGCAAAGATGTCAAAGTCACCTTGAGAGGGTGACACGATTATGGGCCAACAGACGGTACCTGACACGAGTGGTAAAAATTCTTTGAGGCCTCCAAGCGTCCCTATTGGGTTAAGTTAAGAGACAGATTGATTCTTAATTAACTAAACCCATTGACATACTGTACAGTATCAGTCAAGACATTGATCGAACATCAAATGTTTGCATTACACCACAGTTGAACACTACCCTGTGCAGGGAATCTACAACTGATGTTGCAGCTAGACCAATCGGCACTTAGAGGTGGTTACATACGACCTTTGATTAGGGTTGGACAGTATCCCCGTACTCAAGTTGGTACCAGTTCTTTTAGTGCATATACTACGTACTCAGTGCCAGATGAAACTGTGCCGTTACTACTGTCTACCAGTACTAACTGGTACTTTCCCAAATCCGCCTGGTACCGGCTTAATGTAGTGGTACCGGTACTGTAATATGGAATCATTATCCTTGGAATGTATTGTCATTTCTCACATTTTTATCTCAAAATTATCTAACAATATTATGCCGCTGACAAGCGGTAAAAAGTCCTAAAAGACCGCTGTTTTGCTGCAGCACAACACAAATAATGTCAGCTAAAAAAAATTAACATTAGACTATTCTGTAGATGAAAATTCAAGACTTGATGAAAACAATGTATGCCTACAGGATGTAACACGTGTTTCAGGCTTACTGAGTCCAAAATACCTGTTTCTAGTGATATAACAAGAGTCAGAGAGATTCCTGGTATGCATCCAACATGTTTTGGCCCAAAATGTCTAGAATTAATTTGGTCAGGTGAACAACATTCAAAGAAATAGCAGATATCCACTAACTACGGGACTTCAACATCACAAACCAGTTAGCTACTGTACAGTAGCTATATTCACACACTGAAGAAGCTGAACACAATTGATGGAGTCCTTGCTCTGTAGTTAAAGGGGCTCACTGTCTTAATACTGACAAGTCTGTGAGGTTTTTTAAGGGTTCAGATGCATGACAGTGCTTCTAATTAGCATAATGAATCAAGCTCCACATCAAATAGTTCAGAAAAACGGTAAAAATTTTTGAATTTTCCCCTGACTCGTACTGGCTACATGCATATAAATTGATACTAATGTAAAGTGTCCGGTCACAAATTTTCAAAAACCGAAATGAAATGTTACTTACTCACTCATTCATATTTATTTCATGTGACACATGGGGACTCTATTAGTTTGACTGTTTGTCATTAGCATTTGAAGGAAACTCTTTAAGGCATAGCAGTTCTGCTTTCCCATACATGGCCTGAGAATTTGTCCTTCAATTATTTCCTCCAGCCCTGATGTCATTCTGGTTCATATATTTCTAAGGCTCTTATTGAGTTTCTAACATCACATCGGTAACAGTAAGGACCTACGAATAGTGCCAAGTGCTATATCATTAAAATAGTTTATAATCAGTGAAGAGGTAATATATTTAAACTTGTAAAGCAATTCATAAATTTTAAGCTATTTTTAGACTTTACAAGGAGGATGAGGATTAGTTAGGATTACTCTGTATTCAATCGTGTAAACTTTTTTGGCAAATTTTACGATAATGTTCTGTAGCTAGCCTAGGCTAAATTATGTAGCAGACTAACGTCAGGGCCTGGGTAAATCAACATGACATACTAAATGACTTTAAATATTGTTAAACCATTCAGTCTTGTGAATAAACATCTGTAAAAGCTTCACTGCCTCAAAACATCATGCATGTGATGAGTAAATGAAGACTCATCATTTGAATTTTGAAAAGTTTGGACGAACAAATTGTAGTTGAGCAACAAATAACTAAATTTCTGTCAGCGAGAAACTTATTTCTTGAAAAGAAGGCTACCGTCCATCCTTATTTTAAACCAGAAAGCCGAAAGGCTTCCTTGCTACATGGTTATATTACAACAAACATGAATTATTCACATGACAAGTATAAGATCAACTGCAGTTATTTTTCTTGATACACCACAAGCCAAACCCAAAATGACCTTGATTTTGGTGACCTAAAATGACCGCGACATTTGAAGTCCACCAAAAGCAACAGGGATCACCTACCCAGACCATACAACCCACACATCAAGTACAGTATGAGTATGACATCAGTCAACATTATCTCTGAGCTCCAAGAAACACACAGCAATCAATGCTGCTTCTAGTCTTGCCTGTTGTTAGTTGAATCAAATAACTCAACCTCACCTCATCTGAACTCAGTTTGTCTGCCATATTTACCTCAAAATTCTTCATAAACGACCAGAATGTTCTTGGGTCTCCATCGTATGGTGGAATTTCTGACTTAGGTAATTCCAACGCTACTTTGAAACTCAATTTCCTCCTTTAACTTTTTCAATGCTTCCTCCCTCTCCTCAGTATAATGCTTTTGGCATTCCAACATCCAGCTTTCTGCTTGCTCAAATGCTTCATCAGACAACAGCCCAGCCAGATCAGCATGAACCTCTTCCATTGCCTCAAATTGGTGCTCTGCCTTTTGCAAATTTTCCTTTATCGATTCTGCGATAATTTCTTCCTTGTTACAAGTAGCTTTTAACACACTCAAAGTCCTCGTAATTGACCCTAAGTTATGATTCCTCCTCAATATTTTTGCTTCCTCCATCCTTTCCGACATTGTGAAATATGATTGAAAGCACTCCAATTTGATTAAGAAACCTTGTTCTGCTACCAGCTGTTCCTCTGGATATTGATATTATCCAAATAAATGACAGAACAGATGGTATTTTATTTTCCTCATTTTTTTCATAAACCCATTAACATTCCAATGCATGAAAGAATGCCACCTTGTCTATCTGACTCCATGACCCCCCATACCAAGACTATCTCTCTGGACAACTTATGGAGGCCCCTCACACTAGAAGTCAGTCACTAAGTTACAAATGCAGTACTGTAGGGAGCAATCCCATTGAGTTAACTGTGTGCGACAGAATCAAAAACTGAAATTGCACAATGTAGCCCCATATGCATTTGTACGGTAGTTTATAATAACCACAATAATGGTGTTTAGGCTATTATTATTGTTTTATAGTGAAAAATTATCCCTTCCTCTCTATTGATAAGCATTAAATTTCACAGGGTCGTGAACCTGTTAATAACAGACAACCTTATAAAGTTTAAAACAAATCTGACCCACGGATAAGGAACTATGGCAGTTTTAATATTTTTTATGTTTTACCCCATAACCTCATTAATATGCAAGATCTGGACACCAAAAACAATAGGGATCATCTACTCAATATGGGCAACCTACGTGCCAAAAATGAAATTACTCAGAGTTACCCTTCTTGAGATAGAGTGTTTACGAGCAACCGTCACACACACACACATACATACACACACACGACATCAGGACTGCATAGATTCCCCTGCCTACGGCAAGGAATCGATATACTGTCAATGTCCATAAACATTGGTTTTAAAAACATGGTCACTTTTCTGTAAAACAAATGCCTCATATCCCTTTAATGGATGCAAAACATCATCTTGAGAATGGATTTACAGATCTATTGACAGCAAGCATGATTGAAAGAAAATGTGACCCTGTTCTACAGCAGTACAAACAGCTTTAATGAAAAACTCCAATTGCTCTTTACTAACTACAAACTGGAAGTTTAGAACTGGAGGTAAGTTCCCGTAACTCTGTCCTGTGGGCTTACCTGCACTTAATGTTCAGTTTCTATAGGTATGTACGTCACTGATTCCCATGTAAACAGTAAGTAGGCTTGTCGATTTGAAACTGCAAGTTCGGTGGTTTCCAATTACACATGAAAGGTGTTGGCCTTTAAAGACTGATGTAACACTCATTGTAGTCCTGTGTTGGCCACTACCCTGCAACTTGAACGACAAATTCAGCATGTCCAGTTTAAGACAACGTTCAGTCAGGAATATGTACAGTATCCTTTAATTTTTGACCCTGTCTCCTATTGGCTCTCTGCATATCAGTTAGTACTAATGTGACAAGTGTCTGGTCACAAATTTTCAAAGACCAAATTGAATTATCATTAACTAACTTGCTAATGTCTACTGGTATATGTGACACATGGGGATCCTATAGTCTTGGTTTTGATGTGTGAAAGCACACTTGACAGATTTGGAAATTTACTTGGTGCTCTAATTTCACAAAACAACTCAGAGTGCCCCTTTAAGCGCAAGGCACGTCCTCTTTCCTCTGGTAACATTTTGCAATCCTAGGAAAGGGCCTCAGATTAGAATATTCACATGCAGGGAAGACATATAAGTACTGAACAGTATGTCAGGTCCAGTGTAAATATACTGCAAGTATGGATATTGTGGTTTCCAGCTGTCATTTCCAACAAAACCAATTAACAACTTGACTTTCCTCCTTTCCCTGACGGATTGTTCAACTATGCAGCAGGACAAACTGGAACGTATAATTAAATGACAAGTCAGACATGTCCACGTGCAGCACCTAAGGCCATGTTAGTTTAGTTTATAAGGATCAGGAGGGACAATGAAGTCTCCATCGAGGAAAAAAAAACATCCAACCAGACAAAAAATGTACAAAAATCGAACCCCGTCACAAAGCTTAAAGTGCTTGTCCAGTGCAATCTTAAACCCATTGACACTTCTTGCCATCACTACATCCTCAAGCAACCCATTCCACTCATTTACTAGAGAAAGACGTAACAACGAATATTGATCCTACTTTGAACCTTCTGAAACCTATGTGCGGTAGTCAAACTATTTTCGTAGCAACTAGAAAGAAGGAGCAAGTGCTATTCTTATGGCACTACTTCAGTATTTAGAAGAAAGTGCTGCAGACACTTGCAATGTTACCAGATTTTAATCCATACATGAGTTTGGTGCATGCAGAGATGATTGCAAGTTAACAAGTACATACAAGTTGTTTTTTTTACTACTGAACTTCAAAAGAAAGATTTACTAATAAAATGGGAATATGTATACAGTGACCTCTAAGTTAAATTTGAGAATATTCAACTTCTTGTTCACCCTTACAAGTTAGACCACAAGCAAAATTTTGGAGTGGACGTGCAGATGCGGTGTCAAACTGAAAGTATCCCCAGGGTGGATGTGCAAAAACAGAGTCAGAGTTGGCGTCCCTGTTCCGGGATAAACATGTAAGATTTACTAATAAAATGGGAGTATGTTCACAGAGAGTTCAGAAAGTTTCACTTGAGAACAAGTCATTGCTGTCCATCCATTACTACCGTCAGTCTCAGGCTGGTAAAAAAAGGGGGGGGGGCTGGTTTTTCTTCTGAAATTTTGTAAAAATGTGGGAGTGCAAAGGGGATTTTCACCTGAAAGGTTGGAAGCACAGAGCTAGCTTAATTTTAGGTAACCTACAGTACATACCTCATCACTGCCTAATTTGCCTAATTTTCTCTCTTCTGTAGTGTGTGTGTATATGTGTACACATAAAATGTAGATGAAAACTAAAAAAATGTTTCCGTGGAAGGGGCAGGACTTTGTCGTGGGGGTACATACCCCCTAAAAGCTATACCACTGGGGGGAAAGGCATGCAGATGTTTTAATTTATTTTGCCCAGGAGACCACAAGGGGTATTCTAGAGTGGATGACTTATCTGATTAGTAGTCTATTGTTTCAAAGATCAAAACAAAAGATGTTGTGCACAAAGCATTGTGGAATTGAAAAGGGCTCAGCTAGTACTCTTTGTACACTGACTTCATGCGACTGATCCCTTTTCAGTCCCGTCAAGCATTATAGTCATGCAGTGATCACTACCTGGGCTACTGTCTCTTTTAGACTGTAGACTTATAGTTGTGGACCAAACTTCTATTGCATGAACACAGCAGGCTGTTTTCGCAAAAACAACGGAAGCCCTGAGAGTACATGGAAGCAATCAGCCATGACGTTACATGTTCTTGGACAAGCATCGTTCCTTTTCTTCGCATTTGCACTTTGTGAACAGAGCACATTGCATGTAACACACCTAATCGCATGTAGTTACTGGCCTAGAGCACATAGTCTAACTTAGACCGGATGTTAATTTGCCTGAGAACAGTTGTTCTTGTAGACTTCATCAGACGAAGAGTAATTGCGTGGTCATTATGGTTACTGCTCGATTTTGCACACTGCATACTGAATTCTACGTTCGCGTCGTGTTTGCAAGAACAGCCCGAATACTGTTATAGTAATAGCACCGGTACTGTACAGTACTATCACGACGTTAGTTAACAGCCTACTAAGTACTAGCCTTTCAACAAGGCTACATTCACAAGCCTAGGTAGCCTAGGCCCACTTAGGATGGTTAATCTAGTACTTAGTAAGCCGTTCATTCTGAGTTCAACCTTGTACAGATCTATGATCTAAGTAATTTAGGCAAGTTTAAGTTTTACGTTGTAGGGATTTAAATGAGTTTTTGAAGGAATTGCTGATAATTAAGTTCCTTTGCAAAAAGTAAGATTAACAAATAACATGTACTAGGTGGAAGGCTATTGCATCCTTGGTACTTACTCCCCACCCACTAAATTGCGAACCATCCCAACTTACAGATTTTGTCCATACTTCAAGGACATCGAGTCAAACAAATCGATAATAGACTCCTGGCTGTTGCATCTCGACGGCATCCTCGATCCAGGTCGTGATCCTGGCCTTGAGTTGGCCCTGGATCCCGATGCCGACCCTGGCACGGAATTGGGGGCCGACCGGGAGTCACGGTATACTTGGAAGTTGCCATCACAGTTCGAGCTTGCCGGTGAATAACGTTGATGACTCTGAATGTGTCTGGACGGGCTCGAATCGCCTTCCAAGTGTTCACCATGAGATGGCGACCTTCTCGGCACAGTCCCAGATCGATCAAAGTGAGCCGTCCTCACTGATGCTTCTCCGTCTCTTTTGGTCATTGAAGAAAAGAGTCGGAAAAGCCTAAACCTGTAGAAATCTTTGACGACATTTACACGAATGTACTGCTCGCTCACAACCAGCAAAATACTGTTCATCTGTACGAGGCATGCATGGCTAGGTTTGGACTGACCTATGACATGGAAGTGCACGATTCTCGAATAGGGGGAATAAGTACTAAAACCACTACTTTGTCGCTTTGCTTAACCGTAAGCAATAAGTTCTCAAAAAGAGTCCTTTCTGCTTACTTCAGGATTATAATGTCAGAAATCTGAAAATTTATTTTTTTGGCTTTTCTCCTTTTTACTTTTGATCAATAACAAGCGATTCTGATGTAATGAAGAAGACCAGGGCGGTCCCGGGATCGGAGGAGGGATTTAGAGTTTCTGGCTAGATCGAAGTGCACACACGCGCAAGAGTGGCGCTCTAGTGAAACTAAAATTGGACGTGAGGAACGAGAGTTTTTCTACATAGAGAAACCTAAAACTAAAATTGCGCGCAACTCTGTGTACGAACAAGATCCTGAACACAAAATCCTAGACGAAGCTACTGTCACTTTGAAAAGAGTACAGATATAGTTGTGATATACATCTCACATAACTTTTTGCATTTTTCTTCAAAATCAGGTTTAATGATGGTCTCTTTAACAGGTCTGTGATTTATCTAAGATCACCTTTAGAAGACAAAAATAAATAAAACGGTTAGGCCTACTCTCTGAGAGCAAAAGAGTGAAATTCACTCAGTTAAAATGAGTGTGCTCAGGACCCATGCGTAGTTATAGTGATAAATTTTACCGGCCGGAATATCGTGGAAATTAATCAAATGGAGCTACATTCCAAACACATGGAATGAAATATCGCCCTAATTTGTGTAATACAATTTTGCAAAAACTTGATGGAGAATTTCTGTTAGTGCATCCTCACAAATCATGCCAGTGACATAACAAGTTTAAGGGCAAAAGAGGGCAAAAGCACCCGATAAGATGCCCTG
Organism: Stichopus chloronotus; assembly: GCA_021234535.1. Taxonomy (NCBI): domain Eukaryota; kingdom Metazoa; phylum Echinodermata; class Holothuroidea; order Aspidochirotida; family Stichopodidae; genus Stichopus; species Stichopus chloronotus. The sequence goes on from CM037831.1 coordinate 7,566,771, forward strand.
TTATCCAGACCCCCCAACCCGACAACTCTATGAGAGAAGCTAAACTTTCTCACATCAAGCCTAGAAAAGCATTTCACCAGCTTCTTACAATGACTACGAACACGGGAATCAGGACACACCTCTACGTAATCACAATTAGACAGACTCCTACCAGATATGAATTTGAAAACCTGCAACATATCCCCCTGATCCTTCTTAACTCAAGAGTAGTAAGTCCCAGACATTTAAGCCTATCATGATAAGGGAGATGACGTACATCGGGAATAAGCCGAGTGGCCCTCCTCTGAACCTACTTGTCCTTTTCATAATAGGGACTCCATGCCTGCACAGCATAGTTAAGATGCGGCCTAACCAACTGGTTGTACAGATTCAACACAATATCTTTACTAAAATTACTAAAATTCCTCTTGATCAATCCGGGCACCATGTTCGCCCTGGCAGCAGCAGCACCTGCGCACTGTTTAGAAGGCTTCAGATCACTTGTAATGATAACACCTAGGTCTTTTTCTGAAGTCACATTACTCAAAATACTACCAGCCATGGTATAATCATAATTCAAATTATTAGTACCAAAGTGAAGAACTTTGCATTTGTCAGCATTAAAAGACATTTGCCAAGTTTTTAATCTATCCAAGTCCCCTTGCAACAATGAAGCATCCTTGTCATCATTTACTACTACGATAGAGCTTGGTGTCATCAGCAACTTACTAATACTGGAAGTGAGACAGCTATCTATATCATTAATGAAAATCAAGAAGAGAATTGGGCGTGGAACAGAACCAAGAGGAACTCCACTTGTGACGTCTCTCCAAGAAGAGAAATTACCATTGACAACAACTCTCTGGGATCTACGTAGTAGCCAAGAATTGATCCAATCTGCACACCTGCCCTGGATACCTAACTGACGCAGTTTCACCATAAGTTTGCCTTATGGTACTTTATCAAATGCCCTATGTGTACGGTCTTATCTTATATTACCAAATGTGCATGTACGGTCTTATCGTTTTGAGGTTGTATGCCGTCGTATATACATACAATGCCAAAACGACGTATACATTTATGCTACAAATCTCATATAATGAGTGAAGTAAACATCCAGATCAAGTGAAATTTTTGCATGAACATGTAAACATAGACCTAGGCCTATAGCCTATTATACGTTACATCGTGACCATGCAGAACCGCCACTCCAATCGAAAAGTTGCGATCAGCCTAGCAAATGAGTTTCAGTGTGTAAGGGGGGGGGGGGGGTGTATCTGTAGGATTTTCTTTTAATGTAGTATTCGTTGTGGCGTTTTAAAAGCCGGCTAAACTGGATTTCTGATGTTCATACTATTGCACACCCATGGAACACTTTTTTGATTGGACACACCCCTCACTCTCGAAAAACATCAATTTATGAGAATGCTTTATATGGATAAAAACGTCTTTCATCCCAAATTTACTTTAAGTCTACTTGAAGTCATTAATACATTTACACGGCTTAACGGTTTTTTTTAATTGTGTGTCCTAAGTAGCAGGTGTAGAAGAATTGGTTTCATCAGGATCCATAGTTTTGTCGTAAATCGCGTCATCTCGGGCATAACGTGGCCCATTATTTGGGGAAAATTCCCCAAATAATGACATTGTGACAATTATCACAACATTTTAAAAGCCGGTCAAAAGCTACGTATTTGAAATATAAATCGCAATCCATGAGTTGTTTCCATCCGTAGGACACAATCGGGAAATTTTAAGATCGAAGAGTAAATATTTGGAAAACTGTATATCGTAGGTTCCCTGAAATCGATTATCTCTAATATATTAGGCCAACTGGGTCATTTCGTTGAAAAGGGTATCTGCATTATTATATTTTGTTTTCAAAGTGGTGTATAATTATTCCTGAGTTCACTGTATAATAGTAGATTGTTTGGCCAAGAGAAAAGGGGCGGAGGAGTGGGTATGGGAGGGGGGTGATCGAAGGGAAGGCAGCCTGTAGGGGGAATGGGGTGGATGAACGTATCGTATCAGAGCTGTTCTATGGCACACTTATAGATTTCTCAGAATGAAAGACTCCCACGAAGGCGGTGGAACATATGGCAAAATTCGCTCGTTTCGTGACCACCCATAAGAGAGGTAGTGGTATACGACAAACTACAGTGACGTTTTCAAGAAGGCATAACCATAAGCACAAGCTAAAAGTGCCTATAGTATGTATACACAGAGCGTGCACTAGTCAGTAATTTTTAGTACTTGTTTCTGACACATTCAACCTTTATAGACCTACTACAAACTAGTGTATCCATCCGACGATGTCAGGGCCAGGGTAAGTAATTGTTACCAGAATCCAAAGTTTCACTAAAGCCAATTTGCAAGTTTGAGAAAACTATAAAATTACCCTTTTTTCTAACTGAAATCTTTTCATTGTTATACCCGTTATGATATACTAACGTGCTGACTTCACGACGAACCCACGTAGAAGTTATATTTTTTGGGTATAAGGATATATTCGACTGAAAGTAAATGCCGTGTATCCAAGTTAGAATTTTGGACCCGTTACCCGCAGTAACATTTGTCCTATTTGTATGTACATTTTTGTTTACACAAGAACATGCAAGTCTGAGCACAACTTTTGTCGGCCATGGGTCGTTTGGCCGGGGAAGGGGGGGGGGTGGGGACTGGCAGAGAAAGCGTTGTTTAGGGAATACAGGTCACAACGTAGACCTCTGCACTGTTTTTCTATTAGCGTATATGAACCGTTGTTAATTAACAGTAGTAACAATTAACCACTGATCCGGGAACGTAAGCAGATAATATGCCATTGGTGATTGGAGAAGGGGTCATGGCTAGTATCTTGATTTTTCGAAATGAGGCCTCTTCAATTTATGCAAAAGATTTTGACATTTTTTTTTGACAATGGCATGTTGAATGACAATAATCGATTCCAAAATTATGTCTCACGTAATACCAGTTACATCGTGGGGAAAATTGACTCATTTACTTACGTTTTACGAACTTGTAGAATTTTCTTAGTTGAATAACCTCCCCCCCCCCCCCTCGTTATTTTGTGGAACATATTAATCTCAAATTTGATATGATTTTCACCCACCCCTCCTTTTTTTTCTATTCTTTTTGACCTCACAGGCAGGGACCCAATCAGATTGGTTACTTTCGTTGAATTCTTTAGACTTCATTTGCCCGCGTGTGGATGTTCTTCTCTATAGAAAATTGTCTCGTTTTTCTTAATTGCATGTAGTTCCATACACTTCCATAATTTCCCGCCTCACTACACTTGTCCACACATATTATTGAAAACCATGTTTTTACTTTTTTTTATTGCAAATTCCACCTGGTTAATGCAAAGTCAGTATAATGTCTGGAGCTGATTCTACGATATCAAGGACGTCATTACATCAGAATGTATTGTGCTACTTCAGTTTAATGAACCAATTTACATTTAAAATAGTTAAATCACTTTTTTAGCCATTGTCGAATATCAAATAGTTCTAATCTAAAAGTTGTGTCAAATTTAGTCAACAGCGAAGACTAGATAAAAATAAGTCCTAAAACGAAAATGAAAATAGGAACGTAAAGCGGTGTATTTATAAACGTCACTCCGAAAAGTAAAGATTACCATGGAAGATGAAAAAGAAATTTCAATACAAGGCTAAATTGAAAATTCAAAATTGACTACAAATTATAAGAAAAATCACGAAATCTATATTTTCGTGACACACGAGAAAGGTGAATTAGACTTAGAACCTACGTATATACAGCCATAATGCATACATTCACGGTCCGTCAGTGACGTTCTCCACATATTTTCAAGTAAAAGGGGAGGGGGCAACCACACGTGAACCTCTTACGACAGTAGGGAAGGGATCAAGGAGGTAGGGGGTGGGAGGAAGGAATTACCCCTCACTTCCAGAAATTTTTGAAAATTGAGATGCTGACTTTATTGGAAATAGTGCCATTTTGAGACGATTTCTTGCTCTGTTTGGATTGCCAGGAGCCTATTTTTTTCTTTTGTCCGTGTGATATTTTGTAAGAGGCGAGATTTTAGGCGGAGGTTGGGGGGGGGGGGGTGGATGGGGTCGGCCGCAATTTAAATAAGACAGCAATTTCACTCGGGGCTTGCCCTTTGGAAGGGGCTCATTGAGTTGGCTCACAAAATTCCAGATATTTTGTCGCATCTGTTGAGTGTAACGCATATGTTGATGGCAAATGCATGGTCAAACTAAGAGATTCTTAAGATCTGACACACAACTGAAGCAACAGAGATATGGTTATTAAAGACTGACATCACTCATTGACAATCTGGGACCAGACACTTTTCACCTCACAGTACTAAGCTATAGGCGACTCTTGTTCATAAAAACTACGCTTTCTTACATTTTCAAAAAAAAAATAGAAAAAGAAACATGACTAAGGAGGCTAATTAGAAGTATTGGCATGCAACAGTTTCCTTCAAACATATCACAAAATAAGCAATATCGACGCAATGAGTCTCTTTAAACCCCCCCCCCCCCCTTTCTATCCCACATAATGGAGAACAATGCTAGCGTATATACACGTCATGGTCATACCATGGGGGACCAAGAAGACTTAGGGGAGGATCCAGGAATTTTGTTCGGATGGTGCACTAGAATGAATTTCACCCATTGTGGAAGAATGTCACCATATGAGGGACTTACATAGAATATGGTGCTCTCAGTATGGTGCGCCGAGTTCCTATATTAAAACCCTGGTGAGGAGAGCAACATGGTGAAATGCCTTCTATGGAGTGCTAAAGATACAAATACACCAGGATGTATTTAAAATTATCAGAAATCTTTGAAATTGTGCGGTTCCCCTCCCCCCCCCCCCCCTTTGTGTTTGCCCTTGGTGGGACCTGAGAATTTCTCATAGATATAAACGGTCATACATTGGCAAAACCACCAGTGGATAAAACATTTACTTAAAAGGAAATAGGGCGTTTAGAGTTCACCAACATGACATACAAAGAAAATAGCTCTAATCATTTTAAACCATTCAGTCTCAACAATAAACATCTGCAAGGGCTTCATCTTCCTCAAAACATTATTCATGTTTTGAGTAACGGAAGCTTTATCATTTGAATTTTTAAAAGTTTGGGTGAACAAAGTATTGTTGAGCAACAGATAACTGCATTTCTATCTGAAAGAAACTGATCGATCTCTGGGAAAAAAGGCTACTGTCCTTCCTTATTTTGAATAATGTATCATTCTATGCCCACAAACATTGGTTTTAAATATATGGTTGTTTTCCGTAGAGCAAACGCCTTATTTTCCTTTAAGCAAATCTAATTTGCGGGAATGGTCAGAAAACAAAAACTCTTGTTCGTAGCCAACGCGGAGAAGAGAAGGCAAACCAGGTTCAGTGAACAATGTCTATCATACTTCCATCTTCATCTTCAATCCTGAAGTCCTGGTAGCTGGAAGGAGTTGACAATGGGCCTTGTAAAGTGAGAATCGGGGGGTCTAATTCCGGTTGAATCGTTAAAAGATCTGAATGGGTGGAAAGATGAATAATTCAACTCATTTGACTGAATCGATTGATCTAAGAATGAATCATGAATGAATTGATAGATGGATGGATGAACGAGTCATTATCTGGATGGAAAAAAAAGACGGAAGGACAAATGAATTAATGGATGAATAAATCGATGGATGAATTGTTGGGGGGACAAAGGGACGGAGAAGCCCATCCTCACATGATATCATTCATGTTTATGACTTCTACAGAGGGACATACCCCAAACATCATTGTATATCTTTATATCACGTCATGTTCTATCATGCAATAAAGGTCTTCACCAGGCAATGATTTTAGCACATTATGTGTATTTTGTGAGGACTGGGTGGAGGGAGGGTTTGATCAATAAATGTTCAGGTTTGCAAAAAGACGGATTTATGCTGGATTGATGAATTATCAGTTAGTGTAGGAATGACACTACCTCTTTGCAGGTTGCGATTTGAGGTCCCTTAACATTTTTTTCCTGTTCTGATGTACTTCATAAGAGGATTGGGTTATTGCTTGCAATGAGAGTTCATTGTGAAATAGCCTATACGGTCCTTTGTCATGCTCTTCGCTATGCTCTTATTTTTATTTTTTAAATTTCTTATTGTACATTTCCCAACTAAACGAACTGTACGGCGACTATGAGTAATGTGCGTCCATTGGTGAGTCCAGACACTTCCGACGTTCATATGTGATTGTATACGGAAGCGTAGAAGGGACGTTGCATTGACGAGTTATAAACTTGACAAAACGTCAATAATCTGCAATTCACGAGCTTACAACTTACTACTACTACTGCATGAAATAACAGATACATCACGTATACGGCATTTCTTACAGTACAAGACCTGTTCTTGGAGACAACTTGGGTCAAAGAACTTGCGTCACGTTACCATCGTAGGTGTGTTAACTACACGTTTAGGTAAAGCGACGCGTCCATAAAGATTGAAGTTACACATCCAAAGAACTTACACGGCCGGCCTCTGCTCGCAATATTGTATAAACCTCCAGGTGTTTGTACAACAGAAAAGACAAATCCGGATTCCTTAATTGTGCCTCTCATTTCACGAAGAGAATTTCCCTTTAAAAAAAAAAATAGGCGATGAATATTCAGCTCCGCGTCCCCCTTCCGGGATTGACGCCCATGCATGTAGATATTTGTTTATTGACAAAATGATATTAAAAAAAAAACAAAAAAAAAGTACTGAGAGAATCCAATTACCGATAAAGTAAGTTAGAATTAATTAGAAAAACTAACACAATGCCTCAAAATTTTGATGTTTACTATGTAACTTCAATGCACGAGAAGTGCCGTTTTCTGGAGTTCTAGGCAGAACTTTTATCCAAAAAAATTCTGTACGCGCCAGGGGATGATGACACTCCGTGTCGTGTAATGTCGAGCGCTTTCAAGACTGGCAAGAGACCATCGAACCAAAGTCCCCACCCCCTTCTTTGACAAAAGCTCGCCTATGGGCCTGCCGCCCACCCTGGCATTTAATGCAGTCGAATCTGGCATTTAATGCAGTCAAGAAAGTTACAGAACAAAATCATACACATTGATTTCAAAAGCCCTTCTGTACCTCCAAAATGTTGTACTTTTTACAGATCTTACAGCACTGGAAATTGTGGACCATGAGTATCTGGACCTCGTTTCTTACCATCAGACTTGCCCCGTCAGTCCAGAGAACATAAACTAATAAGGATGGTTTTCCTACTGATCAATTTTACTGACGATAGGATATGATTAGTCTGTAAATTACTCAGTGATCACAAACTAGTCAGATATATTGTCGAGACCACACTAGTTTGTGACCACCGACAAACCAACCGACTAATTTATACTTAAGTCAGCCAAATTAGTCAGCAGAGGCGCCATCCTGACAATTTTAGCGGTAACATGCATCGTTATCAATATTTTCGGGTGTAATTGGCTTGTCAATCATCCAATGAATTTTGTGATTTTTTTACTGTAAATATATCTTTTTAGTTGCCGGTTAGAAAATAGCAAGCCTGATGTACTTCATTTTTGCCCCCCCCCCCCAAAAAAAGAAAAAAGTTAAGTTGCTTTGAGTGTGGAAAATATTATTTGTTCCAAAGAATGTATTTCTCGTAAACTATAGTCAGAACAGTACACTCTACCAACTGTTTGGATTATACTTGATTTAATTTAGGTAATCCATACATTTCTGTGTGATATATGATATTTATTCTCCATTTTAGAATATTTTGTATGCATTCATAACCACTTTAGTGGTGCTTGACATAAATAAACGATAGAAAAAAAATGTCAATATTTCAAAATGAGGGCACTAACCGACAAGACGACGCTTCCGTCATCAGTAGCTTCGATCGCCAAATTGCATATTTTTGTACCGTCGTCGTTGGGAAAAAGCACAACAATCGTTTCTCCTAGGCTCACACCTGGCCTAGTTGGCGTATATCTAAGCATCAAAAACCTTGCTGTGGAAAGAGAAAAAGGCAAAGAGAGAAAAAAAAGAAAATACTTCAAATCTGTGAGTTAACCTGATAGCTTAAAATGGTATGAGTATAGCAAAATGAAAACACATTCAACAGATTCTCTTGTTTTAGTCGTATTGCTTTGATTTTTGTCAAAATTACCTCGTTGAATTCAAACGCACAATCGGAAATAAGAAGACCCGCTCCCATAACACGCCCTTATATCCACACAGGCTCCAATAGCCTCCCATACACTCAAAATCAGCTCCTTGTGTGAAGTCACAGTTCTATAATCAATTGATATCAGTAAACAATATAATGATATCACGTAAGTTCTCATAACCTCTCATTACTCTCACACCCTCATGGTGTCAAGTCGCTTTACTCTATATTCTCTACAATAAATGATATCGGTAAACAACATAATGATATCATGTACTTTTTATACCCTCTCATCGGCATATTTTTCATATCTATTTGCTCATTTCGGTAAAGAAAAGAATCACTGGTCATCGAAAAGGGAAGGGGGGGGGGGGCGCCCCCTCCTGGATCCGCGCCAGAAAAAATCCAGTTCCGCGTTATCCAGTTTCAGTTATCAGGAGTTTTTTTTCATCGTGATAATGCATTCACAAGTCTTATACAAATAGCCATAGTTTAGACGTATTCACCTTCTGTACAATTTGTATTATTCTAGCACATGCATGAAAGTGGCTAAATCGTGTGAAGTGCTTGATATACGAAACTACTATAAGATATCATCCTTGACTTCCGAGTCTAACATTAATTGGCAATGGTTCGATACATATACAGTACCAATTTATTACTTACTCAAAAAGGGGGGGTGGATTTTCCCCAGTCAGAACCTTCCCCAGTTACCCCACCCCCACTCAGGTGAAGTAACTTGACAAATGCATGCATATATATGTATCTATTATCGGTTTATACTCTTTCTGTTATCTTTCTGTTCTAGGCAGTTGTTGGGACTTATTTTTTCATCCAGAGATGTGCTAGACCCTCGAAGTCTCCCGGGGGACTTCGTCCCCTGGACCTCCAACAGACTTTCCCCTTGACCCCACAAGGGTTCGTAAGTTTTCATATTTGAAGTATACTATCCTGCGACTTAATTTTTCACCCAGAAATTTGCTAAAAACTCAGAGATCTGGTGGACACCCATCTGGGCCTTGCCCATGGACCTTATGAAGGGGTTCCCAAGTTCTCCTCTTGTCAACTTAGAGGAGAAGCATAGCCGAAATAATTAAAATCGTTTGGAATCTTTGCGTATGATGATGCACTTTGAATAAAAATATACCTATCCTGAGATTTAAGTTTTCACCCTGAGATATGTTAAAACCTCACGGCTTCCGGGGAGCTGTGGGGGTTCATGTGGCCCCTACGACGGGCCCCAGGATCCCACTGGGGTCAACTGGGACCCCACTGGACCCCTATGAGCTCCCGCTTCGCTCTCGATTCCGCGCAATCTTTGCTGCCCAACAGTTTGTTTTGCCCTCCATTTGTCCCCACCTCCCATTTGTCCCCACCTCCAGGACGCCAGGACATCTTGGCAGGACGCCACCAAACTGTCTTCTACTCCATTTGTTCTGTGTGTGAGAGTAGTTGGCATGACATCACTCTGATTAAAATATTTCTACTATATATACTCACACCGTGTACCATTAGCTGGTTGGAAGAAAAGCGACCCGCGTTCCTTGTCGGCAGCTAACCAGTAATTCCTCTGGTTGACTGTTAGGCGGAGGTACACGTCCACTTCGCCGAAGTACTTATATGTTGTCAAAGGTTTAATGTCCAAAGGGGTGTACGGTATATTCCCCTCTGTTTTATTCCAGTAATGGAATGCGGAAAAATTCCAGTGTTGGTCAGAACCTACAAGGAGTTTCAAAATAGAGAAAAAGCTAATAGATTGAAAATACATTGGAAGTCTTAAACTCAGTCGGAAGTAAAGATAAAGCCTTCATGGACGTTGAATCAACATGGCAACACTCACACTAGTACAACAATGATCTTCACAAGATGGCATGGATGGCATAGCCGATGTACTTAGGGTTTGGACAAATGTGAGTTTTTGTCGAAGGACTGAAAAATCGCAGCTCAAATTTTGAAAAAAAAAAACTTAAAGTGTGTAAAGCCGTAAATTTAAGTAATATTTAAGGCTTTACACATGCTTAAAGTTTCTTTGAAAAAAAAAAAATTGAGGTGCGACATATTATGTCGAATTCGCAACAAACGCAGACACGTGATAAGGCGGGCTGAAACCGCCATTCCCTTAAAGCTCACATGACACATTTGGAATTGGCAACTAAGTTGAAAAAAATGAGAAAATTGCCCACATTGTATACAGAATGTAGTTGTGTCTCATTGAGTACAAGGTCGAAACATTTGGTCTTTAATCAAGGTCTTTGTTCATTCGATGTAAGCAATTAGGATCAAATTGTGAAAACCTTGCAGACATGATCTCAAGAAGGGAATCTTGTACAGATCTCATATTTCATATAAAGCATTGGATAGCCTTTGACACATAATGCTATACAATGTCAGATTCAGTAAAAAGTGCTCATAATCGGATCATCGAAACCACAACGTATTTGTGCATTCTGGTTTCTCCAACGGCAGGTCATTAGTGTATAGTCGTATACGCACTGCGTGCTGCCATTGGTGTCATTATGCGCATAAATCGATAGAAATTTTTTATTTTCTGTACAGATAATTCATTTGGGAAATACTATTGGCTCTCAGACAGTTTGCTGTTTTTTTTTAGAAAATGGAGATGGAAAATTTAATATTTTGGAAAGATTTAAGAACTCAAACAGCGCAGTAAACTGTAGAAAACGCAAATCACGTCCCTAAAAATCGTGCATTTGCCAATTACCTATCTGTACTCAAGTTAACGAAAAAGATACTATGAGCAAAGGCGAATTGAAGGTGTATGAAACGGGAGACTGAAATTTCTGTTCCGAAAAAGCTTTCGTAAAAAAAAAAAAAAAGATTCATTAAAATCTAAGGCCTAGAATTACAAGAAAGCATATTTTAAAGGTTGTCAAATAACTTCTATTCATCCAACTCCCATCTTCATAGCTTGTTTCAATGCTGAGATATAAAACGTTTACAGATATTCCCTCGATTTCCTACCGTTCGGTACATCGCGAAATAATTTTTTAATGAAATTATTGATTCAGGGCGGCAGGTTTTGTCGGGGAAATTGAATTTTTCACGTCTGGAAGGTACGCACTGCAAAACAAAAACTCTGCCAGTCTGAGAAGAGAGGTGACTACGGTGGCCCCACCTCTGGATTTAGTGATCAAATTGATTAAAAAAAAATCGCAAACCGATACAGAGAAGGAGTTATATCAACTTCAATTTCTGGTTGCTTCATTTAAGTGTTTGCCTCCAAATATCGAACGTAATTTGAATTATGTTAGTCTTTAGATGGACCAAGAGGTTATCGTCTAATTTCTGCGATAGAGTCTTGCTGCAAATTCAACAATTAGGTAAAGGAAGAGAAAGCGGAGGTAATAATTTCAATCATCTTATTTCTCACCGGAGTCTGTGATCTCCAAGATGACTACAAAAGGTGTATCGAAAAATGCACTGGTTCTTCGTTTCAACCCCTGGAGACGACAGAAATATGAAATGACACTTGAATCTTTAGAACCATATATACATGTAAAAAAATGCCACTTCATTGTTATTCCATCACACCATCAGAATCAATCGCTGCGCACTCTAATTCAATCCCGAAAAGCAATCTGAGGGAGAAGCAGCATATTGCTCTAAGTCAGTCTCACTATCATCATCATCATCATCATCATCATCATCATCATCATCATCATCATCATCATCATCATCATCATCATCATCATCATCATCATCATCATCATCATCATCATCATCATCATCATCATCATCATCATCATCACTATCATCATCACTATCATCATCACTATCATCATCACTATCATCATCACTATCATCATCACTATCATCATCACTATCATCATCACTATCATCATCACTATCATCATCACTATCATCATCACTATCATCATCACTATCATCATCACTATCATCATCACTATCATCATCACTATCATCATCATCATCATCATCATCATCATCATCATCATCATCATCATCATCATCATCATCATCATCATCATCATCATCATCATCATCATCATCACTATCATCATCATCATCATCATCATCATCATCATCATCATCATCATCATCATCATCATCATCATCATCATCATCATCATCACTATCGTAGTCGTCGTCGTCGTCATCATCATCATCATCATCACTATCATCATCATCACTATCATCATCATCACTATCATCATCATCACCATCATCATCATCACCATCATCATCATCACCGTCGCCATGACTATCATCATTATCATTATTCATCATCAATCACCGTCACCATCGTATCATGATCAGCAGAAGTGTCACCATCATCATCATCATCATCATCACATGCATCATCATCATTAGTATCATGATCATCAACATCATCTTCAATGTCGTAATCTTCTCCATTATCATAACTATCGTAATCAATATGTCCATCAACATTAGCATAACCATACAATCATCTGCTCTATCGTAACTGTCATCTTCATTATAATCCCAATGCATCTATCATCTTCACCACACCATCATGGCCTGCCATTTATATCGTTTTAATTCTATACTGTACCAACACAAGTACGGTCCTCTCTCTGATTGCGTCAAGCAGCTTTTTAATGCCAAGTCCCCTCACCAGGCCATAGTTGACTGACTCCAGAATATCTCCATCACTGTTTTGATTGACAATACACAAAATACATCAACTAACAACGTCGTCAAAACCAAGATCGAGTTGAAAAGGCGATGCACAGTCACTTAGCAGAGGTAGATGCCGTTCATTTCGTCTCCTGCTAACCTAAAACTTTCGTTTTCATTTTTAATTCATTGCCTACAAAGCTGTCTAATAAATGGAGATGAGGCTTATGGGGCTACGAAAAAGTTACTGTCCTATCATACTCGACATTAGACAACATAATCAGTGCACCATGTCCTATAATTATTTCCTCGTGTGTGTGACCTTCAATTCCTGCAATTCGACAAAGCAGTTTTTAAGAGACCGACCATCTACAAAAATCGTACGCTTTAGTCAGGTGATCTGAAACAATTGTTGTTCGTTCTTTCATTGTTTCAGATGAACATTTCGTGACCACACCACTTTAAGCAAGGGACCAAGGGCATTAAAACCACAAAATTGCAACTACCATAGTAGTAATGTGACACGATGTCGACTTAGTACCATACAATCTGTAAAAGAAGAAACAGTTTGCATGATTTCATAAAATGGTCCATATGGCCCATTATGTATCTTGGACCAAAACTCCTGAACACATTGAAGGTACCACTACCATGGTAGTAATGTGATACAACCTCAAGTTAGAACCAATATGAAGCGTAGGGCAAGAAACAGTTTGCACGATTTCACAAAATAGCCCATATGGCTTTTTTGGGACCTTGGAAGCGCGAGCTTACTGAACACATCAAAAATACCACTACTGTAGAAGGAATGTGACACAACTGTACCTTATAACCATGCAATCTCTACGAGAAGAAGTTCTTCGCATTATTTCATAAAATGGCCAACATTGACCATTTGGGTCCCTGGATCTAATAGTCCTGAACAACCCGAAGGTACCACTTCCATAGCAGTATTGTGACACAACTTCAACGTATTGCCATGCAATCTGTCGGACGAAGCATTATGCCTGATTTCATAAAATGGTCCATGCGGACCTTGGTCTCCCAAACCTTGAACACCCTAATGGCATGACTACTATGGAAGTAATGTGACACAAGCTCAACTTAGTAACATGCAATCTGTGGGGAAAAAATAGGCATACTTGCAAAAGTTGGTCCCTTTAAGCCTCCCATCGCCTGTAAGTAACCTTTGACGCAGCCTTTGCACACTCGGTGATGGCTCATAACCCAAGAATCATGGTAGAAAGTTTCATAAAAATGCGCCACACATTGTTCGAGAGAGAGAGAGAGCAATTGATAGTAGTTGTGAACAGATACTGTATATAGCTCACACCAGTGATAAAGCTAATGATGGTTTCTTATCTATTAATTTGTACTCCCATGCAGAACCATTGTACCACGCCAAGCAAAGTCGGTGATTACATTGGTGGACCATATAAGCATCCATAGTAAGAAAATTGCGCAAAATTATCTATGACAATATTCCTACGCACTACTATGTACAATAGCATTGTATATTAGTATGAAAATCGGATGGGTCTGCAGTGTACTTCTTCAACTGCATAGTTTAATGTGCACTCTAAAACAGAGTCAATCATACGGCAAAATCAATTGAGAATGTGCGGTAGCTAATGTTGCCATAGCACTGCTGTTTAGGGATAAAATAAGCCCCTACCCTTTTCCTCTGGCTTGATCTCCCCCGAAACAATCAAATTCACCTTCTCACCATAATGTAACCACATACCACTTTGTTCAAGCTTTCTACGTTGATATATGGTGCTAAAAAGATTTTCAGAGTTTCCCCAGTTACCCCAGGACCTCCTTCGAAAGCAATAGGGCACACCTTCTCAATATGGTGAACCTACATACCAAGTTTGACTTTCATCCGACTCTCCCCTATCACGTAAAACTGTACCCAAGCAAGTGTGAAATAGGGGGAATTTCACAAGTGGAATATTTGTGTTCAACCTGTTCCGGTTGGGGTTTTTTTGTAATGTGCATTAGACCACTAACTCTTAACTTTGTTCTCTTTCTGTTCTTATATACTGTTTGTCATCTTTCCAAGTAAACATTAGTGAGGGTCAGTGACCGTGTCCTTTCCCAGTAAAACTTCTTCTTTGTTCACCAGAGGGATTAGAGTCTTGAAAATGGGGTTTGTTGTCTCCTTTCTGTGAGAGGCTTAAAACTAGTTGTTTATCATCTTGGTGGTTAAGCAGGGAGTGTATGGTTTATTGCCAAATTGGGACAAAGGGATGACTGGTTTAGCTCATGAATCCTCAGAGGACATGGTAGTGAGTCAGAATGTGTCATGTATGTGACCTAATTAATATGAAGCATGTAGCTCTGGCCAATGGTCAATTTATTTTATCTAGAAGACTCACTTCATTGGTTGATATGCCATTTGTTTTGGAAAAGCAGCCCATCCCTGAAAGTTACATGGTATACAGTGGTATGCAATATGAGTGTATTGTACATGTACTATACATAGGGTTTGCTATAGGGAGAGTTCCCTTAAATACTAAGTGCATGAATTAAATTAAGTGGAGAACCCAGTTGACTTCCGCACTGGAGGGTTGCTCACATTTTAAGGTAGCTTTCAAGCATATTGATTTCTGCTGCCAAGTTGAGACCGACTTAGACAAGTTTTTGCTGCTTTCAAGAGGATTGTGTCTTTAAGGTTCGCTTCACAATCAGAAGGATTTGTGCAAGTGGTGAAATTATTTTTATTATAGTAATTTGGCCCGAAGAAGAGGCCGGGAGAATAAATTACATACCCTTGCAGATAGCAAGCTTATTCCGTATTATTATTACTATTCCGTATTTGTCTATTCCACGTGGAGATCGGAAATAAAGAGTCCGGTAACTTTTACGTCGTGTTTTCACTTTATTTGAGGAGTTGAAATTAAACGCACCCAGCGTAACTCTTTCTTGGGGAAGTGCGGACCCCCATTCGACGTAGCTGCATCGGGGTCTTAGATGCGCCCCTCGAATCTATAGTGCGTTGGCGTGAATCGGAAGGAACCCTTTAGCACTTATTTCATTTAATTACATTCGTGGAGCTTGTGGAGTTGTTTGTTATCGGAACTGGTTCAGCTGGTACTAGACGGCGAGGACAGAGGGAAGGTACAACGAGAAGAATCTCTACCAACCACGGTGACGTAGTCGGATCAGCCAAACCCCCTTAATTATACCCCACTGTGACAATTGAACTTCTTTTAAAATAATTTATGTCCCCATTATAACAAATACATATTCTAGTCGCCCCCTACCCTAGTTTCCCTTTGTTGTGATCTGATTATTAGTGTCTGCGAAATCGTCAAATCATACAGTCCAGTAGAGGATTAACCCCTCCCTTCATTTTGGTATATTTAATAAATACCCACGCGCTGGATCAAAGAAGGCGTGTGCTACACAAGTATCACAAATACCCACACACACACACGTACACGCATACCAACCTGACTACATAGGTTCCTTTGCTGACGCAACAGTAAACAAAAATGATTCTCTTCATCTGAGAGTGCACATAAGGGGCGCCTACAGGAACTACCGATGGGGGGAGGGGATACATATTGGACCCACACTATCTAAGAGGAATTCGCCGCCATCAGTTGCCGCAGAGCGCACTGTAAATTTTATTTTGGCCACAATCACCTCCCAGGTCACAAAAATGACTCTCACGAGCCAATTGAAATTGCATCCGAGCATTCCCACCAAACATATTAACAGATTTGCGTTACAGAACTAGAAAGCCAAAAGGCTTAGTGATTCCTTGTCTCATGATATATTGTAACAGACACGAATCGCCCACATGACAAGCATGAGATCCCACACAGTTATCCTACTTGAGATAACATCTTAGTAAGGTCAAAACCTTTTGAAATCTCGTGACCCAAAGTGACCTCTCACCTCCACTTAAAACAATAGGGATCACCTACCATATATGGCCATCAACATGCTAAATATGAACAATTCACAAGCTAAGTATGAGATCCTCACATTTATCACCCTTAAAATATCATGTCAACAAGGTTTTGACCTTTTGTCACCCCAAATAACCTTTGACCTCCACAAACCTGAGAAAACTCCCAAACGGATATGATGCTGCAGGGGAACAAATTGTATTTTGTCGTGTCTAATAACTTGATAAAAAGGTAAACATGTTTATTTAATCAAAATTATAGCACTTTATTTTGTCGAGTTACGGCTATTGGTGGCAGCTCTTTTGTATTTGATTTTTTTTTTTGCGTGATGCCCTTCCCAATGGCTATGATGTCCTTGAAAATTTACAAATAACCCTATTAAACCAGAATCTAGCACGACTTGTAACTTTGCCTTAAGTCTACTTGAAGACACAACATATAGTAGAAGTTTCCCTGGTTTGATAAACAGTAGTCATTAGTTTAAAGCTTGCTTTGATTACCTGAACTACTTTAAGCCTTGCTCAGAGGGCTAAACAGAGACACTGTTTAAACAGTAAATGGTTAAGTCCATTGAGCACCTGGCTCAACAGACTGTATGATTTATTCTGGACATTGTGGTTTCTACTGGCAGTCAACTGTGATAAATTATGTCAGATATAGTGACCAATTTGAACAGAGGTGGGTCAGTTACAATTTGATTCATTCAATTAAGCAATCACAGTTCATGCACACTCAAGGGTATTTGATCCAAATGATCAGTAATTTAGTTCTTTTTACAAAACTAATAACCCGTGGTATATTTAGTTAATCAATTCCAATTTACAATTCATGGATGCTCACATGTCCCTATGAGGACAGTGGCATAAGGTTTGCCAAATAATAACTTTGATACCAAATTTAATGTCTACATGTTTTCTTTAAGGTTATCGAAGAGACAATGTTAGTATGTCCTAAAAGAAGTTCTTGTGCATCAAAAAACAGGTATATTTTTTGTTGTTTTCACAATATATTCTGAAACGTGAACATGCATTTCATTTCCATTAATATATGCCAGAAGCCAAAAAAAAAGCAGCGCACCTCCATGTTATCACCAGGCAACTCCCTACCCTGGTATTACAGTATTTCTCGACTAAACAGTGAGGCCAACTTTAAGTGCTGCAAGCCAAATGATAATATGTTACTGTCAAAACTATTTGGCCCCCTTTAAAAAACTGTAGGCCAACCGATAAGAACTGTAGGCCAAGCGATCCTTAATTATACCGATAATACCTACTTTCATTTCTAACAATTTGATGTCAAAAAACCGCAACTAACTTTCATCTCTACAAAAATGCCTATAGGAACCATCAAATCAACAAGAGGATTCTACATTACAAGTATAAAATTCACTGGAAGGACCGTTCTTTAAATATTGTATGTTCAAGTTTTTCACATTTTGACCTCCTATGACCCCAAATGACCTTTCACCTCTGCCAAAAAATAGGGATCATCTACTCGATATGGGCAATCCACATGCTAACTATGAGATCTCTCATGTTTATTGTTCTGGAGATATCGTGCTTACAAGCAATTTTCAAGGTATTTACCTTTTGACCTCTGTGACCCCAAATGACCTTTGACCTCCACCAAAAACAAAAGAGATCATCTACTCAATAAGGGCAATTTATCTACAAGCCAAGTATGAGATCACTCAGAGTTACGCTTCTGGAGATATCATGTTTACAGGCAGGCGTCACACACGCACATACATACACACACACACACCCACACACACGCACACACACACACACACAAACACACACATGACATTACCATCGCATATATTAATTGCCTGCCTTCGGCAAGGTATCAATAATCAAGCTCTGCCAGAATGTGCCCATGTAGAGAAAAAAAAAAGGATTTATTATTTCTTCAAGTTTTTTTTCTTATCTTGACGTCCAATCATGAGTCTGTGTTTTATGTCCCCCCCCCCCCTTAGCTTTGCAGATAGAATGTTGTTGGTTGCAAGTCATCAGTGTTTACCCACATGAGCTAAAGTAAACGTCGATGACCTTTTGACCACACGACATTCCTTATTAAGGGTATGGTCTAGGCAAAAGGCACATACTGATGAATATTAACCAGTCGACGTCAAGGTAAGAAAACTAGGGCATTTTATGACAAATTGTGTGATTTGTAGATCATACTTACTACAAATCTGTTAAGGACGACGCGATTAGGAGAGAGTACGCCCCCCCCAAAAAAAAAAGTTATGTAAAAATTTACGACAAAACTACCAAGCTTCCTTTAATGTTTACAAATTAATTACAATTAAGCTTAAAAGGAATTGATTCCACTTACCTCCATTCTATTCCACTTAAGAGTATTTACGTGGTACCCACTTAAATGTAATTTATTCTACTGACGAAAAAATGGGAGTTAAACGTTCAGTCAAACGACTCGCAATAGATTGCCAACGGTACAGTACTTCCATTCTATTCCTGGTATGTGATGCCAGCATGGATTATCGTGGAATTACTGACGCCAACATTCCTCATGTCTTCTAGAATTACCGCCTGTTTCAGTTAATGGAGGAATGAAGGAGCGTGTGGGGCATGGGCGTCGATTGAAGTGAGGGGGGGGGGGTGGACATGTCTCCCACACTTTTTTGAGAGAATGGGACACTACCATATTTGTGCCCCTCTAGTTTTAACCTGAAATTGAAAATAAAAAAGCCGCACCATTCTTGGTGGAAGTGCAAATTTCCAAATCTTTGTTCTAAAAACATTAAACAAGAGGGCAATTCACGGAGTTGCGTATCTCATCGCCAACATGCACATAAAAATTTGTAATAGTTTATTGCTAAGTACTTACAAAACTTTAATTGGTTTAATAGTTCTCAAGATATGCTGGACATAGCAATTTTGGGGCAAAATTGGCTTTTTTTCTCAAAAGTCAACAAATTTGACTCGATTTACCATTACAGAAATATTATGCTGAACAATGTGTTCTCAGGTAAGTACTTACAAAACTGTAAGTTAATTGATCTAAGAGTTCTCAAGATATGCTGGAAATACAAATTTTGGGGCAAAATTGGCTTTTTCTCTCAAAAATCAGCAAATTTCACTCTCTTTACTACAAAAGTGATATACCTTGATATGTTTCATTCTCAGGTAAGTTTTTGCAAAATTTTGTAGTAAAGGCTCACATACTTCTCAAGATATGATGAAAATAGCAATTTTGGGGCAAAATAGACTTTTTTCTCAAAAATCAGCAAATTTGACTCCATGTTCCATACAACTAATACATCTGGCAGGTATTGGCATCATGCACAACCTTACCAAGTTTCAACTTAATCGCTCCTATACTTTTCAAACTATTCTGGAAAAAACACAATTTGGACAGGTCCGGTCGCACACACACATGCACACACATTGGCACGGACACGTTTTCATTAATACCACCCAACAGAACCCTCCTGTACCCATGGTCACTCTACCATGGGGTACCCCTGGGGTGTCGCTACTCATCCATTCCTGGCGTTTGCATGGCAACCATTCTCCCATGGGTGCATAGTACAATATATAGCTCCACTAGCCAAGTGACTACAATATCTCATCTAGTCCCTATAGGGCGATGAGATAAAAATAAGCTGAAATTTGCAAAAGTCATGGAACCTAAAAGTGCCATTTCCTGCTATCCTGGAGGCATTTTACAAGAAAAAAAAGTAGGTTGACTTTCGCCATCCGATCGTAGATGGGGGGGGGGGGGGGGGAGAAGATATACGGCATTGACTGATGGAGTTATTACGTCAATCATTTGCCACACACCAGGAAATAGTCTAGTTACTCCACTTTTAGTGGACAAATTTTAGGAAAAATGGTCCCCTCACATTCAGTATCAAATCGACGCCCATGATGTGGGGCAGTCTGGAGGAAGGGTGAACTTGGACGTTCGGTTGAAACTATTAATCTGCAGCCGTGTCTCGGGGATGTGATGGGAGTCCCCTCCTTTGCTTATGCAACATTTCAATTGAAGTAATATTTAATAATTTTGAAATAAATTATTATACAAATAAGATAGCAATTGTAAAAGCACACACATGATACCGCATTTGTAGAGGAGACCGTCCTTGTCTACCTCTGCAATGAGGAACTCTTGAGGCCAGCCCCGCGTCAACCTTTGCACCACGTCATGGAATCTTCGAACTGGTATTGGTTTTTCACATTTCAGCTTTCCTCCCAGATCAACAGGGTCTTTCTCCTCAGTCAGGGCTATAAATAACCGCCCTTGGTTGGAATCAGACATTTTTTACCTTTGAGATATCATGCAGGGGAATAGTTCACCTTGGGAAAAGACAAGAAAAAAAATAATAAAAAGTGTTACTACTTACGTGAAAACCAGTGGTGGGTGGCTGGGTAGACAGGAAAGGGGGTCACATGGCCCTTGTCGAACCTGGAGAAAGGGATTTCCGGCGATCTAGAGAGTGTTTTTATTCCAAATGTTCTGATCAACCTATGTTGGTGCTCCCCCACTGATGAAAACTACGAGCGGACACAAAGGTGAGTTCGGGCTTCAGTATAAAACGTTTTACCATCTTTAATGATAGTCTACCATTTGTATAACTTTATGTACGATCCACTGTTAACACTATTGTTTTTTATACCGGTATATATGGGCCTATCTATACAGAGACTGGCAAGTTGATAAGACAATCGCTAACACTAATAGACTTCCACGATCCAATGAATTATCACAAACTAACTGCAGGACTCGTCAGTATGGCACGTAGACGGATAGATAGATAGATAGATAGATAGATAGATAGATAGATAGATAGATAGATAGATAGATAGACAGACAGACAGACAGACAGACAGACAGACAGGCAGACAGACAGATAGAGAGATAGATAGATAGATAGATAGATAGATAGACAGACAGACAGACAGACAGACAGACAGACAGATAGATAGATAGATAGATAGATAGATAGATAGATAGACAGACAGACAGACAGACAGGCAGACAGACAGATAGAGAGATAGATAGATAGATAGATAGACAGACAGACAGACAGACAGATAGATAGATAGATAGATAGATAGATAGATAGATAGATAGATAGATAGATAAACAGAGAGACAGGTAGACAGGTAGACAGATAGACAGACGATGTTTGACATGTAAATAAAATTATACATATTTTAATAAAAATTAAGACATTTGCAACTATCTCAGGGTGGCAAAGTCGGTCGATAAAGATTGTATCACATGGAGAGACTAGAAAATGTGGTTACGAATATATCGCAACCACCAACTGTCCAAGAAAAAAAGAACCATCTTGGCATATGAAAATTTCGTAAAATTGACATTTTGACTACTTAATACACTCAAACCTTACAATGGCAAAAATCTGAAATCTGTCATTCTGACGTGATTCAGCGTCTTTTTAAAAAGGACTTAATTAAGGGAAATTGTCATCTTGTCGAGATAAAACAACTCGTCAAAATTACAATTACAATTCGCAAGATTGTGATTGTACGGAGTGGAAACATCTCGTCAAAGTGGCAAAATTCACAAAACTGCCATTTTGCTGAGTTTCAACATCTGGTCGAACTGAATGGTAAAATTCTAAAAATTGCCATTTTGCCGAGTTCGACCATCTCATCAAATTGAAAAAAAAAAATAATAAAAAGTTGTTATTTTGTCGAGGTAAAACAACTCATCAAAACTGCCAAATTCGTTTTTGTCTTTAGACCATCTTGCCAAAATGGCAAAACTCCGAAATTTTTGCCAAGTTCGAACACCTCTTCAAAGTTATAAAATTCGAAAAATTGCCACTTTGCCGAGTTCGAACATCTCGTCAAAATGCCAAAATTCGGAAGTTTGTCATTATTACGAGATCCACGATAGCCTAGAAAGTCGGAATTCTAATCGTAAGGTTAGCTTCACTGTATGTTGGTATAATCGATACGTAGTATTGTGGCCCGCATGCGATGTTTCCCACCAGTATATACAACAAGCTGTATTCGCTCTTACCGGTTGAAATCATGGACCGGCATAATGACAATTTTCAGAATTTTGCCATTTTGGCGAGGTGTTTTAAACTTAGGAAAACAAGAAGACATTTTTACGAAGTTTGCTATTGTGATGAGTTGTTTTATCTCGGCAAAACAAATTTGTCATTTTGAAGAGATGTTCGAACTCGGCAAAATGTCAATTTTTGGAATTTTGCCATTTTTCAAGATGTTCTAAGTCGACAAAATGACATTTTTCCGAATTTTGCCGTTCAGATGAGTTGTTTTATCGTTTTGACACACAGTAGTAAATTAAATGGACAAATTTCCGATTTTTGTCATTTTGAAGACTTTTTTTAACTCTTCAAAAACTCTACAAAAATTGTCATTTTACCGACATGGTTCTTTTTTTCTTTTGCATGTCTCTTCTACGCTTTTCCATAGTTCTTAGGTAAACTGAGGTTCCGTATCATGGTATTGGTCAGATCTCAGTGTATTGTATGTATTGCATCTGTACTGTCTCTGCGGAGGAGGGACTGCGACCGTGTACAGAGGTATGTGATACACCATCGGGACGATCATCATGCTTGCAAGCACAGAGTACCGTTGGGATTTTGATTTTCTCAACTCTTAAATTGTGAGACAGTAAAATACAAAACTGCCAAAATAAAAACCGGTCTTACTATTTTCACTAAGCGATATCCTAACCAAAATTTACAAAGAAGTCTCATTCCCGTCTACATGATCCGTTCAACACAATGAGCTCAGTCGTAGAACAAACCACTGAGTGTGGATCAAGAGACATTGAACGAAAGAACTGCCTCTCGAAAGTGAGAAGCGTGCCTCGGTACAGACTCTGCAGAGTCCGCTTGGGCTGGGAAGTTTCTGCTCCTTTATCTTGGTTCCGCCATCTCTGAAGGAACATCTATATATTTACTGGACTGCTCTACGGCACTGCTTTTCCGGAAGAGTTTTTACTCCCCTCATTGATCGCTGCCCTATACATAATTATATCGCGTGTCCTAAGTAAGTCTTTCCAGTGGACGGGGATCACAGAGAAACGCGATAACTAGATTAGTACACATCCTTGCTTGGGTGTAAGGAGACTGCAGCTCAAATTGTGAGAAATGTATCTAAGGAGGGGAATTCATTCGCCAAGAAAGACTTTGCAAAGTCTAGCCTTTTATATCTATCACTCACCTGCATGTGAACCCAGCCAAGCCATCGCTTTATCACACACGGCTTAGTCCAGAGCAGCTACACAAAAATGTCTTCACTTTACAAAGATCATTTGCAATGTATATAAACAAAACAGCAAAATACGATACTCACCAAGAGCAGCGTTTATTCGGATGTTAAAACTGGTCTGGCTGTGATCTGTGTGCCAACAAAGCGGTTGGTATAGGTATTGTTAACGATCCTACGTTTATATACAGTGCAATCTCCTCTGTCCTGCATTTCCTCCCTATAAATAGTAAGAATTACTAGAAATTATAATTACTGCCTCTTTTTATTGGACGTCGTCGGGTACGTCACTGTTCCGGGCACCGGAAGCTCTCCCATTAACTTGATGAGTACCGTACTGTAACATAATCCCAGACACAGCACTGCAGATCGAGACTGACAGAAGAAGTCACGTGCGATATACATGTAGGCCTGTAAGTCTTTCCAAATATTGCCTAGTTTATTTACATATATATTATAGACAAAACCCATAGTGTCCACTTTTGTTCCCTTCAAAATAATACATTCCTGTAGGCTTCGTTTGAACCGATTTCATTCTTTGTCCTTGACTTCATCCCCTAAGGCTTAGACAGAAAACAGAAACCCTTAATAGCTTCTTTTCTTTTCTTTTTTTTCTGTTGTCCCTGAATTCAGAGTCGATCAGCTATGACAATTTCAGGAACAAACAACTATTTTGACTTTTTACATTTTCAATTGTTCGCGTTTTCATTCTCGAGCCCAAGGACACCGTTGTTCCTTGTGCAGATGTACAGTAATGTAAATTATGAAGGAAAAGGAGCATTTTCCATTAGTTCGTATAATTGCCCATATGGCCCATTTCTGACAATAAACCCTCATATCTTGAACATCCCACAGTTACCCTAGTGCCAATGTGACAGGCAGACCATCCCCTTTTGTAACACAAAATTCGTGGAAAAACAACAAATTTTATGATTTCATAAAATGGTCCATATGGCCGATTTCGGACGTTAGACTCCAGACATGACAAACACTCAAATGGAATCAACTCCATAGTGCTATTAATGTAGCCAACTATCAACAGTGTTACATACAATCTGTAAAAGAAGAAGTATTTTGCATGATTTCACAGAATGGCCACAGGGACCTTCCACCAATATATTTCTAATAACCCAAAGGTACCACTACCATATTAGCAATGCATCACATTTTCAACAAAGTAAGTACCTTGGGTCCTTGGACACAAACATTCCGAACATCCAGAAAGAACAACCATAATAGAGACGTGACACAACCTTAAGATGTACTTTGCCTCTTGCTCGAAATCCACCAAAACGAATCAAATTTATCTTTCACTATAATCCATCTATATACCAAGCATAAAATCCCTCCAAGATTTCTACCTTGAGATATTGAGTTATAAAGGTTTTGAGAACCCCCCAGTATCCCAAGATGACCTTTGACATCCACCAAAAACATTAGGGCACACCTTCTCAATATGGCAGATCTACATACCAAGTTTGACTATCATCCGACTTTCCATTATTGAGTTAAAGTGTGCCCAAGCAACTGTCACAGACACATACACACACATACACGCACGCGAACCGGACTGCGTGGGTTTCTTTACTGACGCAAGGAACAAAAAAAAAATGCCTACACAGGTAATGTGACGTGTTGAACATCTACTATTTGAACTATCTGCATAACATCTAGCCCTATCTGCCAGAATCCGAAATGATTTTGTGAATAAAAAGATGAAAACATGACTAAATGTATAGCATTGTGCATCCTTTGGTTACAATTCATTCATCCCTTTGGTATTTTTTTAGCATTTGAACTGCTTCAGACACTCACAAAAAAAAAAAAAATGAATGTCACTTCTCCATCAATTCAAAGTAGAATCTACCAAGTGGCTGGCTATATGCACCAGTGGCGTTCGGACGGAGTTAAGGGTGGAAGAGGTGGCATTCCCCTCCCGCGATCATATTTTTACCCCCAAAATAACTTGAAAACTTGTTTAAGCTACAGTTTAAGCGACAGTTGTTTGACAGTCCTGAACAAATGTTAAAATGGCTTTCCATATGCTTGAGCGTGTTGCGTTTAGCATTCACACGATGCAAGGCACAGCTTTATGCATGCATTTAGCTGGGGCTCGTAGCCTACTAAGCTATAACAGGGACTTCCTGGGTGAAGTAACGAAATGCTAATACAGAACTAGCAATAGTAGTAGAGAATAGGCCTACCTTAATTTTAGTGGACATGAAACAAGTTTCATGAGACGACTATATCACGTGTTCTTAATTGCTGTGCACGGCTGATGTCCAGTGATAAGAAGACACATAATAGAATACTGCCAGTGGCGGCAGAAGGATTTCGAATTTTTGGGGGCGTGGGAAAGTGGAGGGGAAAAGAATCTGTGGGGGGGGGGGGCAAAAATTTCGAGCGTCACAAGAAATCGACGGAAGTTAGCCAGTGGGGTCCAAGGGCATAACCTCGGTGGGAGGGGGGGGAAGGGGGGAGACCCCATCACCTATGAGGCTTTTAGCATATCTCTGGACGAAAAAAATAAATCTCAGGATAGGTACACTTTTGTTCAAAGATCCCAAACCATTTTAATTATTTCTGCTATTCCTCTAGTTCAAGTTGCCAAGATGAGAACTTAGGACCCCAACATGGGGTCCATGGGCAAAGGCCCGGTGGTTGTCCACAGGATGTCTGAGGCTTAATAGCATGATTTCTGAGTAAAACTTAAATGTCACAATAGTACACTTCAAATATGAAAACTTACAACCCCTTGTGGGGTTCAGAAGCAAAGTTTGTGGGGGGGGGGTCTGCTTCGCCCCGGAAACTCTGAGGCATATCTTTCGGTGTAACATTAATTTTCATGGACTTCGTAGAATACAAAGTTAAATGCAAAATTATGAATATAAACAGAAAATAGACTGACATATGCATGTATCTATTTGTCAGGTCACTTCCGTCGAGGTGAGGGGGGGGGGGCAAAGGCTCTGATTGGTACCTCCACTGAATATGGCATTGTAACAATTTTCATGAGTGGTATATGAAAATGTTCAGGATTGGCTAGCATATGTAAATGAAAACAGCTGATTTCATTCTCTCACGACTGCACGGTATATTGATCCCGCAAGCGTAATTATTAACAAACTGTATTGTTCGTAAAGGTTGTGGGACTTTAAAGAAGCCATTGGGGGTATTGGCTGTATTAAACCATTTAAACGTTGAAAATAGCCGAAATGTTCATCACAATCCATCGAATATTGACAATTTTACAGGCAAAATTCGGTCTTATACCTGCAACATGAATGAACATTGGCTAAGTAAGCAAATTTATTACGTCAAGAGAGGGACTCGCCTGGTATGTCTTACGCTATCCTTTGTTTACGTAACCTTTCTTTCCAGGACGATTGAGAGCTTTTTATGTCCCAAAGGTTTTGTTTTGGAAGCAAATGTTTTGGTTCTTTACAAATATTGATATCCCTTACCAGTGTGAAAGCCAGTAGGCTAATTAAGTAAATAGAGGTAATATTAATAGACCCCCCCCAAAAAAAAATACCGACCCGTCCTCATCAACTTGTTCTCAATTTCATCAAACTTTGAAAAGCCATATCTCAAAAATGGTGATAGACAGAACTATTCCAGCGAATTTCCATTTAGTCAGATCAAAGTGAAAGGTCTATGTGATGAAGAGCTACGCTTTGTTTAACTTCATCAATTCATCGAAGTAGTATAATATTTGACTGGTTTTGAAATACTTTGTAATGGAGGTTACCGCGACCAGTAACGCGGAGACATCTTACCAGCTCCTAGGGCGCCTCCGAAACCATGGGAACAAGGCTGCCCTATGACATCTATTTGTTATTAGGATAAATTTCAAAACCTGGCGGTGGCGTTGGCTAAAAATCCCAACCCAGTGCACGTAGCGCGGGTAGTTTAAGGACAACTGTATGCGCGCAATCAACACTGAGCGCGTTCGAACCCACACTGCATGCCTTAGCACTTTGCAAAGCAGTTGGTACTAACGTTGCACTGAAAACACGTCGCGTACGCAGTAAAGCGTTTATTCGATTAATGTTCTATGCAATGTTTATTTGAGACAATTTTGATTACTTTCATTTGAAATAGCAACCGACCACACAGTAATTCAGCAGCTATATCAAAGATTAAAAGTAAATTCCAGTTTTGATAAGCGTCATCGAATAGACGGCTGCTGCTTCAAGATGGGAGGAAAACAGGCGAAACATTGTGAGGTAAAGAAAACTATAGAATGTGGTTAATGCCTAAAACGAGGCCTATCTCGTTATCAGTGTTTACAGCCTTATCTCAGGTTAAACGTAACTTGGACTATAACGTTACTAATACGGCAACTTTTCGATGGAAATTACAGTGTCATGAAATGACGCACGAAATAATTTGATCGACAATTATTCAATAGGTAAAACTGAAAAGGGCCTCACATGCAGGTGGAGTGGTAATTCATGCAGCAGAATTGTAATGATACGACAAGATTTGTTGCGCTGTCTCTTCAGAACTTAAAGTTACTCACAACTTGGACTCTGCGGTAATATATTTCCAGGCACCATACATTACTTTGGTGACGCTTCAAGCAAATTCAGCTAACAGATTAGGCCTAGCATAGGATTTTAAGTATATTAGGTGTATGATGAGTCAATCAGTACTCTGAGTCGATCAATAAGCTATATTGCTAATCGGTGAAATGCAAGCTTCACGCACTGCACTGATGAATTATGGGATTAAAAAGGGATCATTGCATACGTGGTCGGATTTTCGAGTACGCACAGCATGCACACATACCTGCGTATCGTATCTTCGAAGTCGGAATTATTCCATGACATGAGGTTTGCAGTGCTCCAGTATGGATGCTTCTCAAACTAGAGAGTTTTTATATGCATGAAAAAGGAAGAATTAAGGTTATTTCTTCGTAAGAGAGGAGTTGTGGTCGGTACTGAAAAACACCATTGATGAGCTTAAGGGGTATACATTGGGCCTACAAGCTTGGACTAGTCGTGAAAAAAGAGTGATGAGAAGGCAGAGGTTGTGATTGAGAGGTCTAAGCAACAAAAATCAGTGTTCGAAATATATTTACATCTGCTATGTATACTCTCGAAATAGGTCCTGCAAATTTCTTAAATATTTCATGAATGTTGCGTTTTATTCCGTCATTATGTCGTATTCAGACGTTTAATTCCAACTACCCCTCATTCCCCTCGCTAAAATCAAGACCGCGCAAGCCGTCTTTAACTTGTTGTTAGTTTGCTATAGCAAACGAAAGTATAACCAACAACACAGATAGCATACAGTGGACTAGATCGGTGTGATGACACTCTCTATACAGGGGATCCATTGGAAACTTTAATTTATGCTAATCCAATGAGATTGATCTCAGAGTAGAGACTTAATCCTTTAATTGGGGATTGTTGAACTAAAGGGCATTGAAAAACCTTTGTCTAATATCCAGGCAACCTCATCTGCTCATTCATACCTACAGAGACCCCAACAAAAAGGATTATTTAAAGGAATGCTTTAATGTCTAACTAGTTGCCGACAGTCAAGTACGAAACACTGTTCGTAAATTCCAAACGACTGTTTATTGCCAAGAAACCTAATGATGCTGGCTATAAACCAATGCTCATGATCTATGCAAATGAGAAAAAGAAGTATAAGACTAAACTTTGCTGTCCGTTTTTGACTAATTTTCGCATTCGCTCTCATGATCTAAAAGACACCCTCATTTTGAGCAAGTTGTAGGGTACTAGACAAGTATGTTGTAAATACCGTCGAAACGCGTCGAAACCCTCAAATTAATTTACAGCCTAAGCGACTGGCAATGTTAAGGCAAGGGGCAAATTTCGCGAACTGCTCATCGAGATGTAGCAGACGACATCTCCCACTTGTACTTAGTTCTTAACATCTCTTAAGACTATTGAATCATCAAGAACAACACACAAAAGAGATTACTGTCGGCAACTAGTAGGTTTCAAAGAAAGAGTTTTCAATAGATCTCCATCTACTCTCGAAGTAGGCCCTGTTGTCATTTTGAGGTAGGTGATTTTTAGTATGTTCCGACGGGAGTTTCAATGCGGGAGGATTTGATAGACATTGGGACGAAATAAGCCCTGCCTGTATTGAAATTGCCGTAGCAGGGCCTATTTCGAGATATAGCCCAGAATGTCTTCGGAAAAACTCTCATTTAAAATTTGGATAGAAGAGACAATATTTTTGACGTTTTTTGACATTTTTATGTATTTGATAATAAACAGTATTTTGATATATCTTATTCTGCCGTGATCGACTCAAGGTTTCATCATAAGCCTAGTGTTATGTAAGGCCACGTTAAATTCCAAACTTATTTTCAAGTAATTAATAACACAAACAAAAGGCATTAGAATGATAAGGGCAGATTTATGAATATTTCTGTCAAGTTACATATATTATAATAATGTATTCATATTTTTAGGATTAAAATGTTTATTAGGCGATCGACTCATAATACCTACCCCTTGCTACATGCACATTCAACTTATTTTTGACACAGTTGAACAGAATTAATTTGTTTGTATGGTCCCTTAAACGAAAGTAAATTATTTCGTCATTACCACCATTTTATGTCACGACAGTTTAAAAATATGCACATGGACTAACACAATATAGATATAGACGTGCGCTTGTAGTCTATCCAAGTTTGATGCCCCCGAAGAACGTAATTTGGCAAAAGCCTCTATGGTATTGTCGAAACTTTAACATTTACAATGAAAGAAAAAAGTTTTCAATTAAAGACCATACCTGATCAGTTTAACATTAGGATTCGTCAAAGTTCAGGTTATGTTTACCTTCATGCATTGATCTGAACAAAAGAAATATGATTTTTTTTAAATCTAATAAAAATCATAAAGTATAAACATGAAGCTGTGAGGTAAGTTTCAACGGTGTTCAGGTATGTGAAGAATTCTCATAGTTTGTTCAACCAATAATTACAATTAGAAAAGTGACCACCACCCAGAGAAGACAGGGGGAAAGACTGACTTCAAAATGTTGATTTATCCTTTAATATATAATAGGAGTGACAGAGTAAGTTTTCAGACAGTAGAAGCGCTATACATTTAGAAACAAAACAACTTTATCTATGGTGCTCATACATGGATTGAATTGAAATGCGACATTTCTCTTATATGACAAAATGTTCCCCCTCAAAAAAACAAAAAAAAAACAAAACAAGCAGGCTCCAGCGTTTTGCGTCCTATCTTGGCATTGAAAATCATAAGTAATCGAATGGGCGTGCTTCACGTGGGGTGTTCTTGCTGCATAGTGACTGGGATATTTCTTGTTGCTTCTCCCCAACCAGGCACAGCGTGAAGATCTCGAGAGGAATCCGGACGAAAGGACAACAATTTTTACTCAGCACAATGAGTCGCAGTCCGTGCTTGTCGACGAGAAAGGGGACTTGTCCCTGAATAATTTCATGCCCCACGGCTCGCCAGATGATTCGCACACGGTGTCACGCATGGCAGTTGAAAACGAGCAGATGCCTCAAAATGTCAACTTAGAAGACAGGCAATCTCTTAGGGAGGAAAAAGGGCCAATGACGTCTACAACAAACTTGAGAAATGAAAACCAGTCACACAGGAAGGCGAAGTTAGGACTGAAACAACGAGACAAAAATGGAGATATGAAGAGATCTCCATGTGTGGCAGTGCAAGCGGGTCTGACAGCGGCAACTCATTCAACAAGAGTACCGTTGAAGGAAAACCTCTATTTGAGGTACACTATGAAAAATTCAAAGCGATGTTCAAATCGCGGCGCCACATTCGCCGAAGAGAGTTCCCCGAAACCACAAATATTGGGAAAAACTCTTCCGAAAGTGGTAGAAGAAGGAAAAAAGAATCACGATCGCAGATTGGATATGTTCATTACCAAGAGAGACAGAAACAGTGGAGTTACTCAAAATGTCAGAACACAAACGTCTGAGTTGGTTAGGCAAGATACCCAAGACGCGAACATTTTGACCGCGACAACTCCATCTTGCACGGATGCAAACTCAAACACGAACGTTCACAAACAAGTGGAGCAGACACTAACTGTTGGTATGCCAGCAGCCAAGTTAGGTGAGAGTAAACATTTTATGGACACTTCATCCGCCAATACCTCACAAAAGAATGTTAGAACGTCTGAAACCAGTGGTGACAGGGTTACCAAGGGCAAATTTATACGGAATGGAACGAGGACTCCAAATTTGGACAATGCAACGGAAAACGGAGATGTAAATCACGTGACTTATCTTGAGATGGACCGAACAGGGGTGTCATCTGTGAGAGGTGCCAGTTGCAGAGGAAAGAGTAATATCGGAAAGGTCAGAGGATGTAAGATGCCCCACGAAGAATTCGAACAAACTGAGAGGCACATCATACCTGACAATAAACAGAAATCTAAGAGTAAACTAAAGAAGACGCATGACTTGAAGGAACAAGCTGCAATCACCAATGAGGCGATAGAAGAAAATAGACCTCAACAAGGAAACGTATCGACATGTAAGGCACCCTTGACAGATGGAGGAGGTGTCCTAGAAAGGACCGTGCATAAAACGGCCATTTCTAGCAGAAAGACGGCAACAACCAGAGACAACAAGAACGTTCAAAGTAATTCGAATGCTCCAGCCCAAACAGACACCAACGATCGTCTAAGACATCAGGGAAAATGCTCACCAACTGGTAAAGCAGCTGTTCTAAAAATAGTTACCGAACAATTGGAAGAAGAGCAAGATCCAGCATCACAAGTCCTCACGGAATCTTCTGTGTCAAAACAGCCAGATCCTGCAGTGGTAAAGGAAACCATCGACAAAGAGAAAACTCGAAATGAATTTAAGACGCTCCTTGTTGAAGGTAAGGAAGGTGGTACAGCTGATCAAGCAGTACCCCACCCTGTCCATCATATTACAGTCTCTCAGGTGAAGCCGCAGTCAGCTCTGCCCTGTCATCAATCGACAAAGATAAAACCTATTGAAGTCATTCAGAAGAAGGCCAAACAGTCGAAATTTCATAACAAAGAAGAACGCAACAAATTGGACAGAAATTTCAAGGACGGTTGTGTTTCGAACGAATCATCATCAGTGGTTGCTTCGGGTGGACCTGGCAATGAACGAGGGCGCGACCAGGCAGTACAGATGACGGACATTGCTATTCGACATGATTCCAAAGCCTACCCGGTAGGAAATAAAAACGTCAATAAGAGTAAACAGGTAGTTCAACAGGAAGAAACAGTGCCCAATGTGGCACCCTCAACCGAGGCAAGGACGAAAAGGAAACGTCGAGGGAAAGGCGCGAGAGCATTGGCAGAAATCTTAGCAGGAAATCTCGCCAGAGAAGAGGAACGACGAAAGGCTGCGAGAGAGAACCAGACCGTGAAGGGCGATCAAAGGGACAAGGAAAGTAAAATTCGCCACGGTGGTGTTCCGGGATGTGTGGATGGCAATACTGTCAGGGACCATGTAGGGGATGGTAGCAAATTGCAGAATCGGATTAAAAAAGGGACTCGACCGATCTCTACGAACGTAAAACGTGAGGAGGCGATCGACCCAGAGAAAGAGCAAAGGAGGAAAATTTTGAAAGCTAAGCGTGTACCTCCTCTGGCGAAGGTAGGTTACATTAAATAACACTGGTCCATGCTACGTGGGACATCTTTTTAAGACAGCATTTCTCGGTCAGTTAAGAGATCAGCTGAGTAAAATTGAAGAATTTTATGATTTATATGGTTTTTTTTTCTCTACCTAAACTGATATTTATCGGTTGATGTATGGGTAGAAACATATATAGAGCAAACGATGACGCAATATTCCAAGTTCGTAAAATAACAGCAGCAACAAGAATAACAAACAGCACAAAGCTAAATGTATTTTATGAAATTAAGTTGGAAACAGTTTCACGCAATTCCGTCACTTCACCCCAAAACTGCAGGAACCTTCCTCCATGCCACTTGGAGTGGCACTAGACAATTATTGGTGTCAGTAGATATAAATCGATCACTTGTGCAATCTTTGACAGTTTTGACCCGTAAAATCATATGACCTAAAATGTAACTCAGGTAAGGGAGAGATAAATCTTGTATCCGACTTCATTGCTTGTCAGATAAGACATGGACCATATTCCTTCTGCATCCAATTCACAGGCCCAGCCGACGTTGATGGACCTTCTCTTTTGCCAATCTTGCGGGGACACGAAACAACCCAACGGCCAGAACCTCTTTCACTGTCCGAAGTGCAAAGCTGCATACTACTGCACGAGGGCCTGTCAGCACAAAGATTCCAAAATGCACAAAAAAGTGTGTACGGGGCAGAAGCGGGTGTTCTGCAAACACATTTAGAGATGAATCAGTTTAAGGGATGTCGTCCCAAGACTTACCCTTCAAGTCAAACTGTGCCTCGGGGCGGAAGTGCGATTTATGCAAAAATCAAACGAGCTATTCCCATTTTTAGATGAAGTATCGCAATATGCAAAACAGCACGCACCGGGGACAGAAGTGTGAATTGATGAGACAAATTTAAATACCCCCATATCTATGCGGCTTGTCAAAGAAAAGCTAATTTTCCTTCAGTAATGTTGGTAGTGTGCTCACTATATTTCAGGTAAACTCGGTCGAACTGTAAGTTGCGAATAAGCCACACATCTCCAATCCTGAGAACAACCGGAAAGTCAGAGAAGCGTTCCAAGTGCATTACATTGTTTACAAGACAACGCGTTGACAAAAGGACTGGGATCCCACGTTACAAGCATTATGAACGTGGACACATGCCAATGGTATTGTAACCAATCCACTTTGCGCTTATCGCAGTATATACGGATGAATTTTGGATGGTCACACTTAGTAACAACAAGTTATGCATAATTTAAAGGAACCGTCAATCCATTAGAAACTGTACTAAGGGGGCGGGGGGAGGGGAGCGGGTGTTTTGTTGGGGGTGAAGATGAGTCGTACTCAGAAGGTAAAAGTTTTCACCTATGCACACAATTGTCTCAAATTATAAAACCTACGTTGGAGTTAATTTCGTTACGTTACACTACACAACCAACGCTGTAGAAGACGTAATGTAGTTAGGCAGTTACTGCCAAGTAGGTTAAGGGCAGCCACTATCATCATCCCAATTTACATGTAAGGTGAGGGATAAGCAAACTTCTCCCTCGGTTCTGCTCTGTACGGTGACAAAGAGCAAATTCAAAAGCTGCAGATAAACGCATATTATACGGAGCAGGGAGCTGTTCATAGCAACTCCCTGATACGGAGAGTTTCGATTAAACCATGTGGTCTCTGTATACTCACGAGGATATTTGGCACTTAAAACTAGAATTGTGTATGCATAAAGAGGACTTTAAGACGGGCCATGGGACGAGATGTAAGTGGTGAGCAGAAGTGGAAATCTGTATGCTGCCTTTTAGCAAGTCCTTGCGCTTTCCTGCCAAAAGCGTACCACCCTTCCAACGGGGCCGACATGGTTTGGTGTCCTTGAAAGGTGCAAATTGTGTATTCAAACGTGAAGAAGCCAATGCCGCGCGAGCATGTTATTGTCCACTGTTATGTACAGATAATCTTTGTCTGAATGTATGTACATTGTAATGTAAATATATAGAGCTGTGCATGAGGTTAGGGTGTGAAAGATTTTGCAACCTTGGATACGTATTACGGACAAAGAGAGATAGGAAAAGGTTCCATTACATTTCATGTAACTAACCGGAGAAAGAACGTCATCACAGATTCGTCCGGTGCACTCACCGTTCAGCCTTTCAAGTTGCATTTCGTGGAAACAATATCAACGTAACAATACAACAATACACAGCACATTCGCAGCTTACAACTTACAAACATCAGGCCCGGGATACTAAACCTTTATTGTCTGAAGTCTTGACGTCTTAAAGGTATTAAAGAAAGCTTTGCTAAAAGCCACTCCTACTATTCAAAAGTAGAATGCCTAAGGCAATTGTTACCTAGCAGAGTAAGGCTGGGTTCAAAACTTGACCACAAATGTAAAGAGCTAAAAGTATACCCTTGTAGCTACTGTATTTGTATTTTTATTCTTTTGTGTTTATGCTTACGACGACATTGGGATAAAAATAGGCCAGTATGCCATGTACCACAGAATCCTCACGGCTGTAGGCCCACAGGTAGCCTGTTTTAACACCACACTGCAATTAACATGTTTTCATCATTATCCTTCCTCCCCCCCCCAAAAAAAAAAAACAGTTCCAATACCCACAGTAACAGGTTGAACTCTCCTGACATCAAATGACGTTCGTCCTTCTTCAAAAGAGATAGCGCTTTTGTACGCAATGTGGTTAACCAACACACCATACATGTGATCAATTCAAGATTCCATTCTTGAGATATTGTGTCTGCAAGGTTTACGCATACTGACCTTCGATGACCTCAAATGACGTTTGACTTCCTCAGAAACAATAGACACCTTGTATTTACGTCACATAACAACAAACGAGGGAGACCGTCTTGAGACAAACCAAGGAACAGTACATTGCTAAGATAGACACGTGCAGATTGACTAACAGAGGCGCCGCACAGCAGACGTGCACATGTTAAATTTAGAAGTGTATCAGCAAGGAGGGCGCTTCACTGTATCATTGTGACGTCACATGCAAGAGATCTATGGGGTTCCAGTACTCACTGTTGTTCTTTAATGCAGTGTATGTGAAGTCAGGTACAGCTTCCAGTCGATATACACATGGTTGTTTTACATCTTGACCTCACAATAGGGTTCTTGTACTCAATATGTGACAATTCATACTGAATATTAGACTTTATCCTTTCGTTTTCGAGCTACAGTGTTTACAAAGAAGGCGTCAGATACACGCACACAAACCACATACACAAGACGCGCCATCATGCCTACATGTACATTACGAGTATCATCGAAAATAAAAATTAAATTTAAAATATATGCAAAAAAGAAAAAGAAAAAAGTAAAGCCACGCAAAAGTAATCACGGTGAGAGCAAATTAATAAAGAGGTAGCACAACAGATGTCAACATCGAAACCAGAATATATCATATAAATACGCATTTGCCTTCTAGAGTAGAATACCACTGTTAGATTTTCCCTTCCGAAAAGTGTCTAAAAGGAGCCAACCTAATCATTTCTGCATCATGTTTTCAGGTATCTGCTCCAAGTCTTTTTGTTACTACCTTAATGAAGTGCATAAGTTGTGAAAATTAAGACGACTGAATGAAATTAATTTTGTTTTTAATGTGTAGCGGTCTTGTCTCGCTCCCAAAGCTTGTCAAAGGTGCGGGATAAAATTTCCATCCATTCTGTCTCCAAGTCCGATTGGTCCATGTTGAACTATTCGTAATTGCCGTCATAGACCAGGCGGCTAGTTAACACATGATATGTAGGTAACGCCTGATATGGCGCACCTAGAGTTACTCGAAGGTTTCTCTATATTTAGTCTATGGAGAGATTCATGGTGGTGTGCTACCTGGAATTTGAAATAAGGTAGAGAGGATTGGTCGTCTTAATGATATTTCTTGTGACGTCAGTCTCTTCTTGACAACTCCCTACTAGCGTTTCTGCTTCCGGTTACCTTTTGTGCGTAGCATGGGTTGGTCACCTAACAAACATTTTAATCCTAAAAATAATGAAAACAATATTATAATGTATGTAACTTGACAGAAATATTCACAAATCTGCCATTATCACTCTAACACCTTTTGTTTGTGTTAAAAATGAGTAATTATTTTGAAATAGGTTTTGAATTTAACGTGTCCGTACATAACACTAGGCCTATGATGAAACCTTGAGGCGATCACGGCAGAATAAGACCTATCAAAATAATGTTTATTATCGAATAAATATACAATAATGTCAAACCAGAAAGCCAAAAGACTTTGTGATTCCTTGCGACATGGTTACATTATGACAAACATGAATTATCCACATGACAAGTATGAGATCAACTACAGTTATTGTTCTTGAAACACCACAATAATAAGCCTTTCACCCAAAATGACCTTTTTTTAGTGACCTCAAATGACATTTGACTTCCACCAAAAGCAATAAGGATCACCTACTTCATATGACTAATCCACACACCAGGTATGACATCACTCAAAGATACCCTTCTGGAGATATTGTGGTTACAAGGTTTTCACAGTTTGACCTCTGGTGACCTCAAATGACCTTTGATATCCACCAAAATCAAAAGGAGTATTCTACTAAGTAAATACAATCCACACACCAAGTATGACATCAGTCACAGTTACCCTTCTGGAGAAATTGTGTTTACAAGGTTTTTACAGGTTGACTGCTGGTGACCTCAAATGACCTTTGACCTCGACCAAAAACAATAGGGATCATCTGCTCAATATGACCAATCTACACAATACGTATGACGTAAGTCACAGTTACCCTTCTGGAGATATTGTGTTTACAAGGTTTTTACAGTTTGACCTCTGTTGACCTCAAATAACCTTTGACCTTCACCAAAAACAATAGGGACCTTCTATATCATATCGGCAATCCACATACCAAGTATGAAATCCTTCAGAGTTACCCTTCTTGAGATATCGTGTTTACAAGCAAAGCGTCACATACACACTTACATACGCACGCACACACACACACACACACACACACACGACATCATCATCTCATAGATTCCTTGCCTGCCTTCGGCAAGGAATCAAAAACGATAAAAATATTGTTTCTGCTATCCAAATTTTAAATGAGAGTTTTTTCCGAAGACATTCTGGTCAATATTTTGGTACGATTTGAAACATGATCGTCAGCAATATTGCTGAAACTTACAAAATTTGACTGTGAGTAAAATGTTTCCATGGCAACGAAAAATAACACGGCAAATACTTGTTTTGATACGTTGTTTGAAGTAACTATGATGCAGGCGGTGTTTACTTTGAAATTCCTTTGCGTCCACACGGCTCCACTGAAGTTTAGAATGCATTGATCGACTCAAAGTACTGATCGACTCAAGGTACACCTAGTATACTCGTGTACAGTAAATTCCCAAACGCCCTACCGAGGATTCATTTCTACTTGTGAGTGACGTTAAACTAGTCACGTGTGTAGGGAGTTACCAAGGAAAGAGAGACGTCACAAGAAATATCAATAAGAGGGCCAATCACCTGAGCGTTATATTCTATTATCATCTATTTGCAAATTGATGTATAGATTTGATCTGGACGAAATGAAAATAACACCAGCATATTCAGAGAAGAATACGTTCACGGTGATTAAGATGTCGAAAGTTTTGATATCTGATGTTCACACGGGTTTGGCATTAATGGATCAGGTATAAAGGAAACACCCTCATAACGCAAACAGCGTGCATATTTGATAACAGTTGCATAACGGAACATCTCACTAAAATTAACGAGGCTCAATTTCTGGACGTAATTTGTCCTCCCGTTGTGGTGCAGTGACACTTACGAGCACGTGGATTATAAATGCAGTGTTCGCAGTGTTGCAATACCGAAAGCTCGAGTTTAGACTTCAATTTCAACTAAAGCAATGTTTTTTTTTTAAAATGCTTGGATGAACGTCATAGTGGTGAGGATGGTGGTGGCGGTTTTTCCACTCCAGCTGTTTTCACTTTCCAAACATTGAAAAGTCACAATGACTACTTGTGGTACCTCTATAACAATCGATGGCCGAAAAAAAAATAATAAAAAACAAAGCAAACTGCACCTCAATGAAAGGAAGAACAAGAAAGCCAAGAGGCTTAGTGATTCCTTGCCACTAATACATGCACTTCCATTATTTTTTTTTTCAAGTTGCAGTTTACTGTAGTAACTACAGGATATACCAGATGACGCCATTAATACTGCACACCATTTTCCAATATCTGCTGTATGCATGTAATGTAAGATAACACTGGTGGCCAAGAATTCTCCATGCAGCCTGCACAGTGGTAGCCTAGGTACAGTACAAATTTCTCAGGAACAAGAGATATACTCATATGGCAGTTGAAATGACTGCCGATTATATAAACTACATAAATTCCTCCATCTACCCCATCATATGACCAAGTAATAACTTCTTTATCTCTATTGCACAATAAGACTTTTCCCTAACAGAAATCTTCCATGTGTAACTGTCTCCACTTCAGAAAACAAATCTATTCTACATTGTCTGATGACAGAAGGAGCGCTGTATCTCAGATAATGATTCCTCTGGGAAAGATAAGGGTCAACCTTTCTCCCATTTTCCACAGAGGTCATTGGTCAATCACCATTTTCAGACCAAACAAATGTCTCAGATGGAATTAAAAGCCAATTATGGCGTTGAAAACTTAAGTGAGCACTTTTAACTGTCGAAACAAGAGTAATAAATAAAAGAAGCATGATACCAAATACTGTACAGCTGAATTGGGGACTAAATAGAAACTAAAAGGTGTGTTGTACCTGCTGAACTTAATTAACCAAATTGGGCTTTTAGATACTTTACAGATGCTTTCAGACATACAGTATTTTATCAGAAACCAGCATGATGCCAGCTGAAGATCCATAGATGTAGTTTCATCATTATATGTCAAAGACGTGTGAAATTAGTACAGCAACTACACTTTATTACCTAACTGACAGGTAAAAGTTTTCAAATTGGAACTTCCTAACTGTGCAAGCATTGCTAGTCTTTGCTTGGAAGGGAGCTCAAATACCTCCCACCCATAGGAAAAGACAGAAGGAGAGAAACATCAGCAAAGGTCTTAACACTTTGAACTCAAGGACCTCAGATGACCTTTGACCCACATCAAAACTTAAACCAGTAATTATATTTATATACGCCATCTAAAAAGAAGAACATTAAAGTGTGAAATTGTCTCCCCTTTGTAAATATTGAAATTATCTCCTCCTTTGTAAATAGTGTGTTTACAAGTTTTTTCATGTTACGACCTCTGATGACCCCACATGACCTCTGATCACAAGACACACCCTCACCCTATTTACTTAGAAAGTCTACATACCCTCGAAGGTCAAAGTTTGTGCAATGTGCAGTTCATGAGGTACTGCAAACATGTTTTGTCTATAGTCTGTCTGCAGATGACCTCTGGTGACCTTTGGCATCCACCAAAATCAATCCCAGTCAAGATCTTTAAATTCTTCCCCACACAATGACTTTGGACTCTCTTGCACATTCCCTTCAAAAGATAGAGTGTTCACAAGCTTTTCACATTATGACTTCTGATGACCCCAGATGACCTTTGACCTACAAGAATACCCTCACAATCTCACTTACAGGGCAGTACATACCACCCACGTTTGAAAATGATGCAACTTGTCGTTTCTGAGATACTGCAAACATAGTTTGTACACATTCTGCCTGATGGTGACCTCAGATGACCTGTGACCTTCACCGGAAACAGTCCCAGCCGAGATCTTCATATGTTCTATCAACACACCAACTTTGACCCACCTTGCACTTTCCCTTCAAAAGCTAGAGTGTTCACAAGATTTTGCTCACACACATACATACACACACACATACACACGCACGCACATACACCGAATCATCATCGCAAAGATTCCTTGCCCGCCTTCAGCAAGGAATCAGTAAAAGCAAATATGATATATATATCAAGGCCTTTTGAAATAGTTTCAGATGCAAATATTCATTTGTAGGAAACGGAAACTGTTCTCATTTCCTCAGTAAATGATTGCCAACGGTCAGGCTGCAAAATACGTTTGATTCACGCACGATATTGGCTTCCAG
Organism: Stichopus chloronotus; assembly: GCA_021234535.1. Taxonomy (NCBI): domain Eukaryota; kingdom Metazoa; phylum Echinodermata; class Holothuroidea; order Aspidochirotida; family Stichopodidae; genus Stichopus; species Stichopus chloronotus. Next base: position 7,608,415 of record CM037831.1, read on the forward strand.
ACGTGCAGGCTACGTTGTCATGTGGTTTTGTACCCCAACCAAATACCGATAGTATTTATATCAATTAACCAATATTTCAGTACGTTTTCACTTCTTGTTTCACCGAGAGCGTTATTTTCTGCAGAAAGATGTAGATTTTATCTGGAAGAAATAGAAATAACAACAACATTTATAATGCGTTTTATATAATTAAATATAATTTCTACACAAGCTTGGGCATTTAGCTCACATTTTGAAAAAAAATGAAACCAGGAATATTCTTGAAAACGCTGAACAGGCAGAACGTCGCTGCTATATAACAAGGCCTCTGTCAGGATAGATTTACATTTGGTGCCATATTCCACATGGGAAGCTACTAAAAAACGGCAAAGTATACAGAAAGTGGACATTAATATTGAGATTATGAGTATCAAGTTTGTAGCGCATAACCTGCAGAGCGGCCATGGATTTTATCTTACGATGGAATTCCCCCCTTAGAGAGAACAAAAACAAAGATTAAAATAAAAAGGCCTGTCATTCATATGACGAAATGACAATAGTTTCAATCAATGGTCACATTACTCGAGGAAGCGTTCAAAACACGGATGTGCTATCTGAAGAAAAAAAGGAAAAAGAGCCTACATTGTTTATCTCCCATGTTTCTCTTCCATTTGATCAGGGGCATAGCCAGGATTTTTTTATTTTTTATTTATTTATTTTTTGTGAGAGGGCAATATCGACTCATCGTCCCTACTTTTGACTGCCGTCCTGGGGGAGGGGTGTAAGAGGAGGGGCGTTCAATTACCAAGGCTTAAGCAAAGGATTTTAAATCAGTCAGTCCACAGACAGGCATAGGAGACATGAAGACGGGTCTATGGGGATGGGGTTACCTTTGTCTAAACTGGATTATGTTTTCCTTCTTTTCAGTTGCGCAATCATGGTGTAAAACTGACTTTCTTTGACCCTGTACACATGAACCTAAAATAAAGGTTAAAAATTATTGGAGGGGGATGAGTGTCGTTAGGACTTTCTGAGCGGAGTGCCACCACCCGTCGCACGGAGCGTAAAAAAACTTTTTGGCTTTCCAAACTCTCCATAGGGCCGGAAACGGCAATTCGCGGGTGTTCCAAGCTGCATGTACCCAACCTTAAAATAGCGATCTTTTTTGCTCTCCTATATGTTTCAACATCATCATCACGTCCCAACAATTGCTGTGTGTGGAGAAGGGGGGGGGGGGGGCGTGGCAGTCTGGGTCCTCCCCACGATGGCTACGCCACCACATTTGATACCAACGTGCAAAACAACAGCTACTGCACGTTTCTTTCATGGGAAATTAATTACTCGTTAATCACTAATTAAAGTGTTAACTACAGAGGTAAGAAGACTGACTTATGTTTTTTTTTTTTTCACCTCTTACGCAGAGAAGAAACGTGGTTACTCGCACAGTACCGGTAGTTTCGTAGGGTTTCTAGAGGAACCGGTTATTCTGAGAATATTATTTGGCTACTTTTTCGAGCAAGTGAACCACGGTACGGTGGATTTCTAAAGCTTTTCACGACTATAAGAAGTATGCCGCCACTATAGTGGTGCACTTTTGATAACGCATAAAAGTACATCCCGTTCTAAAGAATAAAACAAGCTGTTATTTTTCTGGGTGTGTAGCATTCCGTGAAATAGGCAAAGAGCTTTCCTGGTAAGTACATATAGAGTGAGCAATCACAATGAACACAAAAAGAAGCAATAACGTATTATTGTCTATAACTGGTTCAAAGAACTTTTTACTGTGCTTGGCCTTTAAATAATGCAAGATATTCTTGTTTCACTTTGTTGTTTCCTTAAAAGGACAACATGACGTAACGGTTATACAGCATCGACAGTTTCAGTGCCACCGTGCAGACGTCTCAGCAAAGTTCCTTGCTATAATTGTTCACAGACAGGAAGTATCTATGGCAACTGGATACGACATAGTTACAATACAGCCAGTCAATTGCCAATGGTTTTTGTTTAACTAGACGTTTGCACAGGCCGTGGTGAAGAAGGGTGTGGGGGGGGGGGGGGGGTGACAGCGTCCACTAATTTTTCTTGGCCATCTCCAATAATTTGGGGTCAAAAAGGTCTTCGCAACGTGTCACATGTGCTGGTGGACTTTCCCCTAACCTACGAAGCGCGACGCGTCCGCTACGCGCGGGGTAGCTTTCACTTATCTCTACTTCGCCCCCAGGTACCTGACCGGCTGTGTACAGGCCTGCCCGCTTAGGGTTCAACAAACGTATTTATCACACCATAACCAAGTACCCAACACCACGCATTTCATATTAGCCATATTCGCATCCACGAACAGCATCTTCCAGATTTTTTAAGTTTATTCCATTACAGTGCAAATACGAGATAAATATGCAAGACCTGGTAGAGCTATTTACCAGCAAAATCAAGAAAAGAAATAAAATAAAATGGCACAGCGGCAAACGGAATCGTCATAACCATCGTTTAGTGAGATATGCCAAACTTTTTCTTAAAACTAAATAAGAGAGCAATAATAAGAATAATGATAAATTAAAAAAAAAAATAGGTTTACCTATTGCAAGCTGAATCCTGTGCGGTCGATTTTTCCAGAGGCTAAACCAGTAAAACGGTACACCTATGACGGTCGTCACGAGACCGAGTGTAGCTTCCACTGGACTATCGTAGAAGGCTAGTGCGACGATAATTGTGTTGACGAAGATGAATATGCAAGGTACAAGAAGACACACCTGTGACCAAAACATACGAAATTCACAACTATTACCAGGGTAATCTCGTTGGGCATCAACTATCCTATTTTCGATAGAAACACAGACAAACTGGCAATCATGAATCTGTATAGACCAGGGAGCTGTTATTCAGAAGAAGAGAGCATCACATTTTTTTTTTCATCATCCTCATACCTCAAGACTTACTCGTGGGAGATGCCAATGGTTAGGCTTAACAGTTCTGATATCCTTTATTTGACTGTTTGAGCTCTTGTTTGACCATGTTTGAGAAGTTTCCTAGCGGCAGTATTCAACATTTCAAATGGCTTTAAATAGAACATTGACTTGATGTGGGAGAGGGCGGGGGAGGGGGTGGCGGTTGGTACCCTGTACGCACGGACTATGGACAGGCTGAAAAGAGTCATCACGACTGTTTAATGAAAGTAAATTAGTGCAGTCTGGTCCTGGCATTTTCGTCAGACCATAAGCAACGGGTTACAGAGGCAAGAGTCTATGGTCTTTTGTAGCACCATCAACGGGTTCTTGAATTTTCCAGATATAATAAGACCCAAATCAGTGTTAATGATTTTATTTATCAAACAAGTAAAAATTTTAATGCGACTCCCCTGGTGTCAAAAGATGGAATTAAATTCCTACATCTCTCCGACTGGCAATGGCTAGGCAGTGGATAAAACCCTCCAGTCCCAATTAAGGTGTAGCAGGCGACACCGGAATTTTGCATCAACTCCCTAATCGAGGGAAGATCCTACGAGTGTGATAGTCAATAGGATATTTATGCTGCCAGATCAACACAATGAAAGATGTCCTCTATTGAAGCATCTTTGTGATTGGCCAACCGATAGCATTCTTCCATAAAACGATGAATTGATAGGTCCAAACATTCTTTGCCATCGTCGTAGTGCTATAACCACTTTCATGACAGGGACAAGGAACGGATTACGTAATGACTTGGTGGCGCAAACCTTGAACCTTCAAGGAAATACTGAATTGAGTGGATTTCAACTAGCACATGGTGTGCAAAGCTCTACATGGATTTGACTGACATAGTCCTCCCTTTACTCCGTAATAACATTGACAACATTCACACAATAATATTATTACAGTAAACCAACTTCAATATAGGCCCTAAACATGCCGAACATGCACTGCTGATGTTTCTTGTTGCAAGGAATATCACCCCCATTTTGCCGTTTAACTTATTTCAAATTGACGCTTTTTCCTGGTCCCCGCGCATGCCTCTGGCCTGTCAAAATTAAGTTACAAGTATAGCTTACAGTCTTCAACTTTACATTCTGTCTTGATATTCGTTATTCACTCTATATTGTTGTCATTAATGTGATTATTAATGTTTTTTATGGCTTTAATTGTTACTTGCTGATGTTGAGTTACAGTTCTGTCTTACTTGCATCATACAAACTCATCCGCCGTCATTTTGCACCATCTGCCACAATGACGTATAGCGTCATTTCATAGGGCCAGTCGCACTTGACTCAGTTGGAAGAAACCCTTCCCCGGATTCAATGTTGTTAGTGTGAGATGTTCAAGAAATTCCGATGGAACAATCAACAATCTTGAAATTTGGGATATCTATTGGTTCAGACAAAATTGCGTTTAATGAGTGAATGTACCCTCTGATACACTGAGTCTTAGTGCAGCCAACATTGAGGAGGGAAGCGGGGTACGAGTCCCAACAATAAGATATTCAAAATTTAAACAATTTCAGCATTAAATTGGGGGAAGGTGGGTACTGCCACTCGTGTTTTTGTCGAGGATTGCTTGAACTCATGTATACAGCTATGAGAACATACGAATGTACGGTAATGTAGAGGAGCGTCCAAAATTTGTTGAACAACTTTGAGATTCGTGATAGGAACTTGGCTGGAACCCGAAATTGAATTGTATTATTATCAACATACGGGGCCACCAGCCATTAGTTTATATAGAGGTTTGTAGGTAAATGTGTGCGTGGTTTTGACGATAGCATGATATTGTATACTGTGTATAGCCCACATATTTATGCATGGTTGACCTCTTTGTATAAATTGAGACGGTGTCATGAAATTAAAACAACAAGAGCTTGAGCATAACTGAGCATAACAGAGCATAATTGTATTTGAGAGTGTGTTTGGTTAGTGTGCAGTGTTTGATTGACTGTTCCGACCAGTTTTCCTCTTTATTCACTTTATTTACATAAGTGCCCTTAATTATTGGTGAAATATTTGTTATTACACTTATTCATCAGAACAATAGACTTGCCAAGACAATGGCATTGTGGTATCAAAGACACCGCCGCGTGTATTTGGTGGGGTAAAGCGAGCTTCAAAGGGGTTTCTAGCTACTACATCTCACTCCGAATGTTAAAGCTCCCTGCTTTAACATTCCCAACTTGTGGCGTCACTTTATTTTTTCTTGGAATTTGACAACAAAATCGTCCAGTGTTCACATTTCACTTCCTACTGATCCACGAAAGCGATACAAGTCCAACCTGGTTGAGACACAACAATACAATTCTGTTTAATTAGAGATTCTGTTTAATGAGGTAGAGATGCCATTCAAAGGTAGGTTGAGATACATCACTTAAAGGGAAATAGGGCGTTTGTTTTAGAGAAAACATCCATATTTTTTAAACCAATGTTTGTGGACATAGAATGATAGATTATTCAAAATAAGGAAGGACTGCAGCCTTCTTTTCAAGAAATAAGCTCCTCACAGATCGAAATTCAGTTATTTGTTGCTCAACACTTATTTGTTCACCCAAACTTTTCAAAATTCAAATGATGCATCTTCCATTACGCATCACATGCATAATCTTTTGAGAAAATGATGATTTGGTAGGTGTTTATTGATGAGACTGAATGGTTTAACAATGATTAAAGCTATTTTCTTTGCATGTCATATCGGTGTATTCTAAACGCCCTATTTCCCTTTAACTCTAAATAAAAATGTGGATTTTATTTCATAGTTTCGAAAGAAAATAACAACGGTAACTTTTAAGCCTATATTGCCGAATGCCGCAGGGTTTGGGGCCACTCACCTATCAAACGTGAGGTAATAACTTGTCAGTTATCAGTAAGTCATGGTGTCCATTAAAATGACCAGTACACGATGGCGTAGACAGCGGGGGAATCCCCCAGTCCGAAGCAAGCGGAGATATGCGGATATCCCCTCTTCTGAGATCCCTCCCCAGGGCAGTTATCACAATCAATCTGGTTCAGCCCCCTGACAAAAACTTTCTACCGACGCCTATGCACGCACATACATGCACGTATACACACACGCACGCACATACAAATGGCACTCACATAAAAGGGGAGGTACATTTTCATTCGAAACAGAAAGGGTGCGTTCACGTACAGCTATCCATAAGGAAACGATACTTCAATTGGGTTTTAAACAAGAGCCCAAGGGCACTATGGTTCCTTGCACAGATGGAGAGTACATAATGTAAATTATGAAGTAAAAGGGAGCATATTGCATTATTTTGTACGATAGCCCATATGGCCCATTTCTGACCATGAACTCTCACTTTTGTAACATAAAATCTGTAGAGAAAGAAACATATTTCATGCTTTTATAAAATGGCCCATTTCAGACATTCAACCCCAAAATGACAAACATGCACCCACATGGAACCACTTCCATAGCACTAATGTGACCAATCATCAACAGTTTCACATACAATCTGTAAGAGAGGAAGTATTTTGCATGATTTTACAACAGCCCAAGGGCACTATGGTTCCTTGTACTTGAAATATACATACTGTAAAATGACATGCCTGAGTTCATAAATATCGAAAAAGCCATTTCAATTAATGCAATGAAGTGAAGATGTTGATTCCTGCAATATGCAGCAATATCCCATTCATTTTACAAAGCACAAACAGCTATGAATCTTTCATTTCAAGCAGTGAAGAAGGGGTTCTGCAAATTTCAATAAGGCTTATCACCAGATGACCCCAGATGACCTTTGACCTACACCAAAAACAATAGGGCACACCTTCTCAATATGGCAAACCTACATTGACTTTCATCTGACTTTCCCCTATTGAGTTAGATTGTACCTAAGTGTCACAGATGCACACACACACACGCACCCGTACACCCACACATACACACACGCACACGCCAACCTGACTGCATAGGTTCCTTTGCTGACGTAAGGAACCAACAAAGTGGTGAGTGATTATATTGTGTCAGCAATACCGCTGATAATTTTTTTTATATTCCCCTTCTTATATTTGCTGGTATGAAAGATACGGAAATTTATAATCGTGCGAAACACAGGTCTGTGCATAACTGAAAGTCGCGTAGATGTCTGGCAAAATGCTATCAACTGCCCTTTTCAAGCTATCTAAGCCTCTGTGATGCTTAAACTCGGAGGAGGCAAGTAAAACGTTCGACGTATAGGCTATATGCACACACAGCCTAGCTTCTAAATGTTTCGTTTTTTCAGTCTATTCGAAACTACTTGTATTTGCTTAATACAGGTGCAGCACTTGAGTCTGTTTGCTGTAGGGATGTGTTGTTCTTTACTATTGGTTGGGAGAACTGTCTTTTTTTTCATGATGATAATCATAATAATGATGATGACAATAACTTGGTCTGTATGATTTATTTGAGAGGTAGTACGTTAACCAAAGGAAACGTTCAGGTTGTTTATGGATCGATTCACTCCATCTTCGTCGTCGCATATTCCAATTTGAATGACCAAGGAAGTTAGACGTACAGCAGCTGGGAAAAAACGACGGTCTTGGGAGTGTCTGGGGGGACCCAATCTCAACTGGTATCAGAGTGAGGAGTTTCATCAATTCATCATTACATAATATTCAGTTTTTTGTCTCAGCTGCCAAATTAAATCATGAAGAGAGTATTGCTGCTAACACTTAAAAAAAAAAATGCTGCTAATAATAAAATGTTAAGACTTGTCTGGTTTCCAGCAGTGCATTGGAAGATTACCAACCTTAAACCAAATAACAAGCCTTTCCACGACTTGTGCTGGAAAGTCTGCTCAGCGCTCTGTTGTAGTAGCAGTAACAAGTACGTTTTCATCACTGCATCGAGTCGAAATGCTCAAGAAAAGGAATATTTCAAACTTCTTGACCGAGATTATACGATTAACAGTTCCCCCCCCCCTCCCTGGACTGCATTGATTTACTTTCAGTAAGCACTTCTTTTGACTTTGGATAAGCCTAGCCTCCATAGTTTGACTCTCCCAACCTCCACAGCAAAGCATTGTTTAACTATATCTTGAAGTAAATGACGTCACTATGACACTTAAAATATAAAACAAAGGACATATAAGCCATGGTAAGCCCAATCATTGGCTTACAGTTGGTAAGCCAATCCAGACAGTGAGTGATTCTTGAGGTATTAGAATAAATTTTTTGCCCTCTCTCCATCCGCATCACCGCTCCCTGGTCGAAATACCCGATTGCTTACACGGACACTCGAGGAAAATCATAAACTTGAAAAAAAAATCCAAGAAAGCCAACAGGCTTAGTGATTCCTTGCCACTAATAAATGCACCTTCATTAATTTTTTTCAAGTTGCAATTTACTGTAGTAACCACAGGCTACCAGATGAAGCCATTAATACTGTACATCATTTTCCAATACCTACCCATAGGAAAAGACAGAAGGAGAGAAACATCAGCAAAGGTCTTAACACTTTGTACTCAAGGACCTCAGATGACCTTTGACCCACATAAAAACCAAAACCAATAATGATATTTATATACTCCATCTAAAAAGAACAACTTTAAAGTGTGAAATTGTCTCCCCTTTGTAAATATTGAAATTATCTCCCCTTTGTAAATAGTGTGTTTACAAGTTTTTTTCATGTTACGACCTCTGATGACCCCACATGACCTCTGATCTCTAGAAACACCCTAATATTTATTTACAAAGTCTTACATACCTTGCAAGTTGAAAGTTTGTGCAATGTGCGGTTCATGAGGTGCTGCAAACATGTTCTGTCTACAGTCTGCCTGCAGATGACCTCTGGTGACCTTTGGCATCCACCAAAATCAATCCCAGTCAAGATCTTTAAATGTCCTACCCACACACTGACTTTGGACTGTCTTGCACATTCCCTTCAAAAGTTAGAGTGTTCACAAGCTTTTCACATTATGACTTCTGATGACCCCAGATGACCTTTGACCTACAAGAATACCCTCACAATCTCACTTACTTAAAATGGCAGCCATACCACGCAAGTTTGAAAATGATGCAACCAATTGTAGTTTCTGAGATACTGCAAACATAGTTTGTACGCATTCTACCTGATGGTGACGTCAAATGACCTTTGACCTTCACCGAAAACAATCCCAGCCCAGATCTTCATATGTTCTATCAACACACCAACTTTGACCCACCTTGCACTTTCCCTTCAAAAGATAGAGCGTTCTCGAAATTTTGTCTTACACACATACATACACATACACACGCGTACGCACGCACATACACCAAATCACCATCGCAAAGATTCCTTGCCCGCCTTCGGCAAGGAATCAAAAACTGAAGGAAAAAAATCAACCTTTTTGTACATGTCAAATTTCCAAACATGCGTTCTGAAAAAGAACACACAGCTGAAATTCACAAGGCCAGAGAGACTCGGAGATGCCATATCCTGCAGTCTGAGAGGCATTTGATTTTCTCTGGACGCTACGTGCCGACCAAAAGTGGGGCTCTTCTAAGATTGTGTCATTACTAATTTCCCCTCCTCCTCTCATGGCAAAGGCTGGTTACTTAACTGCATGAAAGTACTTTACAGAAGTAAGAAAACTCTGATCAAGTTCAAGTCCCCCCCCCCCCCCATCACCCACTTGGATATTTTAGTGTGGAGGCCGATGCCCACTTCTGGGAACATCTTCAAAATTGGTGTAGGGATACTTGATAGGTAGGGTTCACATTTTGATTTGTTGAAGTGAACAAAAAATATAAGTGGAAAAGCATCGTCTACGATGGGGCTGGGTTGGCGGAGGGCGGGCGTACCAGAGATTGTTTATGAATAAAAAATACCTCCTAAGTCACCGTGACCGAAGTCGCCTTCCCAGGCCACACAGGAGCATTTTCACTCATGCGAAAATTTCGAAAATCCGCTGCTGGGAGTGTCTACCCCCACCCCGGCCACGCCGCCACCCGTCATAATCCGATTTTCGGGGGATGAGTATAATCCAGAGGAGATAAGCCATGATTAGTTTCTTCAGTATCGTCTGAACGTTCAGTTGGGGCTCTACGCTTCTTGTTGGGGTATCGATAATTCAAGTCGACAACTTTTAAGTACAACAGAAAAACTTGAAAGGGGCAAGAGACCCAAAATATACTGTAGGCGGTGGGATGGATGCTTTCCTTCTCATAAATTCCAAATAAAGTATTTTTTGCTTAAATTTAACGAAGATTAAGATGAAGAAACGTGAGTATCACCGCCGAAGGACTTTCTGTCTCTATTTCTTTTTCATTTAATCAAGCGTGTGAAATTAATCGCAGTCTATTCGAAGGTATACACCGAGGTGATATTTCTTCCAGAACATCTATCCGGAGCAAACAGGGCAGTGAAACTACACACTAGTGGGCCTATACTCGTCTGGATGTCGAAACAGTGAAAAAAAAATCACTTTAAAAGGAAAAACATGAATCCTATGATCAAATAAACTCAGGTATGAACCAAACAGCATACAAGAGACAGCATCTGTCAGCAGTTTTACAATCTACCTACATTTCGGTGACAGGTCCCATCTACTCCGTGCCTTGGCCCTCTGCTCTGTTCACATAGCTGAATTACCGCGGAAATAGAATACTTTCAAATTTTGATATTTCCCTCAATTCTACGTAACGTGACAAAAGTTCACGAGAATTAACCCCCCCCCCCCCAGTTGGGTTTACTCCTCCAACCTGCTTCTGCCCTGCTCTACAAGTCTAGCAACCGGTTTACCCTTGTCATTAGAGTCGTTAATGCTACCTTCAGCAAATAACGACCACCTTAAAACTATCGTCGCGTCATAATCACCATCGTTTTGATCACTGTCAACGTCATATTCATCGCAGCTGTGGTCGTCATGTTTGCCATGGTCGTGATTATATCAAAATTACACCGTTTCCATTGAAATGTGGGCATAGTGTTTCATACTGAACTAATGCTGGCAAGTTGTTATTAAATAATAAGAACAAACGAAAATAAAGAGAAGTAAATAAGGTTACCTTAAAGGGTCTCTGTAGGTCAGGTAACTTCCGCCGGAAGTAGAAAATACTACAGACTGAGAGGATGGTAAAGGCAGTATCGATGCAGACTATGTAATTGAGTAAAGAATAAATATCACCGAGCCAAAGCATGACCACCGCAAAAGGAATCTGTAAAAGGTAGAAAATGTTCATCAGCTATAGCTCCGTTCGATGGGTGTGCTCAATTGGCATCCTGGACAAGCACAGTTAAGCTGAGTAAAGAAGTAACCCTGATTAAATTAAGGAACGAACGAAATATCATTAATCTGAATAAATTCATATTCCATTTTGTTTTACGACGGGGAAAAATGGTTAGCTTTCATGCATGGATCATTGAAGACGGCCTTTGTGACTGCTCTTGATTTTGTTAGCGTTATCAATGTCTCTCTTTTATTTTGAATGCTTATACCCCACGAAAAATCATACTAAGCTAAATCAACCTCGACCGAGGTGGAGAAGGGGGCTGATGAAAGGTTTTTGCCAACGTCGCTGCTCATGACGTCAGTCTGTGCCGTAGTCAAGTGGGATCAAAGCGATGAACTTCGGGGTGTGAACGCACTGTTCGCATAAAATTTGACTCGTTTGTAGCGGTATGTGCCTTGGGGGGTGACATTCAAAATTTGAGCGTGATCTGCCACGTATTTTTCGAGTTACGGCTATTTAAATGTAGTGTGCCGGGCCTACTTTTGCAGTCTCGTGAACGTCGATGTACTGCTCGCCAAAACCGCTGGCCAAAACTTTGTTTTAGCGGAAGCTGGCAAAAACCTTAACCTCACTTCGTAGACCCCAGATTTGGCCCTAGAATTAAAAAAAATAAGGCAATAATGACAGAACATAGGTATGTGAAGATAATGAAGGTCAAAAATCCAATTTTTCAAAGTTGTGTTTTTTGCTGGGCCATTTTGGAAGGAGTTCTGCTGAAGAGGTAGGTAAACTGGAAGAGCCAACTTTTCATGGTATTAATGCCATATGCAGGTTGCTTTCAATCATGAATAAGAAAGCCACACATTCTCTGTTTCGGTAAATAATTGGGGAAAAATTTTGCCATTACACTTTATTTTCAGACAAAATGGCCTTGACATTGGACCAGAAACGGTTGAAATTTGCTACTTTGGTATATTTCAGAACTACATATGAGCTATTCACAGTGAAAAATTCACCTTGGGTTCCGATTGTAACTTATACGTTAAACGCATCCAAATATAGTACTTTTTCACCATTGAGATTTCTGCACTATTTATAGGCATGGATAACAAAACACCGATGTTCTGGGGGCCCAATTTTTGCAGCTGCTACTTTTTTTTGTAGAAGCTGGCAAAGAACCCCAAACTCACTAATTTTGGCCGTAGATTACAAAAATGGCGGTAACTCGCAAATTACATGACCGATGACACTTTAAATTTGGATTTCAATCCATAGTCATATGCTGCTATACAGACGGCGATCCAAACATTAGCTAAATCCAAGAGAGGACCAGCCAAGCGATTTGTTGATTTCGTATGGAATGACACACGTTGACTGGGCTCGTAAAACATCACTAGGAAAAAAAATAATGAACAGGGACAGTTATAGTATAGAATAGGACAATATTGCATATTATAGTTTTATATGGTGTAGATATGGTTTGGCACATGTAAGGTACGGTATGGTATATTATTGTATGCTATAGGTATAGCATTTGTATTTGGTAGTTGTCATAGCAACAAAAACCTACGAAGATTGTCGCTGCTGGTAGCGGTGTTCTCCTTTTAATGTGAACTAGTGAAAGTACTTCCGGTAATGCGCCCTCTCTAGATGCGACGAAAGACATCCGGGCTCTGGATAGTAAAGCGCCGTTTATCTGCCCAGCTGAGCTAAGGGCCACACTAACCCAAACGATCCAAGACCAGTTTCCCATTGTTCTCTCTGCAAATATCTGTAGAGAAAATAAATTAAAATTTCAGGAAACCTTTGAGCTAACTTAAAAGGAGTCACCACCGAATACCATGTTATGAATGTACATTTTGTCATGAAATCAATACTGTGTGTGAACTGAACTCAGTGTATAGTAAGGAATTGCAGGTAGCAAACAGGTAACCTCTATATGTGTTGACATTTGACGTCATAACATTTGACACGACCTGAAGATGCAACCGCGACCTCTCCGTATATATTCCTACGATAAGAAGGTACCATACCACCATCATCTCTTCATTGATTCATTGACTTACACACTGAAGTAAAGACCTTCAGTGAGGGAGAGGGACTCTTACATACGACCTACGTCATATCAGATATTCCCTCCTGTAATGTGACAACTAAAGGTCCAGCCCATCATGGCATCTAGAATTTCAGTAGGTTGACATATTCACATTATGACCTTCAAGGGTGGAAGTTTAGAGCGGTGGTCCCGCCCACTTGAAGAAGATCTCGGAAGGAACTATCACTTCGACACCTTCGATTTTCTAAAACCATTTAGCTGTTTTTCAATCGCCCTAGTTTTCAGATCATCTGTACTTAAGTTAATCCTCTTCAACATGCAAGAAAGAAAATAGTGATTTTGACCGAAAACATTACGAAAACCGAGCGCCTTGGCTCATTGTAGGTGTCCTTTTCTCGTGGGATAACAAATCCCGTGATGTACGTAATCTATGTACGAATGTACGTAATCTTATGGTGGTCTGTGACCAGAAATCCCTATTACAACAATTACAGTTCACGCCACATCGAATTTGCCACAGATACGACCTTTGACGTGCGGGGTGAATGATCTTTCTTGGGACACTCACAACAGCGACTGCGTCGGAGGCTAGCATCTCCTCGGGCGTCATTGCAGTCAAATATGCCACGTTGACCAGCATGTACATGACGAAGACAACGAACAGCGTTATGAATATGGCTCTAGGAAGAGTCCTGCGATGAAACAGAGAAACAAATCATAAAACAAAATCATCAACCAGACACCGATCAAACAACGTGGCGAATGGCCTCCTTTAAAAAGAGAGATGCAAGGGCAGTGCAGGGCAGTGGTATAAATCAAGGTAATTTAGCAGACTACCTATCATATATCAAACTTTGCTCATACCACTGAGGTTTTTTTTTTATTATTATTATTTTTATTTTTTTTTTTGACAACGATCAGTGAGATCAACCATGATTCTAATAATGTGGATGGAAGAATTACTCCATTCCCATTTCCTAAAAGAACAGTATAGTTTTGTGGCTGTTTTTACTTTCTACGCAGAAGCAAACGACTTGCATACCTGTGCATATATGTATACTAATGAGTCTGCATTCAGCACAACCTGTGCTGCTGCACTTCCCTCCATGTACGTCTTAAATTTTCACTTAAAGCACATACGACATGAAAATGACATGTTGGAGTATTGGGTGCATTAAGAATTGAAAGTATTAAATATGGCCACAAATTGTATCAAAATCCATCGGAGATTGACCAATTAACAGGAAAATGTAGTGTCTCACAGCTGTATCATGAATAAACATTGGCTAAGTAGGCAAATTTGTGACGTCAAGATATGAACTCCTATGATATGTCTTATGTTAATCCTTTTTTATGTAGCCTTTATTTCAAGGGCATTTGAGAATTTTATATGCCCGGAGGGTTTTGTTTAGGAATTTTCTTCTTCAAAAATATCGATATCACTAAACCATGTGAAACTCAGTACTTAAGAGGCAAAATATACACGCTTTACAAACGAAATACTGACAATGTGCAACACTCCACGTCATCTGCTTTGAATTTTTCTCAAACTTTGAAAAGTCATATCTCCAAAACGGTAAAAGATATAATCAAGCTTCCAACTGATTTCCACTCCGGGTTTACTCTGCAACTTCTGAATGATGGGTGTACTTTTTCTAGAAGCATGTCACACTACCTTTAAGTGTCAGTAACTTGACTTAGGAGCAGTGTAGGAAGATAGTATAATTGGATTTTTGGTTTGTCTTAAAAAGATCTATCTACCCATCACAAAAAGGTCACAAAGCTCAAAAGGTTAAATGAGGTCAAGTGGGGTTAAATGAGGTCATCATATGCACTTCACATAGACAAACAATATTATCTATTACACCATTCGCTTAAATATGTTTTGTTTGATAGATATCAATAAAACATCACTTTCTGACCTTTTGACCATTGCATATTAATGAGAATAATGCTACTGTATTTTCTCATCCTACCAAGCTAGCTTATCCTAAAATTATATCACCGTTTGAACAATGGACACCAAGCTATAGCAAAACAAAGAAATTCACTTTTTGCCTCTGGTGATCCCAAATGACCTTTGGTCTCCACCAAAAACAATAGCGCAATACACACCAAGTTTGAGAAAAATCGAACATGTTGAGTTATCGTGCAACATACCTAGCATTCTTATTCGTCACATACACACACATACATACTACACACACATACATACATACGTACGTACGTACGTACATACATACATACATACATACATACATACATACATACATACATACATACATACATACATACATACATACATACATACATACGCCAACCTGACTGCATAGTTACCTTTGATAAAACACAAGAAAGTCAAAAGACTTCGTGGTGCCTTGCTAATATTCAAGAGGAACACCTTACAACTTGTACATACTGTACCAATTTTGACATCCAAACACCTTATCATTACAGAAACAGCATGCCTACACTAAGTTTTTTTACAACTGTATGTACTGAGCAGTTTTACATGTTTTCACAATTCGACCTTTGGTGACCTCAAATGAAATTTGATCTCTACCACAATCGGTGGGAATCATCTATACTCACTATGACCAACGCACAAACATGAAATTAGTCGAGAGTACGCTTTTTGAGACGCCGTGTTTACAAGGTTTCCACAGTATGACCTCTAATGACCTCAAATGACCTTTGAACTTTACCAAAACAATAGGGATCATCTACTCACTATGACCAACCTACACACTAAATATGACATTTGTCACGACTACGCTTTTTGAGATATTGCGTTTACAAGGTCTTCACATTCTGACCTCTGATGACCTCAAAACGACGTTTGACCTCTACCAAATATGATAAGGATCATCTACTTAATATGAGCAACCCACACTCAAAGTACAACATAAGTCACGGCTTTACTGCTTGAGATATAGTGTTTATATAGTGTGTACAAGGGTTGCACAATTTGACCTCTGGTGACCTCAAATGACCTTCGACGGCCACCAGCAACAATAAGGGGTCATCTACTCAATATGACCAACCCACACATCAAGTATGAGATTAGTCACGGTTACCCTTCTTGAGTAATTGTGTTTACAAGCAAGGGGTCACTTATACACACATACACACACCCACACCTTCACCTTCACCATCGCGTAAGGAATCAAAAAGTCAACTCAGAAAAAATGTAGAAATGGTTTATAATAAGCCAATTTCTGGGACATTTCAATGAGTTCAATAGTTCTCGTGCCATTTTACGCACGACGTTTCATCTCATTTCTACACTCTTAAAGGGAAATAGGGCGTTTAGAATACACCGACAAGACATGCAAAGAAAAAAGCTTTAATCATCGTCACACCATTCAGTCTCATCAATAAACATCTACCAAAACTTCATCTTCTCAAAAGATTATGTATGTGATGAGTAATGGAAGATGCCTCATTTGAATTTTGAAAAGTTTGGGTGAACAAATTAGTGTTGCGCAACAAATAACTGAATTTCGATCTGTGAGGAGCTTATTTCTTGAAAAGAAGGCTACTGTCCTTCCTTATTTTGAATAATCTATCATTCTACATCCACAAACATTGGTTTCAAAAATATGGATGCTTTCTCCGAAACAAATGCCCTATTTCCCTTTAAACCACCGTCGGTGGATATTCTGCACCGGTATGCAGTACTGCTCCAACGATAGTAGGCTGTACTTAGGACCCGCATCGGTTTGGATTTATTAGTCACATTGTACCTGATTCGTGCTAATTTGCCAATTTAGACATAAATTTGAATTTCAAGTGAACCATGTATCATTTCCGAAGTGGAGGGAATCTGAGTAAACGTTGTGATGAGTTTTCCAAGTTTTGTCAAATTATGATTAAATGGGAGAAGGCGTTCTCTCCAGACTCCTACCTCCGACACTGCTTGGAAATCTGAAGACAAAACCTAAACCCGTCTTAAAGAAAAAAAGAAAAAAGAAAAAACGCAATAGTGTCATAAGTCATGTTCGAACGGCCGGGTTTAGAGAGTGCCCATTTCACACAACTGATCATATGCAGTGAACTGTACCGCGATTTGTAGTTACTGGTTTATTGATCAATGTAACAATATATAAAACCTGAGCCGAGATAGCACGCGACGGAGTGGAGAAAATGAACTGAATAGGGGCGGATTCAGGATTTCTGAAAAGGGGAGGGGCGAAGTTGTTCGACCTGTGATCGATGCCACCGTACCGTCTAAGGGGAGCGCTACTATCGGTTGCCGCGGAGACCTCCAAGATCCAGTTAATGGTCGTATTTTGCATTTTCTGTTCCACATGATTTCATGTCTCAACTTTCAGCTCATTAATTCTTCCACAAGTTATTAACAGCAGACAGCAATCATATGTTCAGCTTGGGGAGTGCGATAAACGATGACACGGAAATATGCAGTATGCCTCTGTTGCATTGGCGCACCCAGACTTTTAGATTAAGGGTGAACTGAGAAATGTAAGAATACTATCTAAGGGCAGTGTCAGTTGGTTGGAGATGAGCGTTCCAGGAAAAACCAGAAAGCCAAAAGGCTTTGTGATTCCTTGAGACATTGTTCTGTTATAACAAACATGAATTATCCACATGGCAAGTATGAGATCAACTACAGTTATTCTTCTTGAAACACCACGTTAATTAGCATTTAATCCAAAATGACCTTTTTTTGGTGACATTTGACGTCCACCAAAATCAATAGGGATCGCCTACCCTGTATGGCCAACCCACACATCAAGTATGACATCCAGTCAACATCACGCTTCTGGAGGTAATTTGTTTACAAGGTTTTCACCTTTGACCTCTGGTGACCTCAAATGACCTTTGACCTCTATCAAAATCAAAAGGAGTATTCTACTTACTATATACAATCCACACACCAAGTATGACATTAGTCACAGTGACCCTTCTTGAGATATTGTTTTTACAAGGTTTTTACAGTTTAACCACTGGTGACCTCAAATGACCTTTGTCCTCAACCAAAACAATTGGGATCATCTACCTAATATGACCAACCCACACACAAAGTACGATGTCAGTCACAGTTACCCTTCTGGAGCTAATGTGTTTACAAGGTTTTTACAGTTTGACCTCTGGTGACCTCAAATGACCTTTGACCTCCACCAAAAACAATACGGATCATCTGCTGAATATTACCAAACCACACAGTAAGTATGACATCAGTCGCAGTTACCATTCTTGAGATATCGTGTTTACAAAGTTTTCACCCTTTAACCTCTGGTGACCTCAAATGACCTTTGACCTCCACCAAAAACAATAGGGATCATCTACTCAATATGATCAACCCACACACCAAATATGACAATACCGTTCTTGAGGTATGGTGTTTACAAGGTTTTCACATTTTGACATCTGGCGACCTCAAATGACCTTTGGCCTCCACCAAAAACAATAGGTATCATCTACTCAATATGAGAAATCTACACACCAAGTGAGATCAGTCATGGTTACACTTCTTGAGATATCGTATTTACAAGCAAAGCGTCACATACACACGCACACACACACACACGACATTATCGCATAGATTCCTTGCCTGCCTTCGGCAAGGAATAAAAAAAGCAGAAACATAAAAAATACACCATAGATCGCCCTTAAATGGCCTTTCTCAAACTTACCAACGTTACATTATTTGGAGATTTCCTCCGTACAGTCTGATAAAAATTTGCATATTTCATGATTAACACTTAACTTGCTTGAATTGTGAAGACTGAATATGGGCAACACTATCATCATTTTCTGGCGGCTGAGGATGGTGAAGCACTGAGATTGCAATATACATACTTTTGTTTTTCTCATTCTTATATCTTTCTATCTATGCCTTTATGTTTTTCCTTTTTTGTGAAAAACTGAAAAGGGAGCCGGTAATCAATTTTGGCGATCGGAATTGGGGTAGGGGTGGGTGGAGGCGACCGCTTTCAGTGAACGACACCAGGTGAATGTATTATGAAAATACTGTTCTGCATTTTCGGAGAAAAGAAATTTTCGGTGTAATCTCAGTATACAAATGTGTTCTGATCACCTTTCTGGACACAGCAGAAGTCGGCGTGTGACCGAAAAATAATTTATCATCTGGCACGTGACCTTTCAGTCAAGTTAGCAGAAGTGACCCCAGTGTGCTTCCTTTCGTCATACTCACTTCTTAGGTTGCTTTATTTCTTCTGTTATATTGTTGATTATAGTCCTGGGAAGGAGAAGAAGAGGAAACGTAACGGGATAAAGTCACAGAGCAAAACGTATCCTGTCACTATATGAATGTGTCAAAGAACCGGAAAAGCCTCAGTGATTCCTTTGCAGTGAATAATTTATCTGGTATCGCCTCTTATTTTGCTATCTAGACAAAATGTTCAAATTGCTACACAAGTGGAATATTGTGTAGCAGTCTTTGTACATGCTACATAAGGTTTTTCATGGATTTTGCAACAAACTGTCCGATAAACCAAAAAACAGCTATACAAGTTATGAAAGCTAAAGTATCCCCTGTGGTAACATGTGGCTATGTTATAACAAACATGATAACAACAGTATGATATCAATTACAGTTTATTTCTCTTGAAACATTATAGCCTACGTTTTTTTTTAACCCCAAATGACCCTTCTTCTCCTGTAAGAACAATAGGTGCAAAAATAGATAGAGGTCATGTATTCAGTATGCCGTATGGGCAATACACACGTTAAGTATGAAATCCCTAACAGTTACCCTTCTTCAAAGTGTTTACAAAATTTTGACTTACGATCACGTCGAATCCCTCGTAGTTTCTCTTTTTGAGATTTAAGTTGACATGATTTTTACCCTTTGATTTCTAGTGACTCCAAATGAACTTTGACCTCTACCAAAAACAATCGGGATAATCTAATATGAACTCAAAATATACAATCCACGTGTTAACTGTAAGATATTCCACAATTACCTTACTATAGTGTTTACAAGGTTTTCACAGTACGACCTTCTGCAGGTAATGTTTACAATGATTTTGCAAATTGATCTCAGATGACCTCAAATGACCTTTGATCTCCACCACAATCAATAGGAATTATCTACTCAGTATGACCAACACACGTATTAGTAGATCAATCATGTGAGGCTGAACTTTTGGAGATACTGTGTTTACAAGGTTTCGCAATTTGACCTCTGGTGACCTAAAATGAGTTTGGCCTCCACCATAAAAAATAAAGATAATCTATTCAGTGTCAGTTTATCCCCAACCACCTAGTTAATTATTTCAGGTGACCATTCTCCTACATTCCCGCCCACTAGAAAGTCTCAAATAATGGCATGTCGAGTAAACTGGACTGACAAGTGATCATGGCCAACTATTTGTCCAAAATTAATTAAAGTTTAATTAACACAATCACCTTTCATCAACAATGTAGGGTATTGCGGTTTTACTGTATATTTTGTATGTACTGCATACGAGCACGCGCTGGTGATCGCTAACTTTCCATAGTTCCATTTCGTGTAAATAGTCCAGACATGCACGTGCATTTACGGCTGCTACTGATTTTTATACTCTTATATTTGCCGAGAACCTGACCCATTTACGAAATTTACTGGTACAAAACTGATACCAGTGGATAAGGGATAATATTTGCCCTCTATTTTGATAAAATATTGAGTGCTTTTACTACGTCTCGATTTAATACTGGATAATTTTACGAGATGTTGGAAACACATTTATAGACCATTCGTAAGAAGGGTCAAATTTCTACTTTTACACATCCTTGCTCGCCGAAGTGGCCATCAACAGTGTTTTTATGTTTGGGCAAACAGTTTTCATGATTGCATACTTTGATATTTTCTAAATGTTGAGTTATTATGCTTGAAAAATCAACTCTTTTAGTTCATTAGTATTCAAAGCCCCATGACATCACAAAACGTCATGCATAAATGTAAGAGAATGGAGCTCTTTTTTGAGGGGGTGGTTGCGGATAGACTGGTATGGCCAACACACACACTAAGTATACGACTACTCAAGGTCACCCTTCTAGAGATATCGTGTTTACAATGTTTTCACAGTTTGACCTCTGATGACCTCAAATGAACTTTGACCGAAAACAATAGAAATCATCTACTCAGTATCGTCAAACCATACACCAAGTATGAGATCAGTAAAGGATACCTATCTGGAGATACAGTGTTTACAAGCAAAGCGTCACACACACACAAACACACGCAGGCACAAACACACACAGCTTTACATTACATACAGAGTGGGGACTCCTGAACCCTAACCTTAACAATACACTCTCTATTGGTGCTTTTCTGATGACTTGAGAATTCAATAGAATTCTCACAGAGGACCTGAATTTCTTTTTTGTTCTGGTCCTCGGAAAGTACTACAATACAAAGGTACATCCACACGTGCACACACCATGGCTGAAATTCCAGGTTCGGCAAGGAATGTAAAATTGAAGAAAAACAATCTGAGAATGGGCTTCCACAAAAAAGAAGGATACTGGGTACGTCTAAGTCCTAATTAGATCAAAAGAATTACGTGTACCTATACCTTAATATGCGTATCGGCTACTTACCATCCTCCAAATGCATATCTCCCGGCCATGAACGCAGTCGACAATCCTCCCAACCGGAAGTGGTCGTGATGGAATGGATCCTTAAAGTTGTCGACGTTGCCTCGAATCAATAAATATGCGCCTAACATTATCAGAATCAACAGACCGAAAATCTTAGATATGGTCAGAAATGACTGAATTCGAATAGTCCAAGGTACGGAAGCGCAATTTATGTATAATATTAGCCCTGAAAATTAAGGAGAAAAAACACAAACAATAGTAAAATCAGAAAGTCAAAAGGCTTTGTGATTCCTTGCCACATGGTTATTATAACAAACATTAATTATCCACATAACAAGTATGAGATCAACTGAAGCTTATTGTTCTTGAAACACCACATTAATAAGCATTTAACACAAGATGACCTTTATTTTGGTGACTTCAAATGACCCTTGACCTCCACCAAAACAATAGAGATTTTCTGCTCATTATTACCAACCCACAAACCAAGTATTACATCAGTCATGGTTACCCTTCTGGAGATACTGTGTTTACAAGGTTTTTACAGTATGACCTCTGGTGACCTCAAATGACCTTTGACCTCAATCAAAAACAATAGGGATCATCTACTCAATATGGTCAACCCACACACCAAGTATTACATCAGTCACAGTTACCCTTCTGGAGATATCATGTTTACAAGGTTTTTACAGTTTGGCCTCTGATGACCTCAAATGACCTTTGACCTCCACCAAAAACAATAGGAGTCATCTACTCAACATGACCAACCCACACACAAAATATGACATCAGTCACAGTTACCCTTCTGGAGATATCGTGTTTACAAGGTTTTCACAGTTTGATCTCTGGTGACCTCAAATAACCTTCGACCTCAACCAAAAGCAAAGGATCATCTATTTAATATGACCAACTCATACACCAAGTATGACATCAGTCACTGTTACCGTTCTTGAGATATCTTGTTTACAAGGTTTTCGCATTTTGACCTCTGCTGACCTCAAATGACCTTTGACCTCCACCAAAAACAATAGGGATAATCTACTCAATAAAACTAACCCACACATCAAGTATGAGATTAGGTACGGTTACCCTTCTTGAGTAATTGTGTTTACAAGCAAGGCATCACATACACACGTACACACACACGCGACATCACCATCGCGTAGATTCCATGCCTGCCTTCGGCAAGGAATCAAAAAACCGCAAATTTTTCAGATTTTCAAACAGATCACAGTTCGAGTTGTCACCTGTAGGAGAGCAAGCAGAACGGAAAGGGAAAGGACCCAAAGTGGATGCAAGTAACAAGGTTCGCAGTACAGTACTGCAGTATTTTGTCGTGTTGAATACGGACACTGTCTATTTCTTTTTGCCCAGTTCAGATTCAAAGTTTCTTTATCTGTGGGGCTCAGGAGAACTTCAAAATTAAATCTGATTTTTTTTCCCCCTTGTTTCACGTTTGTTGCCACACATCATCTTGAACTCGATACTTGTTTATCCTTCATGTGGATCTAGAGACACCCATGTATATTCATCATACCCCTCCCCCCCCCCCCCCTTTGACTTTAAAGGAAAGTCAGTCTCATTACGCAAAAGAAAACTGCAGATGGTCGATCGATCAGTAGTGTATACTGCTATGCCAGTCATATCTGGTTAAGGAGGTTTAGTCTCCATTCCTGAGCAACGATAAAACAGCATGACGGAACGCAGGAACGCCAAGGGATATCCGAATTTATACAGGCAGTGCGGGACAAACACGCAGTGCATATACAAAGAACATCAGGTAGAGTTTATAAAATGCACTACGCGGAGCAGATACAACATGCCGGTGTAACAGGGATTTCTGTTCTAGGAACCCGTTAGTAGACTAATTTTGTTACCACACAGTGCATGGACATCTTAGCTGTACGTGTGTGTGCCTGTGTTTGCGTCCGTGTATGTCCCATACATACTGTTTCAAAAAAAAATGCAAGCATGATTATAAATGTAGGCTATACGAGATAAGGAAAGATACGACAGAGAAAGGAAAAAATATAACATACATCACATTCACGCCCAAAAGCATGGAAAAATATAAATAAGAAATGGAACATCAGCAATTAAGAGTGCAAGACAGGCAATCCTTCGCTGGATTCCCTCTCCTCCATCTCCCCCCCCCCCCCTCAAAAAAAAAAGATAAAGAGAGGAAAAAATCGTTATAATTAGACCGGGATCTTTTATACGAGGTGTCTATATAGTCTTC
Source organism: Stichopus chloronotus (assembly GCA_021234535.1). NCBI lineage: Eukaryota > Metazoa > Echinodermata > Holothuroidea > Aspidochirotida > Stichopodidae > Stichopus > Stichopus chloronotus. The sequence continues at coordinate 7,632,373 of CM037831.1, forward strand.
ATGCCTAAGTATATTTTAATACATGTATTCATGCACGGATGACAAAACAAACGGCAAATCTAACGAGGTGGTTACGGCTGATGGAACTGCATCGTCCCGTCAGTGTATGTGTGCGTCTGTGGGTATGGGAGAGACGAGGGGGAAGGGGTGGATAAGGACATGAGAAGAAATGTTCCGATTTTTTTTTTGCCAACTGCAGTGGGCCTTTTTCCGTCGTAGAGCGGCATCGGGGGGGGGGGGAGGTGCATGAATTATCCACATACTCGAGTATCATTGATATTACCGACTCATCTTTCACTGATGGTAACGGGACGCATACGCTATGTCCGTATGCTGGAAGTTCGTTCTTAAATCCGGGACCAAGATGCTATTCGAATAGCAACTCTATGCTCAAACAAGCTAGGCAGCGCGTCATTGCAATAAGACACTATCGTAAAGCTGCTTGTGTGGGTTGGTTTTGTATTGAATTATCCGGTTGAGCAACCGACTTGAAGTTGTAAATTGTGTCTCGAGGCACATGCATCGTTAACCAAAATTATTATCCGGTACGACGACGAGCAACGAACAGTGTAACAGGGAATAAAGGAGAAGTGCGATGGCGTATGTGGGGAAGCAATGATAACAATAAAGGTAGAGCTTCTACATGTGACGATTGAATATGCCATACGTGATGCAATAGTCCCTTGTTCGGAGTCAAAAATGCTACTTTGACAACAGTTTCTGATTCTGTAGGTCCAACTTACGTACGAACCTGTACTATGCAGTCTATGCTAGTTAAATTGATATAGACATATACGCTCGGTTGTGGATACCAGCAGATATACAGTAATAAAACGGCTTTCAAACTTGTAGGTAATAATTAGAAAATTGTTAATTACAAAACCTATAATTTTTTCTCTTTTCGAAGTAGACAAAAAAAAAAAGAATCACGTATTCTGTGTGTTTTTTTGTGCTTGAGGATAGCTCTCGAGAATTTGTTCACTGATGTTCCTGGGTGCATGCACAAAAAAAGTGTGTGTTGGGGTAGGGATTAAGATTGAAAATAGAATGAAAAAATAACTAAGTAAGTCTTCTTATTATTAAAAAGTGACTGCAGTCAAAAGGAAAACTCTAAAATATATAAATGTGACATTATGAGACATACATTGGGTAACTGGAGTGAAACTGTAGGCCTAGCGCCCTATAGGATTTGACCCGACGCCACGTCTTTTCACTAGTACTTTTTTACCATACGGTTCTTTGCGGTGCAAGTATCAGAGGCGGCGTGTTTAGGCAAATACGACTGTCCTCAATAGCGGATTTTCGGAGGGGGGGGGGGGGAGGTGGGTAACAAGATGAAAGTTAGGGGTGCCTAGGGAGACTGGAAAGGTGACTTCCCGCGTTCCGCTTGGACAGTCTTCCTGCAGTTTTATGTATCACGCACGTCAGTAATGGTGAGCGGCAGTCGAGTCAGGCCCGGGCCCTCCCCAAGAAGAGTGCACCTGCGCCCGCCACTGACACAAGTGTAAAGCCTATTCAACCTATATATACTTACACATGGCACATGCTGCAACAAGTCGAACGGCATGATAAGGCGGCTCCTGGCAATCTCCGAGGAAAGGTGTTATGACGTACGTAGATATGACCATCGTCTGCAGAGCGGTCATGGCCGGACTGATAATCACGACGTTTGTCCACACCCGAAGAAAAGCGATCAAGGGTCCGAATGAACATTTCAAGTATACGTATTCGCCCCCCGATTTCGAAATCGAGGAGCCTAACTCCGCGAACGACAACGCCTCCATGGATCCAAGGATGGCCGACGCTAGCCATATCACCAAGGACCAGCCCACGGATCCGTCGACGCCTCGTAGTATAGCTTGCGGAGACAGAAAGATCGCGGTCCCAACGATGCACCCGAGCAGCACACCAACGCTACCAAAGAGGGTTATCGACCTGGCCAAGGCTACCTTATCATCATCATCATCATCCAACTGGCCGTTCAAGTTTTCACCAGAATTCCTTTTTTCAGGATATTTCGCCATCAGAGACGATATACTTCCAGGACCATGCGACTATGCCGGTAAATAAATATTACTCCTAATGAGTCCGTTATGTGATGGAAGTACAGTACATCCGAACCATTCCTTAAGAGTGAGTGTGGATTTAGAAACTATGTCCTCTCCTCCTTACGTAATAAGTTACCGAGTGACGAACCAGGTGGTGTAGCGACTCCCTGGACTACGCTGGACACGTTGATTGTAGTACCTTCTCTGCAGGTTCATCGCACTGTATCTTTATACAGCCTTGTAACTAAATGTCGCTTGTCCATTTCTTTCACTGAAGTATTTCAAGAGGGCAGTCATCCAACTCTGTATGTTATGGCTTGGCAAAGAATCTCAATAAACGTTGCCGACATGTAAAATAAATAATGGTAAATAATACATAGGCTACAAGACTGCATTTGCCTGTAACCCCATCAGGTAAGTAGGCCAACGATGTGAAGTACATATGTGGATTAGATAACATCACGATGCTAGGACATATTTCTTCGTCTTCCTTCTGTACACTTGCCGGTGGATGAAAGAGCAGTTGATAGTGCGAACTTCGTGTTCGTTATTGATTCCTACTATCACACGGCGTACACAATGCAACGGTTTGTTGACAAAACTGCATCGAACGTACGTGAATCTCGTGACGTCATCACGAAGCGGGGAGTTGCCGTTGAAAACTCACAGAGGAGTCACTCCCGCGGGTCATGCAGTATAGAAGCAGAGCTGCAACTCCTCCCGGTAGAGGGTTGCGTAACTATCTCCGCACAGCTGTTGACTCACCTTCTGAGGACACCTTGTGAGCAGGGAATTGGTAGAGACTCCCCCGGTATGAATCACTGCTGTTCAATTGAAACCATTCTTTACGTGTGTGTTCGGGGACGTGTGTGTTCGGGGATTTTCAGTCTGAATACACGTACGATAATCGCTCACCAAGCGCACTGATAAGTAACAAGTACTACACATTCGGCCCTACCTGTGGAAAGCACAAACAAAGCACGTTGAAATAACAATAACACAACTTTACAGAACATTTTTGGTCTTCACACTGTAGCGCTACCATAACAAATTCACAGTAAGCTACACGGTATCTTAGTATGCTAAAATGGATTCTTCGCTATAGGTGGTACTTTCCTTATGTAAACACGGATATGATGACCTAGAACATGTTTGTTTTGGTCATAAGTTCACTTTAACCCAAGCACACCAATGGCGTTGTGTATGGGCCTATATGTGTGACGCGGACGACTTCCCTTGCGCCGCACACGAAATCGCAACATGTGTACTTTATGAATTGCACTCCACACTTGTAGCTTGTGCTTTTGGGGGATATCAGTTGTCAGATATCAGCTCAGTTGAGGTAATACAGGGTAAAATCTCAAAAGGGATGTTGGTCCTACAGTTAAGCGCAAGTTGTCAACGTTTCTGTTGTATTTTAGAATCGTTTGTGAGGTCATTTACGATCCGCCACAAGTGTGTACAGCGTATATGAAGCACATATGTAGGTTCACCCCTTGCCTATGAAATCTTGACTGGGTGCGGTTATTGTACGGAGAGACGAAAAGGAACCGTCTGAAGATAACCAATCGTAACAAAGGAGTACAGTAAATCTAAGTCATCTAAGTATGTCATATGTTTTACGCAGTGACCTCACCAGGATTTCATGTCGCTGCGGGGGGGATGAATGACAAAAGAATATGTTGAAGAAACATTCCTTGCATAGCGCGAGGAGCGAGCACGAAGAGCAAGCTAACCGGGTAAAGTTTCGTCTTATGGCACCTGGTGGGGCCCAGGGCAAAACCCCGATAAGGGGTTTAAGGGGAGGAGTCCCGGGGTTTCTAACATATGTCTGGGTGAAAAAAATAATCTCAGGATAGGTGTATATTTTGTTCCATGTGCAAAGATTTCAAATGAGTTTTATTATTTCGGCTATTCCTCCAGTAAGTTGACAAGATTTAAACCTACGAGCAACGAATCTCCGAGTTTTACGCATATCTGTGAGTGAAATATTAAGACTCATTAATGATTTATATTAATGAAGTAAAGCATACTGAAAATGTAAAAACTCACTACCCCACTTGTGGGGTACACGGAGGCATGCATTGTTGAGGTTCGAGGGTTACCTCCCCCGAAGCTCTGAGGCGTAACCGAGTATATCTCTGGCATATCTCTGGGTGAAAAATTAAGCCCTTTGAGCTTCCTAGAACGTAAATGCAAAATTCCTATGAAATATAAACAATAAGACATATACATGTATGTGCTTGTCAGGTCACCTCACCTGAGTGGAGGGAGGGGGGGGGGGGCAATTGGCAGGCAAAGGTTCTGACTGAGGAAACCCCCTTGGTGCCGTCACTGATTTTACGTAGATGCTTCTTGATCACATCCCGGCTGTACTTCAAGTGACCAAAGGTCATTTCAATGTATCACAGGAACATGATCAATCAACGACTTGTGCAAAACTCTCTAAATGTAAAAGAGTGAAATTTTATAACAAGAAAGAGTAGCTACAGTCAGTACAGGGATCACTCTTGCTTTCGACTGACATTCGGCCACTCTCCGCTGAGTGACATTTTCCACTAAATTAGAGTTAATAACCTCTTTAAGCAGAGCGAAATCGAATTTCACTCTATGAAATAGTGTTCACTGTAGTCACTCTTTTACATTTACAGAAAAAGTAGCGATTGTTAAAGGCTAAGTAAACTCCTCTTGTGTGATAGTGCGCAGTGGCGTGCGTGCGCAAGGGTCGATGGGTGGAGAAGGGGAGGGCCAATTTTTGCGGAGTAGCTATTTCACCTGACTGACATAGGGGGTCTATTGATACCGCTATCCTTTGGAGAAATAAAAACAGGGTCACATAATAGTGAGATGCAAAATGGTGCCATCTATGACTGTAATTTTTACTGAAGAGAATGGTAAGATTATTCTACTTAAACAAATTTTACGTTTTGAAAACAAACAAAAATTTAGCCTTGTAATTTGGTCACACGTTCCATGTTGATCTCTGGAAGTAAACAAACTGGCCAAGATTCAAAACCTCCTGAACTAATGAGCTAAGTTGTTTACTGCGTAATACACGTGAGTCATGTGGAAAAAGGACCGGGTGCAGATAAAGTTTTGTTTTCTTCAGGGTAGGGGGGACATGCATGATGGGGCCTTAGCAAGAAGTCATGACGAAAGTAAATTACAGCATAAATAAAACAAAATAATTAACAAACTTATAAAGCGCCTTATCCAGTTAAAATGTAAAAGCCCTAAGGCGCTGTACAAACATAAAAAATTATAATAGCGGTTAACAAAAGCTTAGCACAATACAAACACAGAAGCTCAAATTACATGAAATGCTATACCTTAAAAAACAAAACGTAAGAAACCATTAAAAACAAGATAAGGAAAACTTAAATATGTACCACACACACAAGCTAAAAAAAACATGCCAGAGTTAAAACCATAAGAGCAACAGGCACTGTAAAAAACCCCATAAAAACAGATGAAATAGACGAGACAAGTACCAGCTTAACTAAAAGTAGCTTTAAAAATGAAGTTTTTAAAAGTTTCTTAAAATCGTGAATTGTATTCGTAGGCTTTACCCCCTCAGACAGATTGTTTCATTACACTGAAATGCCGTGTGCCTCCACAACAATGGAGCTCCTATCATTTCAGACAGGTTAAGGGGGGGGGGGGCGGGATGAGAATTCAATGGGACTATCTGAGACTAAGAGGATCTCCACCTTCGGTTAGCGGGGAGCGCGAACACCAGGACATCTCTTTGATAAAGTACCACCTGAGATCTTCGTTAATCACTAGGTTTTTTTTTTCAAAGAGGTCAAAGTTTATTTCAAGATAACCAGTGGAAAAAAGAACGAACAAAATTAATCATGATCCAGAGGAAAACCTGTTTGTCAAAATTTGCTACGTTAATGGAATATTGAGTGCAGTCACTAATAACCCCAAGCGATCTTTTTAATAGTGGTAAGCTTATTCAAAAGATGCAGAGAAGCTCATTACACAGGGTACACAGGGGGGTCGGATTGTTTTGACTATGAGAGGCAGAGAGTTACACAGGCTTTGGGAGGGTATAGAAGTCACCGGTTGGGAAAATTGGGACTGTATGGGACGATGGGTAACTGCCTTTAAGCTTTCTCTTGGTCTGTTGCGTGTGTACATTTGCAAAGGTGCACTGGGTAAACAAGAGGGTGTGAAGGAGGTGAACGGTTTCATAACTTATTCTTATGCGCAGAAGTGGTGTGTTACAAATGCCTGCTCAAGAAGTAATAGCACTTACTTTCCAGAGAGCTCGCATTAAAGGCCCTAAATAGGGACGGCAGCGTGGACGGACGTTACCCGTTGCTATAGGCATATCTCTCCCTCGTAGTAACCACACTATTACACCAGAGTTTCAAACATGGGGATTTGTCACGTTTAGTTCACTCAGTCCTAAACTACAGTGCACCGATGTAGATAAGGATTCTTGGCTACTTCAACGCTAAGTTCCTCTTTACTCCCCCCCCCCCCCCCCGAAAAACTCTACAGATAAAATGAAAATGTGGTTTAAGTTTCATATCAGTAACCATGGGGGCATCTAAGAGGAACAACACCGAACGGCTTTCAAGTACACTCGTTGTATCTGATAAAAAAGTTACTTTGAACTCGGACTTGACGTAGATAGCATATGAATTGTAACTACAGTGAAATATAACTATTCAGTATCACAGACGTCAAGCAGAAGGTCCGCTGAGTTCAAAACAGCGACCATTGTATTCGTTTCATAAACATGATATGAGGTGAATTGAAAGTCGTTTGACCTCCAAACATTCAAGGTGACGTGTGAGGTCACACGCTATTGATCATCATACCACGAACTCAGAAGCGAGGGGGGGGGGGGGGGTCAGTGGAAGAGGCATTTTAGACAGGCTATATAATCGCAGTAATTATGTATATACTTTTCAACAATTCAACGGATTTTATCTCAAACTCTTTTAATAGAGCAGAAGAATATTTCATACAATTATTATCATAAATAAAATAAAAGAGATTGTGGAGTGTAAACAATTAGAGGCTCGCGAGAGCTTATTTGCGTTGCCACCCCGACACACATACACGAAACAAATATATACAAAAGACGTTACAAAAAAAGAAAATAAACATACACGCAAAATAGAAACAAAAGAATTACACTTAGTTGTGAAACTTCTTAAGGAGATAATTTTTGAAATGTTTTTTTTTTTTTAGTGTATAAACTGTTTTTAATACACACCTCAATATGGGTGGGCAAGATGCTCCAGACTTTGGTCCCAACGAAACGGATGGCATTGTATCGAAGAACGACTAGGGCAGGAATGCATGCCGCTGTGACATTGAAAGTAATTACTGAAGATGGACGAAGAAATATTGTTTAAACAGTTGGAAATGAAAAAAAGCCACATGGTAGCGACTTCAGTCCTACAAACCGAGTTCATTCAGATTGACAAATAGAGGTGCGATATGGTGAAAGTAGTCGACATTTCACGTGCAAGGACAGTAGCCTTCTCTTCCAGAAATAAGCTCCTCACAGAGAGAAATTCAGTTATTTGTTGCTCAACACTAATTTGTTGACCCAAACTTTTCAAAATTCATATTCCGTTACTCATCACTTGCATAATGTTTTCAGGAGATGAAGCTTTGGTAGATGTTTATTGATGAGACTGAATGGTATAACGATGATTACCGCTATTTTCTTTTGGAGGTCATGTTGTGTATTCTAAACGCCCCATTTCCCTGTAAAAGAATGCGTGAAAAATGACCACAGCTTCCCCTCTCAACACCCACACCGTGCACATACCCGTCATGAAGACGTGGTTTGCAGAGTAATTGCTAGATTACCAGTGATGTACTTGTGATTCACCTTCTCTCTCCTGCTGCATGACATCAAATGATTAAAGTAACGAAAGTAACCTAACCGGACCGTGCATTAACAGGAGTATAATGCGCGATCGGGGTCATTGTAAGCGATGCACCAGTGCAGGTCCAAAGTTGATCAGCCTTGTTCATTCACACAAGCACAGGGACACTCTGATATCTCTTCGGGAGAATGGACCTTTATTCAGAATATGCATTCTCCCGTTTTCCAGGAGATGAAACCCCTCTTTGTCTTCTGGAGAGCAAGGGAAAGCTTCCTGAGGAGTAAATAGCAAGACCTTCTCCACCTATTCATTAAAATCCAAGCGCAGGCCCATAGCCAATGCATATTACGTAATCTGTAAGAACAAAACGCCACCAGATAAGCTGTGCTTTCTGCCGTAAGCTTTTTAGAGTGGTATACAACAACCTCAGATGTCTTGTAAGGACTGTTATAGATAAAAGCATCTAATTTGTCGACTGGTAAACTGGGATTGATACAAGTGAAGACCTGTTGTGTAGGAAGACCCTCCCGCCGATTTACTACTACAGTATATCATTTATATTCTACTTCGTAAACAGTCCAATAGAGCAAATGGAAGAATTGATCACGTTTGCACCAGAGGAAAAATAAAATCAAACTCGCGCATGCTTGCCTTGCAACCGGGACCATTCAACGTGCTGTGTGATTTGAGGTGTTTTTTTGTTGGGGGGGGGGGAGGGAGGGGCAGGGGGAGAGGGAGGGGAGGGAGGGGAAGAGAGGTGACTCGGGATGGATTGGAATGGGAAGATGGGTTAGAGTACAGACATTCAATGTAAGGAAGGTTAAGATTTGCCCGAGACTACCGTATTCTGCCAGAGATCAGAACGATGTATCAGAGACACGGTATACCTTTTACTGGTTAGACTTGTGCCCGTGACAATCATGGTCATGTCGGCGGCCACACAAATCCCACCACCTTTCTGAACGGCGAGGAGGGAGGGGTGGGTGGGTGATCCCACACCTGCAAAGGTTGCCGACTTTCTCTCCGTTCACATAGTGGTGCTATACAAACAAGTTGTAGGCTACTTCTATTGTTCACTGCTCAACTGGTGGCCTTGTCCCGTCAACTTGTTCAAGTCGTCTGGAGAATTATGGAGACCCATTATCTCTAATGAACTTGACAACCGAGGACATTCTGTCAATTTGCTGATGTAATCGCCATGATGACAACCCATCGACAAGTTATACCTCCCTTCTTGTTAGTTCAAGTATTTCCATGAAAGACTGGATTAGCTTCAAATACATAATGTAATATCAAGTCAATGTGCCCTTTTATTGTAAAACCAGATGTAGTGATATAACCGTGTACTTGGAATTCTTTGCTTCATGAAATACATTCACGGTCAGTGCGACAAATATCTTTCATACAGTGAAAGAAGTGAAAGCATGCCGAACTTTTAAGTAATTTTATCGAATTCGTTTGATTAAGTCATAATTATATGTACAATGTATTTTGCATCATAAGGCTACTATAATATTGAATGTGTTTTCGCATACTTGGGAAGAATCCTCAACCAACACCTCCCTGCCTCAACTACTATTGGCCCATTTCAGTCAGGTAACCGTGCTTAATCCTTTAGATAAAACACGGTCAATTTTAGAATAAAATCACAGATGGATGAATACAATAAAAACACAGTGTTTTGTCGTCTGCTATCTTACACAAAACAATGGAGGTACTTTGTCTGTCGAGCATGAACATTGTTGCACATTTTGGTGAATCTTGTCTACCCTTTCTCGGGTTTGTTTTCAATAAAAATACTGTTATTTACAAGCACAACTTTCTTCTGTTTACGTCTTTATTATCAAAATTTCCTTTTGTCCGTACGAACAAAGTCATACTGAACTGAACTGAACATGGTAAATCAACTTAGACTGCACAGTGCGTTAATTAAAGAATAATTCACTTAGAGGTTAATGGTGGGCCCTCGTGTATCGCTTGCAATAGTCCCCCCCCCCCCCCTCCGATCGTGTATTAGTCTATCCTTAATTCACGGATTCAAGCGTTGATCAAAGCTGGAATATGAGTTGTACTGGTCATCTACCGTCGTTGTTTGTCAGTGTTTCAGGGAAAAGAAAGTAAGGAAAACGATCACCTGTCACAAAATCTGGAAGAGAACTACGCACTCTGCTTCCAGATATTTGGATATGAAAAGTTTCTTGGCCTTTTTCGTTGGCCCTACAAAATTCAAACTCTCCAAGAAGCATAGCAGCCAATAACCGTCACGTGAAATCAAGCAGACCATATGGGAATACATATGAATATTCATTTATGCAAAAATAGGGATTGAACAATGTTTTTTTGTTTTTTTTGTAGTGACTGTGACATATATTGCTGAATTAGACTTTCACTGACAAATTTTCAACTGCTATTCCAACTTTAACCTGTCATTGTAAAATAGTGACCGCCACGATAATAGTAAACATTTCATACTTTGAAGCCGGAAATTCAGAGTGTGTCCAAGAGTGAACCAGAGGGGCAGAAAGGGCTCTAAAGAAACTGCAGCGATTGAAAGTCCAATAATAACTTCGGCACATCTGATAGTACCAGAGCCAGCGTCGATGGTTCTAACCGAGACCGTGGTGGCAAGACCAAGCTATTTTTTTCAGTGGATGCCCTAGAGAACCTCCACCCTTTAAGATGACTTACCTTGTGAAGGAAGGAGGAGACTCGGAGTTTGGGGGAAGGGGAGGGGTGGGAGATAAATTCGACGAGCAACATCATAAAAAGGCAAATGAATAAACTGCTACATGTAGGGAACAAACGATAGAAGTTTTGAACTTCTGAAGCAATCGAGAAAATAATAACATTGCTACACATGCGTGTGATCCTCAAGGTTCGAGCACAATAATTTATGGTTTGGCAGGAAAAAGAAGATGTTGCAGTTCATTATGATTAAGGAACCGTGAATTTCGCATATCATAAGCCGTCCTGCAGTACGGAGAGCCTTACACTCGAACTGTGTTCATAGTAGGAATTTGTCCTCGAACATTTTCGCAGAAGCGGTATGCATATGATTATATGCGGTAGCTACGCTGGGTGTTGCCCACTCCCCTCCCCCCCCCCCCACACACACTTTTTATCATATCTATAAGAACGATATAGGTAACTTTTTATGAAAATGATTGTGGTGTATACGGTACTGAGGTAATTATGCAGGCCCGTAGCCATGTCAGAGTCCTAGATGAGGCCAACATAGATATACAGAGAGCGAAGCCACCGGGCACATATGACTTAGATCTAATGTTGACCTTTTATTCACCTCGAAAAAAATTTTGGGGAGGGGGGGCGACGTTCTCTCTTCCCCTTGACCACGGGCTTGTAATTAGGACGATTTTTTTTACAGTAGAATGCCATATTACAGTTTACAGTCCAAGATGATAATTTGGCAATGTATGATGACTCATGACTTGCAACGAAAGTTTCTGAAAATCTAGTAATATATGAAGTTACTAAATGAACTTTTCCTGGTATACGATTCATTACACGTACCAGTTCTGTTTGGAAAATCATATTCAATACGGTGTCATGCACAATTATGATATGATGCAATCTTTTTCAAATATATGCCGAATTATGCTGTGGAAGAGTTATGTGTTTCTTTTATAAAAAAAAAAAAGAAAACCCAAAGGCAAGTTGCGAAATTTGTGAAAGAAGAGTTATTCAACGGCTTCAAACTATGATTGTCCATTCAGATTAAATCCAGCTTTGCGCCTTAGGAAGCAAATGCATGTTGTGTGAGAAATGCAGTTACCTAACCCTCCCCCACCCCATACTTTCACAGTTGCTACCAACATACATCTGATCAAACCGAAACAAAGAACTTGAGAAGAGGTTGTTCGACTGACTGGTTTGGTCTGTCAATATTTTCACCAGTGAGTGTCCTTTACTCCCATTTATATTGGGAACAAACCTCCTTCTTAATAGCAATGTGACATGGCTAAGTGCATGGCTATTATTTAACCAGTACCACTTGGTGTACAATTTGCAGGTATCACTGTTCATACTTTAAATTCTTATTAAATTAATAATGGCGTTCGTTAATTGTCATCAGTTTGATATTGGAGACAATGATAACCAACATATGAGATCAATGATTATGTAACGAACCAAGTTATCCGCGTTGTAAGATTCCATGTGTGTTTTTTTTTTTTTTTTTTTGTCTTTTTTTTAAGTTTGCTAGTGTGTGTCCGTAATCTCTAATTAATTGGATCTTGTTCACAAGCATGGCAGTTACGACCAGCACAAACTGTAGGTCAATATTACCTATTGACAGAGAAAGAGCATCCATCTCCGTCTGGTCAAAATCGTTTGGTAACTGATATGAATATTGAACGGTATACAAATGATGAATATTTATGAAGAGACGAAGCACTAGTTGAATAGAACGTTCACTCTTTCAACTCATGAAATAATTCATACTATTGCACGAGTGGAAAAACGTTATTATTTGTTTTGTTCGAAAGCCTGTAAGTGCCATGCAAGTAAAATTTATGAATTTGCTTACACAAATTATAAATTTGTTCTTACAAATTAATAATTATGTAAAAGCGAAGTCATAATTTGTACTAACAAATTAATAATTTATGATAAAATTTGATAATTTGTAATAACCAAATTAAAAATTTGCAAGAACAAACTTAAAAGTTTGTTCTAACAAATAAACAGTTTGTAATGACAAATAATTTGTAATAAACAAATTAATAGTTAGTAAGAACAAATTAATAGTTTGTAATGACAAATAAATGATTCATAATAAGAAATTAGCAATATGTGCAATAGTATGAATAAGTCTGGACGTTCTATTCAACGAGGCGAAGTCGAGTTAACCCTTAAAAAAATTCATATGCACGAATGTAAAACATTCATTAGTTTTGTACGACAGTTTAATGTAATGCAAGTCAAATTTATGAATCCGTTGTTAAAAGTTAATAACTTGCAATAAAAAATCAATAACTTATGTAACTAATTAATAATTTGTAATAGTCTAAGAAATTATCAATTTATAATCACACGCTAATAATTTGTAATAACGAATTTATCATTTGTAATAACATTTTCTTTTCTAATTTGCCATAACAAATATTCATTTGTACTCGCAACTTAATAATTTGTGACACCAAATTATTAATTCGTATTAAAAAAAATAATAATTTGTATTAAAAATCAATATTTTTTTTACTTGCATGGTACTATTAGGCTTTCGTTGTTGTGCATAACATCTACCGTATACAGTGAACTGATATACCGTAATGAGTTGCGGCATGCTTATACGTATAACATGGCCAGCTGAGTCATCGCCATTGGGCAAACATGTTGCCTACTAACCCACGACCATAGGTTATACACACTCCCTCCTCATATGTTCAATCGACCTTAGTTCACCTCTTGGTATACATCCACATTGTATACACAGTGTGATCTGTACTAATTATGACAGACAATCAGGTTGATCGTTGTAAATCAAAGCTGGGTGTCAACTACGTCACAAGTCACAGTGATCACGTCAAGTATAAGAACATAATGTTGAAAACTCTATGTGGGGGGGGGGGGTGTTAAAAACTGTAGTTGTGATGAGGCTCTCAGCTCATGTGTGGAGCTTATCTGTTCACAATTGCTATCAATTGCTCTCTCTCTCTCGAACAATGTTCGATAAATTTTCTTGAAACTTGGGGACAATGATGGTAGATTTATGAGTCATCGCGGGGAACAAAATTTGGCTGTGAGAGGTCACATTTAGGCCATGGGAGGGGGGGGGGGGGCTCAGGTATGTAATTCTGACGCTACACTAGAGAGTATTATCTGTGAATGAATGACTTTTAGTGTTGTGTTGTGTTGTGTCATATGTATACATCACATCAGTGTTTGCATAGGATTAATATTAAAACGTAAATTGTCCAATTAACGCACCGGCTCTAAAGAATCAAATATATACCATAATTACTGCAAACTGCACGTAAGTAACGAAATGATGTGATAAAAAGTGTTCCAACGCACATTTCTTTGATGATAGTTTCTGCTAAACTTGAATAAAAAGAAGTTTAAAAGGAAAATAGGGCGTTTTTTTTAGAGAAAACATCCATATTTTTTAAACCAATATTTGTGGACGTAGTATGATAGATTATTCAAAATAAGCAAGGACAGAAGCCTTCTCTTCAAGAACTAAGCTCCTCACAGACAGAAATTCAGCTAATTGTTACTCAACACTAATTTGTTCACCCAAACTTTTCAAAATTCAAATGATGCATCTTCTGTTACTCATCACATGCATAATGTTTTGAGGAGATGAAACTTTGACAGATGTTTATTGATGAGACTGAATGGTTTAACAATGATTACCACTATTTTCTTTTGCATATCATGTAGGTGTATTCTAAACGCACCATTTCCCTTTAAGATCCGAATGAAATACCGAATTATGGATCGCTACCAATCACATCCCTTGGTGGAGAGTAACTGGGGGCGCTGGTTCGAATCCGGTCATAGACTTCAATTTCTTTGTGGATTTCAAATTCTCCATTATAATTGAGGTGCGGACTGGGAAGGAAAATTCTACAGGGGAATTTGACATGTAGTACCTCTGAAACATGTGACTGAAACAACCAAAACATGGCTTACGTGTGTGAACATGGCGTGGGAAGAGCGGGGATCATAAACATTCCTAATAGCCCTTTCTATGATGTTTGCGTATAACATCACACTTCGTACTATTTTTGCTTGATGATGCAAATGAGACTGGCGACCATGCTCCCTCGCCACCCAGGCAAAGGATTCAAACATTTCGAAATTAGAGGAGGGGGTGTTGGCTGCCATTAAAGAGAAAAGGGTGCCGGGTATTAGGAACAGACTATCTAAAAGAAGAACCACCATCGGTTGGCTCAGAATCTACCTAAAAATTATTGGATAAAAGCACCCACTAGATCGGTAGAAATCGCCCTTTCCAGGTTCGGCAAACTCTTGCAAATGGTAAATCTTTTGTGGTTTTCACCAAAACATTCAGAAGCAGTGTCATCGCAAGTTTTTTCTTCTTAATATTACGTTTTGCATTTATTTGTTTTTTATTTTTAAGGAGTATGGTTAACAGGAGACTCGATGTGCACTCGGCAGGGGGGGTAGCAAGAATTTCTGCTTGGGACCTAGCAATGAACGAGAGTACCTCAACCAGAAGTCATGGAGGGTAACTTAGAAAATAGAGTGATACGGAAATACAATGTTTTTGCTACATGACATCGACGCCGGTACCCAGGATTTAGACCTAGCTGATTTGACCTAGCTGAGAATCGTGGGAAAACTAAGGGGAACGCCACCATACATCAGTTGGCGGGGAACGTACCAGGAACATAAACGGTTTAAAATATCCCGTGATCGCCGGAAATCGTTCTTACCAAGCTCGACAAGAAAACTCCTGGAAGTAATACACTGTCAGCACTTTCTAGATCGGAAAACCTCAAGTTCTGCTAAACATCATTGGAAGTTTTCTCTATAAACGTTTGATAAAATTTGTGCATTTTTCTTTTATTACAAAAACGGAAATGCTCGCTTGATTCTGAAAGATGGAAATGTTCATCATCATCATCATTATCATCATCATCATCGTCATCATCGTCGTCATCATCATCATCATCATCATCATCATCATCATCATCATCATCATCATCATCATCATCATCATCATCATCATCATCATCATTATTCAGAGGCGAAGGGCTTAAAAAGTGCACGAGCTTGCATTTTTCTTTGCACTTTTTTTCAAATTTTTTCGTCAAAATTTTTTTCCTATTTTTTTTTTGTTGGGGCATTTTTTTTTTTCGTTCAAATTCATTTTGCTCAGCTGACCATGAAGAGAGGGGCTACTTTTCCTCCCTGGGTCAACCATATGTGCAGCCACTGTTCAGAACGCATTGGAAGCAGTCCCAATTCCTGAACCAGTCAGCTCCATTCTTTGATCAATTAGAAATTTGTTCTTTGTACGTTGGTAATATATTCGCACGATGGCCTAGTGCTTTTCGGAGTAGACTGAAAAAAAAAGCTTTCACACTGTAGCTTTCGTGTGTATCAGCGCTTCTTCCCCTTTGACCTAATTTACAATGAAGTTCTACATATCTGAAATGAATTATTAGTACACTCGTTGTGGCGAAGCCGAGAGTTCTCCAGAAAGTCCTGTAAATATTCACCCGACACACCATCAAAAGACGGGTTGCCTGTGACTCCCGATTTAGTGACTCCCGATGTACCTGTATCTTAACCGATGTTCATGAGATGCTCGTAATCCAGGCTATTTGCTCCTCCGTGACGTCCAAAACATGATGGTAAGTTATCACCCGAAGTATGATTTTTAACTTGGTGGCGATCGGAGGAGAGCAAAATTTTTATTTATTCACCCACCCGCCTTTGATCGATATCAGAGTTACAAAATTCAAAAGATGCAGGTCAACTCAAACCTGTCTGATACATCATACACCGGGATATACCGTATCCCTCAAGGAATAAGCTAGATTTGGAGCCACACAAAGCAGCAAGGAAAAGCTTATGACTTTCTGTTTGGGACTAGGAAAGTAGCCTTAGTCGGGAGAATTTGAACTGGTTTGGGTTGAGTATCTGCCTCTGAGCATTTAAAGAGGGTCATTGAGCTGATTCACAAAATTCATGATATTTTTGTCCAACCTGCTGAATATGCTTATATGTTCATAATAAATGGTCAAACTAAGTTGATTTCGAACACCTGACACATAAATGAAGCAAAAATGGCATGGTAAGATAATGACCAAAATCACGTATTGCAAATCTGTGAAAAATATACTTTTCACCAAAACGCTTTTCAAAAAAATAAAAAATGTATGAACCACAGGCAACCTCTTTTCTTACAATTCTACAATTTCTCACATTTTTAGCTACCGTAAAGAATAGATACATGACTAACGAGGGTGATTTATAGTATTAGCACGCAATGCTTTTCTTCAACCTCAGCACAAAAGAAACAATACCAACTCAATGTGTCCCTTTAAGGAAGCAGAGTAGCAGTTTTAGTCTTGTTTTAAGATGGTAGTATTTTCTTCTTCCATTATACCGTACATCCCACACGGTTCTATAATCACACATTCACACACGCGCCTACAACGATATAAGACTCGATCACTGAACGAGAGCAATTGGATTATATAACAAGAGGAGGTTTTTTAAAGAGAAGGGGCCGTACAAGGGAGTAGGGGTAACAACGTGAATTGTGGGAATGTGGGCAGGAAGGGGACAGATTCACTAAGTCTTGATCAAGACTACAGACTTAGCAGGGCATAAGCCTGGTCATTTCCGACCGTACTATTACTAATTTGGGACGCCCTCATAGCAACGACATGCTATAATTGGAGATTGTACATCTGTAGAGCCAGACCCGTCAACTGAAAATAAATGTGAAAGAAGGGGAACCCAAACGAGAATAAACAGAGCACACTGTACAACAGAAAATGCAAACATGAGATGTTACCAATGACAAACAAATGAGGAAAGTTCACATAAAACATTAAAAAATGTAGTCTTTATAGAATAAGTAAATGAGAAACAAACTTTAAAAACGTATAAAGTATAAAGGGTGCTTGGTAAAAACGTATAACTTGTGCTTGGTTCAAGTGTACAAATGGAGGGAGACATTATGAAATACAATTATGCGTACAGACAAAATTCCTCTTGGCAGGAAATCGAAAGTCATTCAGTACCCAGAGAATCAGGTCACAATCGCACATGGTAAACTAGTGACTGTTACAGTATTCCAAAATAGATCAGCCTAGGTGAACATACAGGACAACCCATCACATACTAGAATAAAACAAAAATGATATATTTCATTGTAAACGATTGCATAAAAATTCCAAAAAAAAAGATATAAAGATAATTGAAGATAGCATACTTAGTCAACCCTGTAAGGCACGAACATGAAAACTCTCTTCTCTATAGCTTGTAAGAAGCAATAGCAACTGATAAAAGACGGTGACGAAAAGTGACGCTGCTCAGAGATAAAAAAAACCCCAGAAAGCCAAAAGGCATTGTGGTTTCGATGATTCAATTATGAGCACTTTGAATCTAGCATATTGCATAAGGTGAAGATATGTCGACCCCTAATGACCTTTGATCACCACCACTTCTCCAGATATCGTGTTTACAAGGTTTTCACAATCTGACACCTGTTGACCCCAAATTTCAATTTTCAATTTCAAATTTATTTCGCATATGTTTTACAAAGTATGTATAAATTAAGCAATGCAGATTGTAATACATGTATACATATGAAGGACACTAGATTAACAGAGTAGACTGTTATCTAAGCTAGTGACCAAAAGTGAAAAAGAACAAAAATATACAAGAATACAAAAGTAGAACAACAAAAGAACAAAAAGAAGAAGAGGAGAAGGGAAGAAAGGGAGAGTAGAAAGAAGGAGAAAGAAGGAAAGGTTCCTGCAGGAGGAGAGAGTAAGAATAATGGAGTCTCATAGCATAGTGTAGAATCAGCTAACTGATAACTACTGAGAAGTTCTTGGGTAAGTTTACTTTTAGAAGACTTTAGAGACTTAGCAGATTTAACAGATTGAGGGAGCGACTGCCATAGGTTGAAACAATAATTGTTAAGAAGCAATTTTCCATGAACAGTATTATAATGAGTAACACTAAATAAGTTTCTGTTCCGAGTAGTGACGGAATAATTGCAACCATTAAAAGCTTTACAGCTTCAGAGATGGTATTGGGCAACTTACTTTTAGAATGGTTGTATACAAAACAACACATATAGAAAAAATGCATGTCCTTTATCGTAAGTAAATTATTATTTCTATACAAGTGGTCAGTAGAATAACGTCTGGGTTTGTTTGTAAGTACCTTAATTAATCTGTTTTGTAGGATTTGAAGAGGCCTTAGATACGATACTTTAGCAGTTCCGTAAACTTCAATGGCATATCTTAGCTTAGAATAAACAAAAGAATAATAGATCTGATTTGCAACGGCTTCAGAAAGAGTACCCCTTTAAATTATAAAAGATACCGATATATTTAACAAGGGATTTACAGAGATCATTGATGTGGTTCTCCCAAGATAGCTTTTCATCAATTATTAATCCTAGATACTTCGTACAAGAAGACTTGCATATAGTAAAGCCATCAAAAATAAAATCATCATAACAGGAATGACTGGTACTTTTGGCATGAAATATAGTGTAATTAGTTTTCCCTAGGTGTAAAGTAAGTTTATTACAATCAAACCAATCCTTAAGTTGACTTAAAGTCTGTATACCTTTAGCGATTAACTGACTACAGTCATTATCAAACAAAAATACATTAGTGTCATCTGCAAAAAGACGAGTAGAAACGTTTGGAATTGCTTTGTGAATGTCGTTGACATAAACGAGGAACAGCAAGGGTCCGAGGACCGATCCTTGCGGGACACCGGTAGATACACTTAAGAAAGTCGAATACGTATTATTCACATATATACATTGTCTTCTGTTGTGTAAATAACTAGCCATGAGATCATATGCCGTTCCACGAATACCATAGTGATGTAACTTTTTTTAAAAGAATAGAGTGATCAACCGTATCGAAAGCCTTTTTAAGGTCGAGGTACAAGCCTAATACATTATTACCGATGTCAAGATGAGATCGAATGGTATTAACAGTTTCTAACAAAGCATGGGTTGTTGGATGACCTTCTCTAAAACCAAACTGGAAATCATAAAAGAAATTATTTTTTGTAAAAAAATGCCGCAGCCGTCTTTCAATACCGTTTCCAGACGTTTGTTAAAACAGGATAACAAACTGATTGGTCTATAATTTTCAGGGAGGGTTGGGTCACCTTTTTTCAATAGGGGGATAACCTTGGCAATTTTTAACGCATCAGGGTAAATTCCACGTTGAATTACATTGTTAAAGATATGGACAAGTGCTGGAATTAGAACATGGCTTGCGGACTTAATGAGCTTAGAAGTGATTCCATCAAAACCCGGAGCTTTGTTAGATTTAAGTGCATTGACATACCTAAAGATTTCATCTGCAGAAACAGGTGACAGGAATATAGATGTAGGTACAGAGTTTCCTAAGTAATTCAGGGGACTAACCGAAGAGGACAGATTTTGGCTGAGTAAACTACCAATGGATGAAAAATATTCGTTGAAAGTATTAGCAACACCGATGTTATCAGAGTATGTAACACCATTGTAAAAGAGCGAAGTAACAGGAGACTGCATCTTTTTTTACCTTTAACAAGAGTGTTTATGACAGACCATGCTTTCTTTGAAGACGTTTGCCTCCGAGTTAAAATACTTTTATAATACGTAGATTGAGCTGACCTGATGATACGTTGCAAAATACGACGGTATGAAGAAAGCTTAGCTTTTAGTACTGCAGAAGGCTTCTTTACGTATTTACGATAGAGAATGTTCTTAGTTGAAATAGACTTCCTAATACCAAGTGTGATCCAAGGCTTGTCATGGAATTTCTTCCTAGACATTCTTACCAAAGGAAAGTGTATATTATGTTGAGATTGTACAATATCAATAAGAATACTATAAGCGATATTAACATCAGTATTGTTATATACAGATGACATGTCCAAAGATTCCAGAGATTGAACAAAATTATTAAAGATGTCTTGATTGTAAAATCTAATAAGAGGTCTATCTAATTTGATATTTCTAAAGCCTCCAATTATGCAAAAACTCGGAAGATGGTCACTTATGTCAGTAAATAAATTACCGGAGAAAAGATCATTTGTCAAGTAGCTTATTGGGGAGTCTGACAAAGATGTTATCAATGAGGGTTACGCTTGAATGGCTAATCCTAGTTGGTAAGGTAATAGTAGGAAATGAAATTATTACACAATAATAGCTTCGTATAATCACCACAAATTGCATTGGTTTCTACATTTAATAAATTAATATTAAAATCACCTCCAATAATACACAAGTGTGGAATGAATGAGGAATTTAAAGCATCCTCTAAGGAATCCAAAAAGTGTTTCACATTACCCTTTGGATGACGATAGCAAGCGGCGACACAACAAATGTTATTACCAATGTTTAAATCTAGCCATACATCTTCAACTTGGCAGTGTGGGCATGAACAAGTCATATTAGAAGATATTATCTGTTTCTTAACAAAATGATTCCTAAAAATAGTTTTGTAGAAGGTACCGATACCACCGCATCTTGATGGTGACGGAACAAATTCAAAATCGTAATCGAGAAGTATACTACTCAAGTAAGTTACATCACTATGTCCTATTTCGGATAAAAATATCACATCAAATTGTAGCGCTAAGGAATTGAGATAAGCGACAAGACTGAGGTAATTCTTAGGAAGGCTTCTAATATTAAGGTGAAAAATTGACAAATAAACATTTTTGATTCTGACAGCATCATTAAATTCGGACTCAACATAATAAGTACTTGAAACATTGCTAGATACGAAATTTTCATTTATGGCTTTATCAGGGTAATCTTTGAAGGATCTATCATTACAAGGGTGTTCGTCATAATCACTGAGTAGATGATGAAGTTGACTATCGGTAAGACCATGAAATAGTGAAAGTACAAAGTTATGAGACAAGACCTCCATTGAAGTAAGAAAGAAGAGAGAAAGAACCAGAAAGGTGCAAAAAAGGAAAGAAACAAAAGTCAGATGAAGAAGAACGATAAACACAAAAATATACGTACAGAAACCTTTTGCATAAGAGTATTTACTAAGAAAAACTCTTTCTTTCTTGAGTTAGAGAGAAAAAAACTTGAGAATGATGTGGAAAAAGGACAGGTGGCATCACAAGCGGTCAAGGTCACATTTGTTCATTACTCTCTTGGTGTGGTCAGTG
This sequence comes from Stichopus chloronotus, assembly GCA_021234535.1. NCBI lineage: Eukaryota > Metazoa > Echinodermata > Holothuroidea > Aspidochirotida > Stichopodidae > Stichopus > Stichopus chloronotus. The sequence continues at coordinate 7,654,163 of CM037831.1, forward strand.
CCGTTTTCATTGATGATAACTAAAATTTTGCCATCATGAGACCACGCAGAACTAACTTTGGGGTGTTTCTTGCATTGCTGAAGGAGAGCTTGGTTGGCACTAGTCAGGTCTTCCTTTACGACATAGTTTGTCCCTTTGAGTCTTCGACGATTTCGAATGACGAGTGAGTGGGTAACGTAGCTAGTAAATTTAACTATTACTTGTCTCGTGGAGGATGACGATGGTTTCCCAAGACGGTGACACCGGTCGATATCGGAAGGTTCAATCGGGACGTTCAGCTTCTCCCTAATGAATTCCAAACACTTTTGGCTTGTATCTTCCTTAGGAGATTCAGGGATACCGAAAATTCTAAGGCAGTTGCGTCTGGAATATTGCTCCAGCTCGTTGGTTTCATTCTGTAAACGGATGCAAGAAGCCTGAAGTTCGTCGATTTTCTTTTGTAATGTTACCATCTGACTGGTGTGATCATCTAGTCTGTTCTCCATTTGGTGAATCTTACCTGTGTTTTCTTCTACTTTTCGAAATAGGGTGTCCAATTTTCTATCAAGTACTCTTTCAATACAGGATTCTATCATGGCTTGAAGATCTGCATTGCTAGGTACGCTTTCTTTTGAACTTCGTCGGGTGCTAATCCCCGAGCTCATTGAAAAGTATCAGTGAAGCTCGAAAATCAGAGAAAGCTCACGTACAGCCAAGCCATCTTATAACAGCGCCGATCTTGATAGTACTGTAGGCCTACACCACAGGGCAGTGTAGCTGCAGTACTAATGACTGGTAGGCAGGAGGTAAAGGCTACTACAGCAAGCTACTGGAGTGAGGATCACCAAATAGATCAAGAAAAAGTCGCAGAAAGTTGACTTCACTAGTCAGAAATATCGAAAGTCAGGCATCCGTTATAGTGACTGCTATACAAATCACATGTCAGCAAGAGGTTCCGTCCGTTATGAATGACCAAATGACCTTTGATCTTTACCAAAAACAATAGGATTTTTCTACTCAATGTGATACACTTACATACCAAACATGAGATCTGTCCTAGTTTCCCTTCTTGAGATATCGTGTTTACATGGTTTTCACAATTTGACCCCTGTTGACTCCAAATGACCTTTGACCTCCTCCAAAAACAATAGGGTTCTTTTGCTTAATGTGCTACACCTACACACCAAATATGAGATCTGGTCAAGAATCCCTCCTTGAAATATCGTGTTTACAAACTAAGGCGTCACGTACATACACACACACACACACACACACACATATGCATGATTTACAAAGGTTACGATTATCATCGAAACCAAAAACGGTGCCGCACTCACGTGTTTGTCATACCAGAGATTAACAGTTACATGTAAGGTGTAGAACGTTCCTCGCGAAGTGTGCAGAGAAAATATTTGATTTCACACATTGAATGCGTCGTTCGCGAAGCACTTGTTTCTCTGCATCGGTCAAAATGTCGAAACTTACTTGCATGTATAAAAGTTGCAGAAACTTTCACTGGCAGTGTGTGCCATATTACACAAGTTCTGTTTGTCTTTACCCTGTTTGACCTTTGATGGCTTAGCAGTACAACATCCTTATCGGTGACTACTAGATGACTTAGGTTCAAGAGATGATAGAAAAGTCAAATTTCTTGTCGGTCTGAAACAGGTTTACTATAGGTATGGCTTCAAAATCGTATTGTTGGGGCAATGCGCCTCGGGACAATTGTTTTCGATGTCTGTTTGCATTTATCCAGAAATTCTCAAAAAAGTGGGATTTGTAGTGAATGTGTAGTTTTTCGGTGCTTGCATGGAGATATGCTACCGTGCTAACCATGCTAACCTCATGGATATTTAATTTCAACCCGATTTCGTAATGAATGGCAGCAACTAGTGTATGATGATTAGGCAAAAAATGAGCCTATGTTTAGATTTATCTAAACAAGTCAAACTTTGAGAGGATTTGGGTGAAAACTGAGCAGTGGATTATTTAGAGATTACGGTACTTAACAAAATTGTATTTGATCACTGGCTTTTCTATGGTGAACCCTATGCCACTTTGGTTCAAAGGTGATCAGTATGTCTTCACTTCCTGTCGAACGGACAAACACAACTTTTGTAGAAAATTGTTCGTTGAATCTGTAATCGAAAAATATATATTTAGAGAGATAATGATAATAACAAAACAGATATAACCTTTAAATTATTAATTACGCTTGGAATAGTGTATTCAATTTTGCATGCTTTGATAAAAAGGGACTTTTCGTTTTTCTTTTATTTAGATGACGTTATTTTGCTATTTCCTTCAATCCCAAATAAAATTTGGAAATTATTAAGCATTATTGCTACAAAGATTAACAAGTTAAAAATTAAGATAACAGATCGGATAGCATAAGCAAAAATTACATGCAACATATTTATATATTTCAAGGTTAATAAATGAAAAACGATATCACAACAGACAAAAAAAAAGAAAGGCTCTAATTACTCGGTTTGAATTAATGAAGATGGAAGATAAACGAGTTAATAAAAGATTTGGGTCCGGAATTTTGACAAAATATGAGAATTTCTTAAACGTCTTTTAGATTTTTTTTTTGCAAGATTATGAAATCAAATTGCTTCCATTCATCTTAAGAAATCGGTTTTGGTGCATCATTTTTTTTCATAAGTCGTGTTGTAATCTGATTTTAAAAACTTAGTTTAAAATTGTCTATTTTCAGAACCTTCACCCTTCTTTCTTTGTCTCTTTGCAAAAGAAAATGCTAAGGGATACTAGCCAGGCACTGCGCATAGTTCAAATCAAAATCAACAGGATTAAAAATATCACCCTTTTGCATTTATTCAAAAAAGTCACAACATGAGCCAACCTAGGCAGCTATTACCTTTACTCGTTTTTGATGCTGTCAAGGAAACTTTTACATGAAGTCGATGAATACATCCACGTATTCATGCAGTTTTTTTTTTTCTGTTTGAGACTTACAAGCACCGCAGACGTTTAGATAACTTTCGTAAAGGGTGATTTTTGCCTATTAAGCCAGAGGTACTGGAGATTTAAAGTCTATGCACTGTGGCTGAGGAAGGGGAGGGGGATGGGAGTGAGTGATTTTTTCTGTGACGTTAGAGTGACCAGACGTGAGTTGCATTTCATGGAACTCACGTTTTTTTTTTTTTCACTAATTATTAATATTATTGTATTTTAGTTGATATCTATAACTTCCTTTCGCTGGGGGTTACGTGCACTTTCTCTCGGCGACTGAAATTTAGGTTTCTGTTATTGAAATCGTCATCCCTTACCTGAGGGTGATGAGGGGGGACACTTGAGCCTGGCACTTCCCCTAACCTCTTCCTCAGGAAATATGTACTCACCATCAGTGTATGTAGGTACACCTCACTTTTCTATTTTAATATATAGGCATATGTGTGTGTGTGTTTATTTTAGCCATATTTCCCCTCCAATGAAAAAAAATCCCCCCCCCCATATATGTACTTTGGATGAACTACGGTTGTTCATATATTACAGACTGTATATGTTGGTGGCTATATATATTTACCTATCGCATTTTGAACCGATCTTGGCTTGTTCTTCCACTGACAACCGAAGTAATAAAATACAAGTCCCAACAGAGTGGTGACCAATCCAAGAGTTGACCGAACAGGCGTAGAGTAAAACGACATAAGGAGTACGAACATGTTGAACAATATAAACACGACTGGCATGAAGAGGGGCACCTGTTGAAGAATACAGAATATGACGTCACAATTTGACATAACTGTGGCCACCTATAGGCTACTTATTCTGTTGATTAAGTTCCAGAAATTTAACATAACTCGGGATTTCTGTGCATGAAAAAAAAAAAGAACAACGGGTCTGAACACACTTGAACTTTGGTATGGTAAATATTTCATGCCATATATTAACTAGCAAACACTCATTAAGATTGCACAATGCAAGCGTGCACCATCTACACGTGGGGATTGTTTGATGAAACTAATTCAGGCTACATGTCGCCCCTAAGGCCTTTGAAGTGATATGGAGAGGTATTCGGTGAGTATAGGTCAGCCGCCCTAGACGTTGGCCAAGTGGGTCAATAACAAATATCAAAGATCGACAGAAGGTTAGTCTTAGGAGTAAATGTTGGCTTCGAATGGAACACTTCAGACACAATAAAATTCAACAGTTCATCAGTTGCTGTACAAAGAACTTGAAATGGCCTTGAAATCGTTCAATTGCAATTCAGTTGACTGCATGGCTCTGTGATTCTACTATGAAGATACCCAGGCTGTAAGTATTGAGATCTATGGGTTCTGCAGTGTTTAGCTCGCAATGCCAATACAGGCACATTGTACTGCTGATTTCGTTCAGCACTCGTGTAACGATTGGCAGCCTGAACGGACCTTGAAGAACTGTGAACTTGAAGAACAGTTCTACTGGTAAACTTACTTTAAAGCCTTCACTAAAACAATCTTGAAAATGTTGAATTAAAGAAAGTGGCCACGCTCATGCAGGAAATACGTGTGCTGGTATTACTAAGGCCGCTAAAAAAATGAAATGGATCAAACCTTCCGAAGATCAGAACACAAAACACTCCTATGTCCTCTACTGGAGTGTTTGTCTAAAAATGTGTTTTTTGTTTTCTTGACACCTGTGACCCTTGACCTCTCACCTATGACGTCATCAGTCTGGCGACACTGAATCTCATATCCCGACATCTGCCCACCAAGTTTGAGGTTCACTTACCCTCTAGGAGGAGATCGTAACACAAGTTGCAGGCTACACACACATCTGGACAACCCGTCTCTCCCTCCTTACCCCAGTGGGTAACCTCGATCCATGTTATTTGTATACCATGGGGTCCCACATTTTAAGGACTACTGACCCACCAAGTTTCGGTTGAATACTACAAGGGTTGTAAGGTGGACTAAAATTTAAGTGTCATTTTTGGCGAATGAACCTCTCAACAAAGTACTATATCTCCTCCCGGTATACTACGTATATGGATAAGTTCCTTCGAGACATCCCGGGATATAACTTGAAACTGAAGAGCAGAGAAACAAAAAACGTTTGCGAGTCACTTTTCAGTGTGGACAACCCTCTATTCAGGATGTCAACTGGGTTCTCCAATTTATTTAATGCATGCAAGTCAATATTTAAAGGCATCTTTCACTGGCAATTGAGGGGGTTCTTGAATAAAAAAATACAATTTTCCACTACAATTGCATTTATCTTGCAAATATCTTGTTCCTAACTCAAGACATTGATGCTTGAAGAGAGTCTTGTAAGATTTCCAGTTATTTCGATATTACCAGAATGCCGTAGTGTAACAGTGGCAAATATGATTGCAACAAGTTTCGCTTTTCTTTGAAATTGAAGCTCTGCGGGGCGGATCCAGGTGGGGGTACTCGGGGCACACCACCTCCCCCCCCCCCCCCCCTTTTTCCGAAGACCATCAATTGTTTTGTTTAACAAAATGAGCAAATAGATACGGGAAATATGCTTCTCAGATGCTGGAAAATCGCATCTAAGCGCATCTAGATTTCATCTTTTCTTGGACGAGGACCCCTCAGTCTCCCCCCCCCCCCACCACTTGCCGTGGCGTTGCTCCTTAGTGCTCGTTCGACCACCTTTAGTCTTAGTCTTCCTTCGCACATTTGCACACCGCCCATATTTTCTGTTTGTAACGATACTCCCGTGTATGGCCCATCCTGTCCACTGCGCTGCTCTGTCTTCGAATTGCTTCCGTCCACTAATGGGTTGGTTAGACCAGTGACTTGTATATCTTGGTAAAAAGTAACTAGTAGTAAGAACTGTATGGAATGTGTCAATAAGTTACTGGGAGAGGAAAAGACTGCCATCGTCTTAACACAAGACTAGACCGTCTGCGGCCGACGGCGCGTGCCCCCCCCCCCTTCCTCCTTTCTAAAAAATCCTGGATCCGCAAGTGAAGTCCTTATTTTAACTTCAAGTTGAATTCGACACTGGTGAAAATGCAGATAGGGTATATTGTAGATTCAACTTCAAATGTTGTGAACATTAAGGGCGCATCTTTTTTACTATTGTGACGTTACTTTCACGGCACTCGAGAAATTTCATGAAATTTCTTTTAAAAATTCATAGCTTCCGAGGTGAACATGCTATTGAAGTACGGTCTTTACCAAGAAAGAGAGAAAAATATCCCTAATTTTGTATGAAATATCAATTTCCTTCAGTGGCCAAGTTCGGTTCCCTTTACCGAAACGCTTCTCGCTGATCACTGACAGGGATCCTACTCTAGGCGTATAGTACAGTGCAACTGTCGGGCAGGAATGGACCACATCTCTGAAAAGATAGTATATTGGCGGTAGGCCGTAGGTTAAGCGGACTAGTGAAAATAAATTGAAATTGAATGCTTATTACTACATATTCATTAGAGTGCAAAAGCCAGAGAGTATTTTCCAACTCACTTCCATATTTTTGGAGACATAAGTGATGGATGAGTTTCTCTATGACAAACACCTGGCAGGCAGGGTCCCTTGTGCCTACAGCCTAGGCAACCCCATGCACAACGAATCCCCAAGGCCCCCAGTACCTGAATACATGAAACTTGAAGCGCAAAACAAAAGCTCGTGGAAAAATTAAAGCATGTTCCATGGGACGTTTGAGGGAAGAACTAGGCCAGGTGAAAGGTGACTTTAAGTGCAAGACGTGACGTAATGCATCATCAACCAACCGAAAATAGGATAAAAAAACAAAGATACCCGGTGCGAAATTCTGCCTATTCTGTCGGCCATAAACGACAACAGTCACGTGATCTCGAGGAGGGAGAGAGGGGCATCTTTATGTCTCATACCACTATCAGGCTACGTACATCAGCAGGGTCTGCTAACTCTCGGGAAAGCCCCAATTTGTTTCAGTTGTAGTCACTATGTTTTTTATACTTGGGTGCAGAAGAGCACCAAATATAGCACAGATGAGGTGAAATTAGGACGATCGAACGGGATTTATATCGTTTTAGAAAATAGACGGTGTAGTGATATTTCCATCCGTGGTATTCGCTCCGTGTAGGTTGCAAACTGTAACAGATAAGGTTGCAATTATCTTGGAAAATTGTGCGCAGAGAAATGCACCCTATTTTTTATGATCCCCATCCCCAACCCCCAAAATATAAACAAAATACGTCATAAAAATTTAACTGTGGCACGTAAAATGATAACCTCACCGTCCGTAGCGCCCACAGAGAGACAAAAATCGACAAACTGACAGACAGACATATGGATATCTGAGATGGTTACATACAGTCTGATGTCTCCAACATGCTTCAAATGGAATCCAGCACCAATGCCATGTGAATACAAAATGATTTCAGTGCGTTTGGCGATTCCTTCTATAAATTGGCAATAACTGAATTTGGAACCGAAGGGTCAAAGGTCATGGCCCAGCTGTTTAAGTACTTCCTTCGAATTTGGCGAGCTGAACCTCTCCCGCTGTCGGTGTATATCAGTACTTTAGTACGTAAACGATCGTGAGTGACCGATCCAGTATTTCTAACTACTCTGTCGAGAGAGACACACGCGCTTTTGCTCAGGGTCAGATTTCTTTGACCTCTAAGTTCGCTTTGGATACATTGCTTGTTGGTGGGACAGTATTTATCAACAAATTTCACAGCAGCAGCAGAAAGTTAAACGAACGTTTCTGAATGATGTGGTAACTCCGTTTCAACAGAACCAGAACGGAAAACACAAGAACACTTAACATTGCCGGGTCATGCACAGTGGCGACACCATTACTTTAGATTGGGGCGGGGGAGGGGCAAATGGAGGGCAAAAGAAGCTGTAGGGGAAAAAGATTTCGAGGACGAGCGTAAAGAGTGTGGTCCAGGGGCCCGTGGTGGGGTCCATGGGCAAAGCCACGGTGGGGTCCAGAGGGAAAATCTCCAGGAAACTTTGAAGTTTTAGCATATGTCTGGGTGAAAAGAGAGCCTCAGGATAGTATACTTCAAATATGAGAACTCACGACCCCAGAGGCTAAGTCTCCTGGGAGTTCAAAGGGTGAACCCCCTACCCCCGCTTTCTGACGCTTTAGCATACCTGTAGGTGAGAAAATTAAGTTACCTAGCGATACATTAGTCAAGAAATTGACATATGTCGAATAAAATCGTCATTTGTCCGTTTCTCGCAATCTGATTGGATGAAATCGTCAAAGAAAACAGTACTTTAATCTATGTCAAACTATTCAGTATCGCCAATAAGAATCAGCAATAGTTTCGTCTCATCAAAACGTTATCCTGTGTGAAATATGAGTTAGGGAAGTATCGCTTGAATTTTGAAAAAAATTGGTTGAACAAATATTCAAGGAGAAACTTATATTTTGAAAAAAAGGCTGCCTAAATCCCTGTCCTATTTTGAATATGCCAGGAATCTCTGTTCTTAAATATTGGTTTGAAAAATGTAATTTTCCTCCGTAAAAAACACAGTATTCCACTTCCACAGTATTCCACTGTTTGTCAACGTATTGCAGTCTTAAGCACTGGCACATCCAAATGAGGGGATGGAGGTAGGGGTGGGGGGAGGGCGCCACCTTAATTTTGGCCAAAACATGTTTCCTAGCAACACCATTTTTTAGCAGAAGAAACAACTTTACAATTGTACCAAACCGAATATGAGGGCATTCAGTTACTGAAAATTTTCCTAAGTAGACACCTCTTCTCGTACGCCCTCCCACAAATAACTTTACCACCAGTTCTCCCCCTTCCCCATCCCACCCCACCCACCCACCCACCACACCTCCCACCACACCTCCCACAAAAGGAAGACTTTGGGTAGGTTACACATTACTTGTAGGAGAATCAAACGAACCCTGTAAGAGGACGGCCGGTCAGGTTGCTTCCACCGGAAGTAAGGGATGATCAAAACGGTTATCACGGTAAAGGCAGTATCGACTGACGTCAGAAAATCGATAAGTACGTAAACGTCACTGACGACGAGGAGGACGAGAGAAATAGGAAGCTGAGGGAGGACAAAAAAATGAAGGATTTATGAAAGAGATTTGTGAATAATGATTGTTTAAGAGAAAACACCCGCATACATGTGGCAATCATTATTTGCTCATGCATATATATGTATGATATCCTAATATAGTCCATAATGGTTAGGGTTTGTTCCTCTCGAGGAAGCATTAACATGTATGATATCATGTGAAGATTGGCTGGGATTGATATAAGAGATATGAATAATGACTGCTTAAGAGAATAAATGCATATGCATGAGCAAATACCCTGTGTCATGTAATTCTTGGGCTCATTATTTGTTTGGGGGTTCAGATTTTCTTCAGAGTGGATGATGGTGTCTGGGGCAAAAAACAACGGTGGTGAAAATTTACGTATACCAAAGATAATGTAACTCCGAAAAGATTTGGCACTCCCCGTAACCGATGTAACACATGGAAAATATCACCTGCGGTTGGACGCCAGGAAAAAGTTTGTGGAAAACGATTCATAACGGAAATATCCGTTAGTGCCATCCACTTTCGAGTGTGTGTGAAGTTGTGTTTACATCAGTAATGTCAATTTTTCATCAGTACAGTCAGATTTTAAAGAACGGTATGTATGATAAAGCAAGTGACTATCATGCGGGTAAAAACTGCAGATATAAAGAGAATGAAGAATGGTTTGCGTAACTGTACAGATCCATAGTCTACACCTATGGTTGCACTGCTTCTTAAAGAAAACTTTCTTCCAACCTAAAAGCGGGACCGTAGTCTTAGCGTTACATGCTCCTACACATGCAATAAATCGACAGAGTCACGTGTCACATCTCCGTATAGGTATATTATCTTTGCTTACACTTACCAACTTAAAAACAAAATGAATATGTATGTTCAATACACGGAAACCATTGTTTCTGAAGTCCCAATCATCCAACATATATATATATATATATATATATATATATATATATATATATATATATATATATATATATATATATATATATATACATATACATATACATATATATATATATATATATATATATATATATATATATATATATATATATATATATATATATATATATATATATATATATATATAAAAGATATATGAAATAGAAGACCCAGAAATCAAAACAGATGTCACAGAGAAAAAGTGTAGGAGGTTTGCCCTGTTACAACCGATAATGCAAAAATAAACAGATAATGTAAAAAGCAACCGATAACCTAATAACAAATTAACCAATAATGTCACAACCGATAATGTAGTAAAAGATTTATCGATAATGTAGTAATAACAAACCTGTAACTTCATGGCTAATGTGACTAAGCAATAAAACCAGAACGTCGAAATGCATTGTGGTTTCATTGAGACATTATGAATCTGATGAATATGATGTGAAACTGCTTGCTTTGTTCATTTGCCGTTTTTTGTTGTTGTAATATTTCAGTAATTTAACACGTAACCAATTGATATTAACCAACCGCTATGCACAATGCCATCTGCTAACTTTCAAGACGTTGACGGATAGCTACCATGATTATATCACGTCACTTCACAATAAATATGTAGAAATTCAGTCTAAGTAAAAGAATGTCTAAACTCCATGTGTTGAGATGCCATATATACGTACATGCTCAAATTCACAAATTCAACATGCTTCACAAATTTACCCCTGTTGAGCTAATGGCATTGTAATTGCCTTCATTAACATTTATAGGATTCTTTACCTGACTTGTGTAACACTACCGTACATACCAAATATGAGTTCTGGCGTCTGTTTACATGATTTTCACGATTTGACCTTGTTTATTTCAAATGACATTGAACCTAAACCAGGAATTAAAGGGTTTTCTCCTCATTGTAGCACACCTTCAAGCCAAATATGAGATTTTCTCATGCTTGCCCCTCTGAGATGCAGTGTTTACGGTTGTTGAGCGTTTTGATCACAATGTAATGTGGTACACCGATATAACAGTATGTGATAGTTGTCCAGGCGGTCCGAAATATTGTTTACACACAATATACATGACATCAAACCATAACAGTTATAGTCCGAGGTATACTGCTGGACATTTTTCTCTAAAATCATGAGATCGATAAAAATTACTTTGGGGTACCTGCCCCACCACAAACCTCTTACACCCGTCGCTTATGGGCAACATTAATAAAATTACACCCGGCCGATTTAAAATTCGCTGACGGACCTATAACTCAGTGGCAACGGGTCACTTACAGACAAAATCCCTGAATTCGTAGACTTTTTTTGAATTTCAACTGAAGGGGACCTGAAAAAAGAGACACTTTCATGTTGAGTGAGATTTCGTGCCTGCATATTGTTGAACGTAATACTGTGAGATACTGGATGGTCGTTTTGTATTTAGAGGCCATACACGTTTGGCTTGATTGCTCCACTCCTTTTGACATAATATTCATCTTTATCATTAACTTGTCATCTCTCTCACATATTACAGATTTATATTAATATTGTAACGTTTGCCCGAGCCGGTCGTGTGGTGAGGAATCAGGTCGGTGAAGGGGTAGGGGGTAGGGGGTAGGGCGAGAGCCTGGAGAGGTAGGGGCTGGATGACACCGGATGAAAATAAATGAGTACACTTACAGACCATGTTAGGTTTAGAAAATATAATTGAAGACATCGCCACTGTCGCAATACCAAGCAAACGAGGTGATAAAATAATTCAATTAATAAACAGCAAGTGCAGTAAGCTAACACTCATACTATACTGTGGCAGCTAACCAAACTACGCGGCGTAAACAATACAATGTAGTGCCAGACATTGCCACTAAACCTCAGCGGCTGAAACACAGCGCAGCTGAAAGCGAGAAGCCAAAGTTCAGCGGCTAAAGCGCAGCGCGGCTGGGACTCAGCAGCTAAACCCAGCGCAGCTGAAACTCAGCAGCGTTGAAATTCGACGCAGCTCAGCAGCTGAACATACGCAACGCAGCTGAGGGTCAGCAGCGTAAATACTACGCAGCGCAAACCGCTCTACTAATAAGTCAAAAATAAACTAAGTCCCTAAAAATCGCCCATCAGCTGATGGATAAAAATTCGGCGTAGATTCTGCCTGGTAACAGTGTACAAGTACACCCTAAACTACTGAATGAAATCACGCAGTACACGGCATTATAAAGCACTCCGTTATCGTGTAAAATCCCACACAAACAAATTACTGTGTAACATCCTATGCAAGCAAACTGACCAATTACGGCACCCCAAGCTAGGTTGACATACACAAAGGTCTAATCACAAGATGGTCAATGTCCTATCCCGTATTACGTAAGCAAACTAACCGCGCCTCACTGTCTGGACGAACCTCGCTACTCCCCGCTCGGGGGAACAGAGCCGACCTTGTGAACCGGAAGCCTGCAAACTCTGGCACGCAGCCCTGAATCACCACCCCGCTACACTTACGAGCACAAATCTCAAAATACGGTTTTTACGAGCGAACAGCGAAGTATAGCAGTCGTGTTTGAGCGTCTTGACAGTCTTTCCTTTGTATGACTGAAAATTCTTTCAATTTAACCAAATAAGATTACTTAAAACGAAACTTTTTAATGTGAATAGGAATTATTGTATGGTTTTTAGAACAGTTTGCGCACTATTACGTTGTAAACACTAACATTTTTGAGGGATTGCACAACAAAACGACTGTAAAACATGAATAACAGCCCTTTCCACCGTTTTGCAAATAGCTGTTCCGTATGAAAATATCAACTCTTCACTGTCGGTATTCTGAAATGTTTGGAATAGATTGTAGCGGACTTTGGATTCTATTTTTTCTGATAGAGGAATGTAGTATTAAAATTCACTTGTTAATATTTCAACCCAGGTGGTTAATACTGCTTGATAACAAACTGGTTTGTTTTATATCTCAATAAAAAGAACGACAACAGGTGGTAACGCGTCAAGCTGTTCTGTCGAACTTCGCATATTTATCTTCATAATGTGCTCGTGTGTGTGCCGTACTACTATACCGCCGTACGTGTTGCATACCTTCGCGTGGACAACTACACTGTACGTGTCCACCTGACTGTCAGTTCCACTAGGGAGGGTAGAAAAGATTGGCAAATGTGTGTTATCGTGACTGACCGTGTTGTCTTTTCTTCAAAATTGTCATTGACACTAGGCCTAGAGATAATGGTGTAATAAGCGTACGGTTACTGTCTTTTCAAACGTTCGTATGTACCGTACCATGATCGAGTAGAAGTTTACTGGAACTTAGCCCAATGTGTCATAAGTTGTAACTGCTAGGCTAGGCTAACTCGACTCGAGTCTAAGTTAGCAAACGAACTCGTCGTGCTCCTAGTCGTAGTCGTAGACTGAATTCTGCGCATAGCCTTGTACGCGTTTCAAACGTAAGTTCGTTGGATATTGGTGCTCCTTTTACGTCCCTAGACTACTAGTACTACGGTTATCATAAGCAGTAAACCGCAGTGCATTACTTGAGTGATGCCACAGTCCCGTTTAGATCTGCAATTCGGTCCATATTCGCGAGTGTGAATGCCTCGCATTCTGGTTCCTTGAAATACCACATTGCCTGCACGTAAAAACATACAATTAGTTAAGATAAGCTGTTCAAGTGGAGGAATCTGAAAATACGAGAAGGACAGCCGTTTTCTCGTAACAACATTAATGTTTTTTCAGTGATGACACTCTTTTAAAGATTGTAAACGTGACTTAATTTTATGTCTGTTGTAGTCCTGGTCGACATTTTTGCATTTTTAACCATCTTGGTTTTGATTTTATCTTGCTCGGATTCTGTTACTTGTTTCAAATAAAGTTGTTTTAGTTGTTTTGAACATTTCTCATTACTGATACCTTGCTATGGTGGCAGTCATTTTGATTTTTGCAACCAACTTGGATTTTACAATGTTCCAATTAAGTGATAGCTTTTACCATCGGGTCAATGTATTTTAATGTCATTTGTTTGAAAAATAAAAGACATTTTGATAGTTTTCAGTGCAGGTTGTTACTAATATGTGTTAGAATTTTCGTGTTTATTTTGTTTCTGTCCGCCAAAGGCTATCAGACTTTTTTTTTTGCTGGTTTATTGCAACAAATACTACCTTAAAGGCACATTCTACTGGCATTTGTTTTATTTTAAGGTGTTGTAAGTTTAGCTATTGCTAATTCTTTGTAATCATCATAATGGCGGTCATTTTTAATTTGTTGGCCATCTTGGTTATAGAGGGCGAAACTGCGATGGCCCCTAATCTAGGTTTACTAAGCATGCAAAAGGTTACCTTTGCCCAAAATTTCATGCTTTCCACGAAAAGCGCACAATTTCATCACAATTGTGTACCTTTCGCTTGAATTAAGAATACTTCCCATTATGCGACATTAGCTATATGAGTTTACTACATTATTTTTATTACATCAAGTTTTATATTAATAAAAGTTTATCGATAAAAGTTTTTACTACATTATCGGCTAATTTTTTTCTTCATTATCGGTTCGTTTAAAATTATCGGTTAATGTTTTCTACATAATCGGTTCGTTTAACATTATCGGTTATTTTTTTTACATTATCGGTTGTAACAGGCTCATTTCGTATTCAGTAACCAACAAAATTTTACATTGGTGTCAGACGAAACAGTATTTAAAATCCAGATATAGATGTTGACACAGGGTTGAAATACAAGCTGTGGGTAACACCTGAAAAATGTGGTCGATACATGTAAAACATACCCAGAAATGTGGCCTTGCCAGTCAGCTACATTGCAAAACCGTTAATGTGATTGCGTGTGTACTGAAAAAACCAGAAGGATAAGCTTATGTAATTGACCTTAACTTTGTCTTTGTTTTTATGTACACCCGAGGTTGAACATGGACTGACTACGTCTTTCAATGAACAAAATGGCAGTAACTACTTTGGAAAGCAACGGGATTGACAGACAGTAAAAAAAAAACAGAAATCATATTTGTAAAGAACGGTTTTACTATAAGCGCCTACCTAATGAATAATGAATATGCAACAGCGCAGGTTTCACTGGCCCATCAAAAAACATACTTCTCAAGTCTTCGCTTCTTGTCCGTATCGGGAATTGTAGAATGCGGTGAAAGGAATTACTGTATTTACAAATAAGCTCCAAAGTGATCACATAATTGCGGCGTCAGTGATCCTGAGATGTTTTGACTAACTGAATATTCAGTACTGAGCAAACACCCCATTGGTTTATTCAAAGAAGCACACGGTTGATTTGAATGAAACTGTCAACCACTGCATTTTTTTTCAGCCTAAGGATGAGAAGCTAGTAGACTTATCTTTCCTCACCAGGAAAAAGTTTATCTTTTTAACCTAGTTTACGAATTCCTCTCATAAAAAGTGACATACTTTCTAGAAGCTCTCACCTTTCAGTTGACAATGTCAGGCTCTTCACGCAGGGGGAGACCTCCCCTCACGCAAAATCAAGGTAAAACCAGATCCGCCACAGGCACCTTATCTCAAAGTAGCCTAGGTAATAATTCATTGCCACTCACCGAGACTGGAGATGGAAACTGGAAAAGGGCAATTGAATCTTTCCAGAACACCTTCGTAAAATCCATAAAGGATCTTGAAAAAAGCCTGCATACTCTGGAGACTGAACTGGGAAAGGCCATTGATTTTCAAGCCAGACGTACTGATGACCTACTTGACAAAATGGCGGCCAAAGACGCTCAGTATGAGGATATGCAACAGAAAATTTCTGATTTACAATCTGCTGTCTCAGCAAAGGATACACAACTCAATAAACTCGAACGTATCTCACGTAGAAATAACTTTCGTATTGTTGGTGTCCCTTCTGCCCCTGGCGAGGACTGTGAAGAATTCGTAAGAGACAAAGTCCTTTCTCTCTTTCGAGATTCTCAAGATATCTCAATTGAGCGATGTCACCGAGATGGTCGTGCGACGGTTGATCACCCTCCTCACATTCTGGTCAAGTGTACCTCATTTAAAGCGAAGGTACACATTATGAAATATCGTCGGAGTGCGCTTGAAGGCCAAAGTTTTTTCATTGTGGATGATCTGACCCGAGTGGACTTAGCTGAGAAGAAGAAATGGGCCCAGAAAGTCAAAGATCTCTTTGATAGCGGTACCAAGCTTCGCTTTACCGGAGGTAAATGGAGGGACTCTACTGGCAAACCGTTCAATTTTTAATCCTGATTGCCATCTCTAGTTCGCGTGTTCTTTTTCTCTGAAGCTAAGACTACTACGTTAAATTTGCTATCGGAATTCGGACTCTTTTTTTCTGCCTGTCTTTCCTGCCTGAGGAATTGTTTACACTGGATGCTAACTCATCTGCTCTCCGAGGTCGACCGACCTTTTTTTACTAGCCACCAGCTTGTGACCTTTAAAAGGTCATGTAGCTTTAAGGCGTATTGGCTAGTATTTCTAAGATATTTTATTTTTTCCTTTAATCCATCGAAGTTTTGGCATACGCTATGTTACACGAGTGAGTACTTTCTTCAATGCTATTTTTCTCTCTTTAATTTAAATTTTTCGAGTTATTTTACCCTCCCATGGCAAATACTAGTAATTTAAAGATTTGCAGTTACAATGCCAGGGGATTACGGCAGGCAAATAAAAGACGGCAACATTTTGCTTATCTCCATAGACACTATTTTGATTTGATTTTTGTACAAGAGACACATTCTACTTTTAAAGACGAAAGTCATTGGTCCAATGAATGGGGATCCAAGATATTTTTTGCTCATGGTACTACTTCTAGTAGAGGAGTTGCTATTTTATTGAGACCCGGATCCTCCTTCGAGATCATTAATTATAAATGTGACAATGATGGTAGATTTATTTTGGTGGATATTTGTTTCTGCGGTAGTGTTTTTTCTCTTGTTTGCATTTATGGTCCTAATATCGATAATTCGATTTTTTATAGCAATTTGCGCAGATCTATGGTCGACTTTAAGGGGGATAATATTATCTGTGGTGGGGACTTTAATTTTGTGTTTAATTTAGATCTAGATAAAAAAGGAGGCAACCGTAGGACGAATTTTAGAGCTAGGACTGATTGTTTGAAGCTTATGGAGCACTTCGATTTAATTGGTATTTGGAGGGAAAGGAACCCTTTAACTAAGTATTTTACGTGGAATTCCTTAATTTCCGATATCCATTGTAGATTAGATTTCTTTATTATTTCTCGTCATTTGATACATAGAGTTATCGACGCATACTTTCAGCCCTCCATTCAATCTGACCACTGTATGGTAGCTTTGAAGCTTCAGCCTACCGATAATCCGCGTGGAAAAGGATATTGGAAATTTAACAACTCTTTACTTTCAGATCCTATTTACTTAGAATTAATAAGGAATATCATCTCTTCTCACAATTATGATAGTGTTACTTTATCCTCTAATCCTTCTTTTGTTTGGGAAAACCTCAAATTTAAAATTCGCTCCGAAACTATTTATTACTGTAAACGTAAAGCCACGAATAGCCGTAATTATGAACGTTCTCTTCTTTCGAATATTACTGAATTGGAGTCAAAATTAGCCGTGGATAATAATCCAAACTATAAAATTCAATTGGAGGATTCTCTGAATAAATTAAACATTCTTTACAGGAGTAAAATGGATGGTATTATTGTACGTTCAAGAGCCCGTTGGGTAGAAGAAGGTGAAAGTAATTCTAAATATTTTTTGAATTTAGAAAGGAGAAATAAAATTGACTCTACCATCCACAAACTAAAGAATGATGAGGGCAATCATGTTGATGATGGTAATTTGATTCTAGATGAAATTCGGTCTTTCTATACTAATCTTTATTCTTCCCAGGGCAGTGATTCTTATCATTTTTTTGCTAATCTTCCTGACTATCATACTGAGATTGATCTTTCCGTATGTGAAGGTTACCTTTCTGTTGATGAATTTAAGTCCGCTTTATGTTCAATGTCGAATGGTAAATCTCCAGGGAGTGATGGATTCTCCACTGATTTTTACAAATGTTTTTGGCATGAAATTAGCCATTTTGTGGTTAATTCTCTTAATTACGCATATGATGTTAATACTCTTTCGGAGGATCAAAGTCGTAGTATTATTATCCTTATTTTAAAGCCAGATAAAGACCCCCTGTCTCTCAGTAACTATCGGCCAATTTCTCTCCTTAACACCGACTACAAAATCGCCGCCAAAGTCATTGCTTCGCGGCTGAAACTTGTCTTAAGTCATTTATTAGGTAATACTCAAACTGGGTTTTTGCCCAATCGTTTTATTGGGGAGAATATTCGTTTTGTTCTTGATTTGATTGAATTTACTCAGGCTAATAATATCCCCGGTTTTTTGTTCTCTATCGATTTCGAAAAAGCTTTCGATTCCATTGAATGGAGTTTTATTCATAGAACTTTGGATTATTTTCACTTTGGACCTTCGTTTAAATCCTGGATACGTACCTTTTATAATTTAAATATTGCCACTGCTTGCAATAATGGTTTTTCTACTGGTTTCTTCCCTATCAGGCGTGGTGTCCGTCAAGGATGCCCCTTAAGCCCATATCTATTTATTCTTTGTGGAGAGATTCTTGCTATCCATGTGCGTTTGAATAATGTTTTCAGTGGTATTAATATCCTAGGTAATGAGATTAAGATCCTACAATATGCTGACGACACTGTTTTCTTTACCAATGGCAGCCGTAATTCTATCCGGGCTATTTTAGATATTTTGTCATGTTATCATTTGGCTTCTGGTCTTAAAATCAATTTGAACAAATCCGTGCTCTTTCCTTTGGACCCTTTCACATTTAATCAACCTGCCTATGTTTCTGACTTTAATATTAAGTGCACTTTAGGCCCTATAAAGTTTTTGGGTATTTACTTCACTAATGACGGAAATGACCTGTTTAGACTTAATTATTTCCAAAAACTCTCTCGTCTTAAGAATATTTTGCGCATGTGGTCTTTTAGAGACTTAACTCCATTGGGGAAAAATGTGATTGTTAAGTCTTTTGCTTTATCCCAGCTAGTTTTTCTCTTTCAAGTTCTTCCCAACCCACCTGATTATTTTATTAATGAAGTACAAAATTGCATTTTTGATTTTATTTGGAAAGGGAATCCTGATAAAGTTAAAAGGAAGACAATGTATAATTTTATTGAAAATGGTGGGTTAAAGGTCACACATATTCATAGTTTTATTTCTGCATTGAAAACCACCTGGGTTAAAAGATACAGAGACGATAACAAGGGATCCTGGAATATTTTTTTCGATTTCTATTTGTCCCCTTATGGAGGAAAATTACTTTTTGATTGTAATTTTAGTAAAGATGATGGAAGTGTTATTGATAATTCTTTTATTACACAGGTTTGCTCCGCCTGGAGTGATGTTTTCTTTGACCCTCCTAGTGGAAACTATGGAGATCAAATCTTATGGAATAATCATTTTATCAAAGTAAATCATATTATTATATATTACAAAAGACTTTTCGAGGCAGGGGTGATCAGAGTCGAGAACCTGTTTTCTGACAATAAGTTACCACTCTCATATCGTCGTTTTTGTAACAAATATAATATCATCTCTTTTCCTTTTACGTTATATTATGTTATTTTATCAGCGATTCCAAACGTTTGGAAAAGTAATATTTTTTCGGAAACGATAAATGATGATCTTTATAGTGTGGGTACTATTCATTACTCTGTTTCGTCACGTTTTGCTTACATTAAATTAATTTCTCCAATCGCTTTAGCCCCAAGTGCTATTTCAAAATGGAACATGGAATTCCATTTTAACAATGATGATTGGAATTCGATTTTCCAAATTCCTTTTCATGCTCTTTCGGAAACGAAAATTATTTATTTTCAATTCCGTTTCTTACATAGGATCTTAGCCACAAATAAGCTTTTAAATTTAATGGGTAAAGTGGACGATTCCACTTGTACTTTTTGTAAGGCTGAAACCGAAAGTATTGATCATTTATTTTGGAATTGCCATATTACTTCAAACTTTTTGTTAGATACTGAGCAATATCTTTTAGGGCGCCAGTTTGTTTTCTCAAAAAAAGATTTTTTCTTTGGATATAATTTGCTTTTTAATCATCCGTTTAACTTTATTATTTTTCACTGTAAATATTACCTTTACGGATGTAAAATTAATGAATCCATTCCTGATTATTTACAGTTTTATAATAAGTTGAAGTTCATACTAAAAGTTGAAAATTATATTTGTTCAAAGAATAACGCCAAAAGGAAGCGTAGAGAGAATTATGAAGAAATTTATAATTGTCTTTCTCACAGATTAGCCAGTGATCCTTAAGCCTTAAGTCTGTATGGTTTATTTTCTTTTGTACTGTTTGATTTCTTATATACTTAAGTGATTATATACATAGCAGATTGTATTTGTGTTGATAACGATGAATAAAAGATGGAAAAAAAAAACCCACTGCATTATCGTATTTTACTTTTTTTGTCGTTATGTCAGAAGAAATTGAAATCATACGGTAGAATAAAGCACCCTGAAACCTAATTATGTTCCCAAATTATCTGAATGCAACAGATCTGCAATCAGGAGCATGAAATTGACCAGACTGCGCTATTTTTGTGGATTCACTCAAAGATGCAATTTAAAAGTATTTTGGGGGTCACTCACCCCTCCCCCCCCCCTCCCCGGCACACACACCGCCAGACTCCCATGTTCCCAAACCACCCCTTTCCATTGCAATCAAACTTTTTGTACTCGATATGTGAATTTAATCTTTGCTAGCTCCCGGACTATATATTGCACCGCATTTTAACAACGTGTGTACGTAGGCACCTATGGCAAGCTGTCATACTGTAGTATTTAACAAGATATTTTCCATAAACTTCCAACGGCAAACTTCCCACACACTGACTTTAATATAAGGGGACTTTCTTTCGAGATATTATTGAATCATTTGGGTTCCCGTGTGAATTGAACATTTAAGCATGCCAAAATGTACACGTGGAAGCGAATATGGAAACAAATTGATAATTTCTCTTTTCTACCTTTTAGTACATTTTACTTTTTATTCAGCCACATTAGACCGTCTGAAAATTTAGTTGACTGTTGGTGAATTAATTAACCTACAGTATGGAAGACTGAAAGTGCCATGAACGGTCGATGACAACATATCGGCTTTCCATTGGACGGTGAGGTTGCCCATGTCTGGGCGAGAAACTTCTTTAAAGACCACGTTTGGCCTATACTCTTTGCGATCAAATGTGCAAGTCAATGGGGACAATTGCTAGGAACGTGTTATCTCAACCAGAGGGTGGGCTCACCGAGAATGCCATGGCCGGAAGTGGCGTCTTCATCCTCACGTGTATCATTGACATCAGTTCCGGTAGATAACCCTCTCTAGCGGCAACGAAGAACATTCGACACCGAGTGAAGGCGAGTCCGTTTAGGTTGCCGGTGGCCGACATGGCTACAAATATCCAAATAGTCCAGGACCAATTTTTCAACACACGAACGGCAAACGTCTGAACACAAAAAGGACGATAAATACATAGTGGGGTTAATGTAAGAAAAAAAAAGAAGAAAAACTCAAAATAGGGCACTACATTATAAATCTGTGAAAAGTTAGCAGTTGTGAAAAGGTACGAAATTTCACAAATACAAAAAAAATATTTCTTTCTTTTATAGGTGAAAACCATATCTCGATAGCATGTTCCCTTTTGGCTAGCTGTCAAATTTCAAGGTTAGATACGCAGTTAAATTTCAAAGAACATACAAAGACTTTTTGGAGGCTTTGTAATCTTGCAGGCTACCTGGTATAGCAGGTCGAGCAGTGGTTCTCGGCCAGAACACCAAAGATATTGAGTCATAAACAAGATTCTGGAGTGGGACTTGAAGTGCCTGCAGTGGCGTCAAGTATACGCTATTGTCATTGGAATATTCCTATTACGATGGTCTATTCGTAGGACTCACGACTGACAGGGGCAGAAAATAGAGAAAAATTCAGGCAACTCTCTAAAAGCAAACCAGCCATTCATTTAAAGAAGAATGTATTTCAGGGCCCACTCGTATAAGTGAATTTTGACCGGAATGGTAAAATCGAAGTTCACTTCATAATAATAGATATGTTTGATATGTTTGAAGGGACTTTTCGCTAAATACCAGGTAAAATTCACTCTTTCGGACTCTCGTTCAGTTTAATTTGCTACTTTAGACAACTGTCAATTCGCAATAAATGCTATCATCGAGGCTAAAGTGGCGTTTTCTCTTTTCTTCGAGAGAAGCGGTTTGTTTTACAGAAAAAAATCATTTGTAAAGTCATATATGGACACAAAATCACAGATTATTCAAAATAAGGAAGGACAGTAACCTTCTCTTATACAAAAAGTTTTTCACAGATAGAAATTCAGTTATTCGAATAATTGTTTCACAAACTTTCAAAAATTCAAATAATGCATCTTCCGTAACCCCCCTTTGTGCATAATTTTTTGATGAGATGAAGTTATTTCTAATGTTTTTTGAGGAGACTGAATTGTTTTAATAATGATGAAAATGATTCTTTTTTGTGTGTATCCCATGTTGGTGCTTTTTGAACGCCTTATTTCCAAATTTAGTAACTCTCCCCTTGATATTGTTGATATAAGTCCACTAGAGACACCAGGGGAGTGTGGGGGCATTTTCCCCATGTCAGAACCTTTTCTCCCAGTTCCAAACCCCCCCCCCTCCACTGGCTATAACAACAAAGACATAACCACCTGACGTCACAGACTCATTTTCCTTTGTATCGACAAGCTGTTCAAACGTTTGGAAAAACCATCTCTGATTGTGGCCTTACATGCTATGGCCATATTCAGAGATAATTTTGCATTTACCTATGGAACGCCGATCGTAAAAATGCTGTTGTTTGTGTCTGTTGATTTGGTTAATTTGTGTCTCATGTTTCGTTTGTGTCTAATGATTTGGTTTGTGTCTAAATGTTTCGTTTCTGTGACATGATTTGGTTCTGTCTAATGTTTTTGTTTGTGTCTGATCATTTCGTTTGTGTGTAATAATTTGGCTTTTGGTCGTTACCGTTTTGTTCGTAAAAGTGTAGGCAAATACTGTTGATAATATTTGTACGATCGGTGTTCCAAGTTTACCTACCGCTGCTACTGCGTCGGATGAGAGTATCTCTTCCGGTGAAAGTGCTGTCAGGTAGGCGATATTAGCCAAAAAGTACACAACAGTCACAAAGGTTAGAGATACAACCATAGCAACCACAGTTCTGGAGCGAAAAAAAAGATAGAACGTATAGGAATGATACAAAAAACGCAATTAAGTATATTCATAATGGACATTATATTGTATTTTCTCAATAGTGTTCTCTGTCCTGCGGATACAGTTTTTTTTTTGCACATGAGTGAATACAAGTTGTGGCAAATTAACTTATTGCAAATATTTTAAAAGTAGAATACCTGAATGATATGCAGATACTGAATTGCTAACCCTGTCCATCATAGTCACAAGACTCAAGACATTTGAGGAAAGGAACCTAAGATATTTTCTGTCCTTTATCGACTTTGATACAGTTCACATGTATTTTGCTATACAGATAGAGACCTCTTATTCCCAAAGTTTGTCCAAACCAAAAAGGTTGTATTTGCTGTCAGACGGTTTTATTTCATTGGTTGCCCTGATGGCTTGGACGATTCACCGTAGAGACAACCACTATCACGCACTTAAAAAATATGGCATAACCAGCTGATCAAGGTGTGAATTACCAAATTTCATTTTTTTTTTGTTTGGCAAGGTTTTACAATCGTGTCTCAAGGCATGTAGGGTACACCGTACCTGATGTACCTGACAAGGCTAGGCTGGGGAGACATCACGGAGACATTAGGGAATGTAAGGTAATAAAGTCTTAAGACTTGTCAAAATGCCTGACATCATGTCGTGGACTGAGTCTGTCAATGCATCATTTGTACCTGCCCTAGCTCCCACGTTCCCCTTCAAGTTTCATTCTCCTCCATCCCCGTACTTCACTTCAACTGTTGAAGTTGTGCTATGTAGTTGTATGTAGTTTCAAGTAACTGCTGAAGTGGCTCGCTTTGAGGATACTTTTGGATGCACGACAAATAAAAAAATCACAAAAAGAGTTGCCTTGAAATGTAAAAGTTCTTGAACAATTCTTGAAAAGTAACAGTTCCTCTCCGTGCTCGGCTAACTGCAGATATCCGTTCGCAGCCTTTTCAGGTGGACCTATAGACACGCAAAAGAGATACCCTGGCCGTCATCCCTCGGTTATATGCACCTCACCGGTCAACGGATTGTATGCTGTCGTATTTAAGTGAAGAGGACTGCATAGAAAGTAACGTTTCTCTGTAGACAACGGCACCAGCCTAGTGATGTATCTGTGTCTTATATTTGTGCGGATTACAAATTTTCAAGGATCACAGCACAAAAGAATTAATGAAGGCAAAATCTACTCCTGCGCTCGTTCGGTGTTTTGCACACTTGTATTTTGAAATGGTTGGTTGAGTGCTATATTGTCGATCTAGGTTCCGGGGATCGTTCCCTTATTGGATAATACTTAGGTGTTTTTTTTTCACTGAGACGAGTGTTATGCTGTTCAACAATAATCCAGATTTACAGAGTCATAAACCTGGATTACCGAACGACTAACCTGGACTATGGAGTGAATAAACCTTGGCTCAGTAATGAAAGTTATTGCAGGGCCAAAAGAGGGTACGGGGTGGGGGGGGGTAGAGGAAGTTTCAAACTTACAGCCAAAAAGTTGCTATAGCAATTTTAGTGTTGTCGGTAACCATGGATTTCATGAACAGAGTCTGTCTCAAGTTCCTTTTGTTTGTCCAATGGTCGTTTTCATATTGTGGTGTCTTCATGAGTCCAAAGTTGAGAAGATACAGCCTACGTACGAGTGTACAATACACTGGAAGCAGACCGAAGCCTCAAACTACTGGACTTAGTCCTGTCATAGCTCTACGAAGCGCGTAGTGAAGCTGAGAAAGTGATTTCCAAATCTGACCTTCGCAGGTCAGAGTTTCTGTGACAGATTCGATATGTCTTGGAGGGAGACTGCGTACAAAAAAAATCCCCGGAAATAATGATTTTTACATCAGCAATACGATTACAGGAGGCAAACACAATGAAAAAGAAACACGAAGTCCCTCATGGTCGTATAGGCCTTCACTCGACAAACAACCGTGCTCTAGGCTGTTCGTTTGATAAGTCTGTTTTGATTAAAATTGTTGAAACCACTTGAAAAAAAAGTTTACTTTCGAGATATCAAGTGCAGGCGCTGAATGGCATATTATCGCCATGGGGCTGTATTCAGTATAACTAGGAGCAACGAAAAAGGTCACGTTACAACTCATGTATACTTACCAATCAAGGATCCTTTCAATCAAAATTTTATGTCCAGGATAATAGACTGGCAAGGAATTCAGTGTGAAAAAAATTCTTCATCCATATGGGATGTGTCGTGTGTACGTAGTGTGCAAGTGGCACTGGTGAGCGTGCGCATAGCTTACATGCCGACTTACTTTTTGACGGAACCACAACATCAAGGAAATGGGAGTGAGACGGTTGAAATCTTCTATACGGTATATTCAATAGGATACTTAATCTGGCGGATCAACACAATCATGTCCTTTATTGAAGCATCGTTGTGATTGGCCAACCCCTAATGTTCCTTTATAAACGATGAATTAATTGGCCGAACATTCTGCGCCAATCCCCCAATCAGCCCTCCCCCCCCCCCCACCCACCCGGGTAGTTGTAGATGACGTCTGGCACGCTCCGTAGAGTCGCTTTTGTAGCTACTTAGCTGGAAAAGCAAGTTGGGAATTGGCTGGGCGTTTAAAATTAACGTTTGAGGTTCACTCACTTTTCTGGTTTCTTTATTTCCTCAGTTACGCACGTGATGTAGTCCCTGGATATGAAAGAAATAACATGTTAAATGAAAAGAGATGAAAAAACAAGTTGTGAAAAATAAAATTCCTGTTGTCGTTTTCAAAGTGTAGTTACTTTTTAACAATTGTATTGATTTGTGCGTTGTACATCCAGCCGAACCTATCCTGCGCATGCTCTAAAACATGGCAGTAAACATGTGTTGTAACTGTGCAACATTTCATCTCAAATGAACCATGGAAAGTGTCTCAAAACAGGTCATTTCTTACTTTACTTTGTTGCCTAATTTTTCATTTTAGTGGGGTGGGAGACGTGAAAATGACGGGACCTGTTTCCATAGGCCATAACCTGCCCTATCTGATAAGGGTGACAACTGCAAGCAGCTAGAGAAGGGGAGCAAATCGGAAAAATGTACCTCTTCTCCCCACGGACCTCTCTCTCTTTCACTTCCTCCAGTCTTGTCCCCCACCTATCAACCCTTCTACTTCTTCATTGCACCCTATATTCCGACCCCCCCCCCCCCACTCCGACCCTCCTGAATGTGGTGGTGATAGGAGAGGGCTTGGTCAAAAACAACTATCAATAATAAAATATTGCAAAGAATT
Source organism: Stichopus chloronotus (assembly GCA_021234535.1). Lineage (NCBI taxonomy): Eukaryota > Metazoa > Echinodermata > Holothuroidea > Aspidochirotida > Stichopodidae > Stichopus > Stichopus chloronotus. The sequence goes on from CM037831.1 coordinate 7,680,543, forward strand.
TTTTATTTCGTGAGGTTAATGCGCCATGCGCGGCGACGGTACGCAGTCTGTTCGTTTGAAAATATGCGCCATGCACTTAACAGCAGGGGCCCTCTCGAATTAACATGCCTGGTGGACATTTTACAGTAGGATGATTCTTACTTAGTTCCATCGTGGCAAATTCCAGGGTTAAAAATTTGCAAAGTGCACAGGATTGTCCACGGTTATACAATGTATTTGGAAGTGACTTTTGGACAACGGCGATGGTTCACACACCATGCGTAGGAAAAGGTGTGCCAAGGTTATTGGTGAAAAAAAACTGATATATGAATCACGTATACTTACCAACCTGCATAGGCAAATATACCAGAGTAAAAGGCGCTAGGAAGTAACGCTGGTTGAAATTCTCTTATAACGAAAGGATTCTTGAAATTCCCTGTATTTCCCTGGAAGAGGAGCACAGCGCCCGTCACGATCAGAACGACCAAGCCCAGTACTTTGGCGAAAGTCAGAAAGGTTTGAAGGTGGGAACTAACTGGGACGGATACACAATTGATGAAAATTATGAGACCTGTATGCAGAGAAGGGGGGGGGGGGAGAAAATACAACAAATCAATATATGGTGGATCTTTACACAAGTCCTCCGTATCTGCTTTCACAACAATAATTCTCAGCCAGGACGGGGGAAGGGGCGCTTGAGGATCATCTATCCAATGAAAAAGTGAGGAGATCAGACCCCCCAATATTGTCAAGTGCTCCAAAATAAATGAAAGAAATTGCATGATTAATTATAATTCTTGTATATGATCTCAACCCATGGATCTGATATATGTATAACGTTGGCAGTGGCGTAGCCAGCAAGGGGGGGGGGGCAGGGGCGAAAGAGCAAAAGGTAAATTTCAAAAAATAAAGGGACACAGCGAAAAAAAAAAAGAGGAAGGAGAGATGATCAGTTGATGGAGTTGATGGAGAACTGGTAAGTCTAAACTGAGAGAAAAGGGGGGGGGGGGGGAGACTGGGAAACTGCCGGGCTTCACGTGTGGGATCTGAATATGACATTGAAAACTTAGACGAAACAGATTAACGACACAATTGAAACAGGGTGTCCATTAAAGGTGTGAAATCGTTAATTCGAGCTTTCGATAATTGGGTCATATCCATGCGCCTCTTGTTTATTCGCAGTATACGTCATCTGTGCGGCTTGGGGAGGGAATCCACAGCAGAACGGTCGCCTCCCTGAACTGTCGAGTAAAATCTTGGATATTATAATGTCATGTATTCTAGAAACAACGTTCCTCTTTTTTTTCCAATCCTAATATTGAATTAAGAAAAAAAAAAATAAAGAAATCCTCCAAAAGTATTGGCTGTCGATGCCAACTAAAAGCCATTTTAAGTTTGGAAATGTTTCAAAACGGGTGCATGCAACAAGCTCACTGTTTTACACGAACGTCCCCCCCCCCCCATAAAAATAAAGTAAAAAAAATTCTAGCTCTGCGTCGCTGCTTTGCATTAGATGATGTCCAATACACCTAAGTCTAGTGCGTAGAGTTTAAGTGGAAGAGAAAGTGGCACTTAGAAAAATTAAAACGTTTTTAGACAGACTGCTATGAAAAAAAAAAAAAAACAATTCATTATAATATCCTATTCTGGCATACACAATTTTTTTTTGAGGGCATATACGGAAATTTGTGTTAATTGCTACTTTTCCCCACCCTGTGTGGTCAATCTTATGCCTGTTTTTCTGTGCTAATAAATTTAAAATGGCACAAACAGGCCCGTATGCAGGTTTTTCAGTGGGGGGGGGGGCTCGATTTTACCACAAGGGGAACATTTTACCCGATAATTATGACCGACAAATAAAAATTCATTATATATGTTGCTAACGTAGGCCTGCTTTCATAGGCTGGGCGGAACTCCAGATCTTGTGGGGGGGGGGGGTTCGTCCGAACCCCCTGAACCTCCCCCGGATACGGGCCTGACAAATCATTTAAAACTTACAATGAGCAGACCAACATACAAATAGTGAGCAAAGATGCAGCTTTGTGCGCATTTGCCCATGCGATGGTATGCATATAGATCCTAGAGTATATACCGGCTAGCATTAGAAATGATACTCACAATGTACGAGTATGTAAAACTTAAAAGATACGTGCATTTATACCAAAAGTCCTTACCATAATAAAGATACAGAAAATCGAAGTATTGATGGTCATACATTATTGATTTTTCTAACATGCTATTATACGCCTACACTAGTTTATTAATTTTTTTTTAAAAAAAAAAAAGAAGAAGAATGCATTTGTATACATAACATGCGGCAAACTTACGTCGCTCTATTGCAGCTCCCTGCTCCAAGTCACACGGTAACTCATCAGTCCAAGCTATATTTATCTGATGGATAGCAAAATTCTCAACTGGTTCTGTTCTTTGATTGGCAGCACTTTAAAATAGGAAAGATTCAGAGTACTAGCTAACATTACACAGCATACACAGGGACCGCATTGTTTGACTACACATGTTAAATAGTAATTTAGACGTAAGTAGTTGGGAGAACTGCACGTCTGGGGTGACAAGTCCTTGTAACTTACATACATGAGTGATTTAACCATAATAAAAAAACCCTTTTACATTGAACTGTAGAAAGTTACCATAGGTGCAAAGAGGTAAACAATGAACTTCCACAAAAATTTGCTGCAGTTATATGCATAACCTGTGACTACACAGGGGGTGTTTCAAGATGGTTTTCAGTCCTCTGAAAAAAAAAAAAAATTAAATCAATGAAAGAGTTTCCAGCATATTTGCCGATGCCGACATCTTTTGAGCCTTTCACAGCAGAGAGATCTAACCTATCGTAAGAGTGACTTTGTAAGGTATTCTTTATATGTTTTTTAGGTTGCGTGTATTGATGTGCTAATTGCATGGCAGCTGTTTATGCCTCTGCTATGTTCTTCAAATAGTTTTCTTGTGCTGTGTAATTGTCTGTAAGTTTCTTGGTCAGTTGACCATCTTCCTAAGTGCACTCTGTTATTTGCAATCTGACTCGACGCATATATCTCGTCGCCATGATTACTGTATACTTGAATATAACTATTTATCTACAACCTCATACCAGCCCTTGCCTGTTACATTTCCATGTGTATTATGTAACTGTATACCTTGCTCCGCACCAATATATACGCAAACTAAATAAGGACTCGCCCGTCTCTTCCACCAGCATAGTAATTAAAATTACTGGTGCACGGTCAACCAACGTTACCATTTAAAATGCTCTTTACACATGATCCCAAATCCTTCATTATCTTTCCTTTTGTAAGAAAATCTAGTATTTCCATCTTTGATATAAATTTTTCATTTAAAGGCTGTATTGCATCACCCTAAGCTATATTTTTACCTCCCAGAAAGCAAAATTCTCAACTGGTTCTAAGTTACAGTACTCTTAGATTGACAGCAAATTCGAAAGATGCAGAGCAGCTCGTATTATACAGCGTACACAGGGATCCATTGTTTTTATTACACATGTGGAGGAATTTAAGACAGGCTGAGGGAGGGACTAGAGGTAGGTGGTTGGGAGAATTGAAACTGTCTGGGGTGATGAGTTTTTGTCTTTAAATTATTTTTTTTAAAAAGGGCAAAGTTTTAGATATTTTTCGTACCGTAATATACTTACACATGACACAGGCTGCAATGAGTCGAATGGGGAGGTAATACTCCGCCTTGTTACAGTCTTCCACGAAAGGCGTAATTAAATAGTTGGCGACGGTCAGCGACTGGACCGTCATTGAAGCTGGACCCAAAATCGCCACCAGGGTCCAGATTCTGAGGAACGCCAGGACCGGTCCGAAAGATTCCTTTATGAAGATAAATTCTCCTCCCGATTTTGTAAAGGACGCCGCGAGCTCGGTATACGACAGCGCACCGAACATAGCTATAACTGCACAAGTCAGCCATATGACGAATGCCCAGCCGACGGATCCGTCGACACCGCGTAATATTCCGGTAGGAGAGACGAAAATACCAGTGCCGATCACAATACCGACGATGAAAGCGACACTCGGGATAAAACCAAGGACCCTTCCCAGGGCCACTTTACCACCGTCAGAGGGATCTGTCGAAGTCATTTCTCTGTTTTGTGAATCGCTACCTGATGTCACAGATTGTGTAGTAAGGGCAGTGTACATCTCCGTATGGCAGCCAGGGTCTTTTCTGTGCTGTTGACAACAATATTGTGTTCCTCCCGAATAACTTCAATACGTACGCATGTCCTACAGCTTTTCGGATGGTCGGTGGAACTGACAACTTTCCAATACCTGCAAAGCGGTGCATAGTAAAAACGTCAGATCAAAATAATGAAAGGTACTTATTTTAAGGGGAAGTTGGCGCTATTTGAATATCCTTCTCTCTCGTCACGTACAATTGTCCCACAATCGTGTCAAAGTATTGAAATTTACCCATGCATGTAACCAGGTCTTTTTGCCTACGCCTGTGCGTATGAAGTATTTGCTTTCACTCTGCACTATGATAAATGTTAATAACCTTTGGGTGATAGTACTTTCTCGGAGAACACAGTCCTTCTTTAGGTTGTAAATAAATGTAAAGCCCATAACCTATGTTCGTCACAAGCAAACCCATTGTTTTGCTGCTAGAAAGAATTAACTTCCAAAATTATCTTTCATACCCGGGTATAAAACATCATTGGTGTGTTTATCTACAATGTATGTATGTCAATGTATGTCAATGTATGTAAATCACTTCTTTTAGGCTACAAAGTACGTTAAACCGAACTTCACGTTTAAGACACTGATTGGTTGATTCTCTTTTCATCCATTCATCCATTCATCTTATTGAGTACTAATAGTCTACTCGCTTAAAAATATTTATATCTTTTCAGTTTACATTATTAACATCCCTATTTTCCCTCAATTTTCTCTATTTTTCCAAAAACAATTTGCTATGAAAAATGTAGATCTCTCTATTTTAGTGTCAGACATGTTGACAGGTTTGATAAAAGTAATATCTCTTCTTATCTCCATAGAGCGATGACATAGCATAGCAGGGGTGGATCCCGGGCTTTAGTTTGAGGGTACATTTGTTAGAGAAAAACCCGCCGTAAAATTACATGGTCGGTTTCCATATTGGCGTTCCATATAGTGGCCTTGGTCTGGAAGCGTGTCAAATCAACGAGCAGAAGTTTTGATGGATGCGCACTGACATAGATAGTGATGTCATCCTTACACGTCCAGCCGTCCTGAGTGCTATCGTGGTAAAAGGAAACCCTGGGAATATATTCATCAGAATGAAGCAGAAGTGTTTGACAAACATCTTCCCAAAGTTTCATTCAGAGATATTGTTTCCTATGCAAGTTACACACTTTGGAAATTCAGAGAAGGGTGGGGCCATTTTTGCCTAAATTGAATGTAAAACAACTTGAGTAAGTCGAATAATGATGTCACATAACCACTGATAGCAAAAAATTTAATGCATTTCTTTATATTCTTTACCTATTATTTCTATCAATCCGAAACACACTTGTACACATTTTGTGTTGAATTACTGAGGTGTATCATGCAATAATCAAATCATTAATACTATGACTTGAATCTATGCATGACTGTTAAAATTTATTGACAATGAAATATAAAGAAAAACAAAAGCTTTTCAATCACATGTGGTCTGGTGATGTCATCACAATTTCAAAATGGCAGCTTCCTGATATTTTTTAAGAATATTCAAATTGCAATATCTTGGAAAGTAAGCAACGTATTTAACTGAAATTTGGTAATGGTGTTCACCATATGTTAGTCTCTCATTTAACATTGTCAAAAGTCGTGACTTGCCTTCTCCTTTAAGATCAGGGCAATTTCCGGGTAAACATCCCAGCACCCTTGTGAAATGTCTTCCCGTAGGCCTATGGTTTTACGATATTTGTGATGTATTAAAGTTATCATTTTGAGGGTTGGTGATCCCATTCAAGCAAGATTTTATTTGCAACAAATCTATATCAACCATCATAAACATGTGTCATTAAAACCAGAATAAAAAAATCATGGCATGTTAGGGGGGTGGATGAGGTCTCGGAAGATATCAGTTTGTTAAGATGTAATTGTATTCTGTTGCAGATAAGCAAAAAGGTGGACTATCGGCATGCATGATAAAACTCATTTCACCTGTCACTGATTTGCTCTTAGAAGATTTTGTGTTTTTGACGATGTTTTGGGGGTTTTTGTTTCAAACGACCTATTGTACTATACTGATCGAGGGAAGTTATTGGAAAGTTCTTGGATAGGAAAATGAAAAGAGGTAAAGTGAAGAATAAAGCAAAAATCATGAGCAGTTGTGCTCGAAGCCTCTGTGTGGTGGTTGCAGAAATGCCCAACCTTGTGTTGTAATCCCTCTTTGGACGACCTGTGCATATACCCAGCCTTGATATAGAGATCTCATGTCTGCATTTTTTAAATAAAGAGAAAAGGAAACCAACATCAATCTCTGAAAAGTTGTAATAAATTTGATTGCGTTTATTTCAAATATTGGACTTATTATTACATCCGATTCGCTGGTTCGTAGGCCGAGTGTTAACCTTTGCAAATTCTTAAGGTCGACTTGAGTAGAAACTCCACGGTCGCCTTTCCGAGCCGAGCGCCACCATCTGTTGGCTCGGAATGTACAAGGTTATTTTTTCGACACATCCGGGTGTCCTAAGCTGCATGTATCCAGCCTTGAAAAAGGGATCTCATATATACAATTTCTGGATGAGAAAAATATTAACTGTTAAAAAAGATCGACGCGATCAAAAAACTTACCGTCGGCTGCATATTTTTTCTAAGCTGGTCAACACCATCAGTTGCCGAGGAGCGTCCAAGAAAATTTTAGCTGAAAGCACGTCCCAGATCACTAGAAATTGTAATTTCAAGCCATTTTTCTTGCATGTGTTATCCCACTCCTTTCAAATCAATGTAACTTTAATGTGTTTTTAAATTACTTATTTTTCGGTCAAGGTATAATTTGGGACACATTCCCCATCTCCTTCCCTCCTGAAGGTGCCACTGTCTCATTTCTGCTTGTTGGTTGTCTTTTTTTTTTGTTTTAGAAGTGTGCACAAAGTAATTTTCCAAGTGTTCTCCATGTGTTTTTTTTCACGTTTTTTTTTTTGTCCATGTGTTAAGTGCCCAGGAAAAATGTGGGAAATGTGGGCAATTGAAATCCTAGGTGAGAAACCTGCAGAAAAATAAACTGTTTTAAGATGTTTCGAACTAGGTGTCTCTCATATCATGGACGAATGGGAAATATGGAAGGAATTCCTTTAAAAGAAAACAGTCTTAACCCCAATTAGCTACACTTTTGGCGAGGGAAAGCAGAATTCTCTATTGACTCTGCTCTTTGATTGACAGCAAAATTCGCAAGATGCAGAGTAGCTCATCTCTGCATTTTCGAATTTGCTGTCAATCGAAGAACATAAAAGAGTCAATTGAGAATTTTGCAATACTCAGCCCAGCACTCACAGCGCCCAGACTGAGTGTTTTGGTTACATGCACCTAGTTGGTACTGTTCTTGTTCCATAACGGCGCGCCATAGCTTTCCAAAACATTCGTCTCCGTAGGGCCAGGTATCAAACAGCCATATATAATATAGGAAATACTAGTTAAAGTATAGGATTTCGATTGACTAGCATATGCTCGTACAGCTTGACAGACGAAGCAGTCGCTGAAATGTTCACGCAGTCCTCACAATAGCTCACATATTGCTCTTCACAACTGATAATTACAGCTCTGTCCAATTTCGTGTGCGATACTTCTTATGCTGAGAACGGCTCGGTGTTTTAGTACGTCAATAGTGAGTTGATCTTGGAATTAGACAAACTTCCGGTGTTATTATTGTTATGCTGGTTAACGTTGTTGTTAATGGTAAATCCCAGCCTAAGTTACAGGCTAGGCTAAATAATTACAAATGAGGCTAGGCGCAACAGTTAGTGCTACTGTAAAGTCTAAGTAGGCCTCAGTGTAAACTACAGTACCCTACTGTAACGACGCACTGTAAGCCAAATATGTAACATTAGAATGATTAGACGGTTAAGAGTACGCGACAATATCCCGTCGCAGTGACAGACATTTTTTCAAATCCTGCACACGGATTTTTACTGCCAGTCGATGTTGTAAGACCTATTGAGAACAACTCTGTGATATTTATAATGGTGTATCTTCTGTTTAAAAAAGCGCACTGCAGTGGATATGTCACATAAAGGCTTCCTAGTTGCTTGGAAAAGTCTGGTGAACTTGCCTCAGGTTTCTTTTATTAGAACTACTTGTACCCCCACCCTCGTTAACTTGTAGTCACCGGGAATCCATTTTTCACTGGATTATCTTAGTCATACTGACAAAGTGGCCACCTGACTAGGAATCCATTTGCAGCTGGATTCCTAGTCTTGGTCAAAGTGAGATCTTTGACAGTCACTAGGAATCAATTTGCAGCTGGATTCCCAGTCATAGTCGAAATGGCAGCCTGACTAGTAATCCATTTGAAGCTGGATTCCCCGTGGTAGTCGAAGTGAGGTCTTTGGCAGTCACTGGGAATCCATTTTGCACTGATTCCTAGTGGAAGTGAGGGCTTGGACAGTCCCTGGGAATCCATTTGTGACTGGATTCCTAGTTGTATTTAAAGTGGCTTGACTACAAATAGGAATCCGGATGGGCAGTGTAAATCAGCTTCCACTGACTCTGACGGGTAGTCCTGATGAGCAGTGCCAGTGGTAATTGGACTTAAGTGGCTATGACTAGAAATCTGGATGCGCAGTGAAAATCGTTGAGGCGTGGTATTCTATAGTTGTACCAACGGTTAGTCATTGGGTACATTTATAGAATGCCCCACCCCATCAACTAATACCACTATAACACTGCCAAAGCATAGGATGCTGAGTCACAGTCACAGTGACAGGTATTTGTAGTACCTACAATACATCCAATATACCCTTTGTCATTTTAAGTTGAGTAACCAGGCATGATGTCATACCTGCAAGTAACTCCTCCATTTCAACTCAACATCCAGTGCCAGATGGATGCCATGCCCTGAGTAAATTTGCAATATGTAACAGGCTACATACAGTGAATAAACCCCCATCAATGTGTCTCAGCATCCATATCCAGATGGATGGTAAGTCTATTTGTAAAGCATTATGTGTAGTTGGTAGATGCTCATCTACTTATGTGTAAAATTAACTGGCTCAGGCCTGTGTTAATTTATGCATGTTAACTTTGACTATAGATTTGCCTGGTTTTCTTACGCAGTGCGGTTAAACGCCCTCTGCACATAATGAGTTACAGTGTTTCGTCACGTTTGCACACATCTACTGTAAATCTGTAGGTCCATTGAACTTAAGATCTAGCTAAACCTTAAGGCATGTTAGCGGCTATGTCTTTAGACATAAAAGCACAGATTTACTTTTCTTTTTCTTTTGTGTAGTGCATTGTGTAATGTAAGGTGATAACAGTGTACTGTAAGTCTGCAAACTTTTCTCATCTAAAGCACCTTTTTGGACAATGAACTGTTTTTTATACTTGTGAGCTAAAGTATAGGCAGTACTACAGTAGAATACCTTGGACTCACCAACATGTAAAATTCACCAAATACCTACCAAATAAAATTAAAATAAAATTCACCAAATACCTAGCCCCTACCTTAACAAAGAAAGGTCATAGCAATGTGGTTTTACTGGCTATTTAAACAGTAATTGCACCAGTTTTACGTTGTGGTTTGTTCAAAACCTCTGTTTTATATCACTCTGACTACCATAGGTGCATTTTTTTGCTGCAGGATTCATACTGTATGTAATATTGTGGAACTTACACTGGCACACAGTAATGCTCTCCACAATATGCAAGTGCTTCACAGGGATGATCCTTAAGCAACTGAAAATGGTTGTCCGAAGGACAACCAGCTGCAAAAATTTGGTTGTCCTGCCAAAAATTTGGTCGTCCTCCACAATGGACATATAAAAACAAGAAATGTCCAAATGTGTATCTTGCACAGTCAAGACCATGTTTTCATTTGTCTTTCTTATACAGGTTGAAACTTTCCACAGCTGAATTATACTACTGACTTGTAACTTAAAAGTAATGCTCAGGGTTTCTCCAAAGGGAAGGGGGGGGGGGGTTTCCAGAAGGAGGCTGGTAAAATTCCACCTTTTCACTTCAGTGATTCTAGATAATGACATTTTTTTTTTATTATTGAAGTGAAAAGTATAAAGTGTAAAGTATATATCATATAGAAGAAAATCTCTGTATAATATAATGTTTGTTTCAAATCAAAATATGATACATTACTAATCTTGAACGGTACTATCACTATTTAGAAAATTCATTCCTTTTGAATCAAAATCTGACAGTACGTATGAAGTGTCCATTGAAAACACACCATCTGAGTGGCTTATCTGAATTTGCTTCAACTGTCAACTCATCCCTCTCCTTTCCAAGGATTTTTTTTTCGCGCCTGCGTGAGAACAAAATCCCGGGGAATCAAACTGTTCTAAAATATTTTTCACCCCTATGTTGGAACAATCCATTTTGTTAACCTCAAATACACTGTGGGCCAGCAGGAAAATTCTGCACTGTGATTGGATGAATTACGTACTACTTGGACTAGCCCATATTATAGGGGTTTAAAAACTCCATGAACATAATGTACCGGCTCTCCTTGCACGTGGCACATATGGCCGAATTCTTTGGACTGCGAGTCATGTATCTGGTACTTGCTGTGTACAGTATGTGCATGCCTGGTACAGTAAAATCAGTTGAAACATGAGCGTACACTGAGGCTGTTTGTTTGGCGTTTTACGTACAGTGGATTTCGGGTTGTTTTGGCGGTTTTTGTGAAAGAAAACAGATGTTTTGGAATGGACTTCATGCATGTTAAATATTTTAGATGCATCTCAGTGTTGAGTTGTACGCATTGGGTCACAATATAAATGACCAGGGGTAACATTTGGTCGTCCAAAGGACAACCTGAGGTAGTAACTTTGGTCGTCCTACAGAAATTTTGGTCGTCTCGGACGACCGGACGACCGCTAAATTTCATCCCTGCTTCACATCTTTCATGGTTTTACCACTTTTAACAGAATTGAGACAATGGGTATCAGACATACTGCACAGTAATACTCTGCAGATCAAGATGTCAGTGTAGATTTTAACAGTGAAAATCAACGACGATGCCAAATACGACAATTTTTCGTAAACTGTCATTTCTGTGTTTCTTTTTTCTCAGAGTTACCAAGGAATCAGAAATGGCAGAGTCCATGGACGTTGACAAGCATTCAGAGACCAAACCGTTCACATTGAAGAAATGGAACGTGGTTGCGATGTGGAGCTGGGATGTCGAATGTGACGAGTGTGCCATATGCAGAGCACAAGTCATGGGTGAGGTTAAGAGGAGAGGCAGGGAAGATGAGCATTCTTTATTAATCTTCTCCATAGTTTGTTTCCAATTCAGTTATTGCGTCACTTTTCACCACGGAACTCTTCCTCAGAGAATGCTTCTATGTCAATGATTTGAAATTCATATCTGTGCAAGTTCATGACATAGTACTGCGTTAAACTGAGGTTACGCACTGGACCATAAAATAGAGGAGACTGGTTTATGTTTTCAAGGGAGAGTCTTTGCTTCTGTAAATATGTGTAGAAGCAAAAGGACAGTAATGCTGTAGGCAATTCAACATAAATGATCACCACAGAACAACAGGGAGGTAAAAGTAAAACTTGATCACTTTGGTATTTGTTTTCTGTCTTGTTGAAATCATGTAAAATAATGACATGGGCCATCAGAATTTTAATATTCAGTGTTCGATTTTGAGAAATTATCATGGTAGTCCAAAGGAGAACCATTTACTGAAATTTGGTTGTCCTGCTGAAAAAATGGTCGTCCTGCATTGGAAAAATTGAAATTGCACTCGATTGAAAAACAATAAGGAACATCAGATTTGTCACGGTAAACAGAATACATCCCATAACAGGTTTTCTCATCCAGGGATCGAAGTAACATGGCCCTTGGGCCTGATGGCCCCTAGATATTGCTCGGGCCCACAGGTTCAAAATGAAAGGGGAAATAAATCCTAAATAATTGAGGTCTAATTGTACAGTAATCTTTATCCCCTGTGTACAGTAGGCCTGTGTATTTGTCATTCACCAAGTCTCTAAAAAGTTGCACAGCCTCACAAAATTTGGTGGTCTGTTGGACAACCTCCAAGCATGTTTTTGCAAAGATTTGGTAGGCTGAGAGATTTTCTAGTCATCACGGACTACCGTAAAAATCGAACACTGATATTCTTAAATTCTAAATGAGACAGTGAAAGGACCACTTCAGGTGTCAGATCGCCAAGTGGGTCAGAACCCCACCCCTCCCCTAGAGGTACTTTAGCATCAAATTTGGTGCAGGGTGATTATGAGGCTGAATGGAACATTTTTTTGAAATTTTAATATGGAGAGTATTCTTTCACACAGTATATAATTAATGTTCTGTGATTACATGTGAATGGGTAGCTTCCTTAGTTTCTAGTCACCAATAATCTTGAAGGATTGAATGAATGTGGAAGAAGCAAGCTAAACTACTGCAGCTTAAGAGTGACACCAATACTTGCAACAGTGCACTAACTATGCGGCGAAACAGATCATGTGTATATCACGCATGATACGTCATTGAATATATTCAATGCATCTTAAGGCCTTGTACTCTGCAATGTTAAATTTAATATCAAGTTAGTGGTCAGCATTCTGAAATGCTACATCAAAATTAGTGCCACATTTAGTTCACTGGCAACACATATCACAGCTTGTTTCTAACAATAACATATGCAACAATATTGGGGTTGGCGACTGACTGTAAGTTAATTTACAGAAATCATCCACTTGAAGGGTTATAACTTGAAGGGTTATGACTGGAGGAAGACATTCGACTAGACACATTATTCCTGCTCTATTTTTCACCATCATTTTGACTTTGATTTTCATTTTGGCTTTGATTCTCCTTTTCCATGTGAAGATGCCTGCCTAAGATGTCAAACAGAGAACAAACAAGGGGAATGTGTTGGTGAGTTTACCTGAGAAGGTAATTTTGAAGTAGAGTGAAATCTTTCGTCAGGGACTGGTCAAATGATGCCAATGGAGAAGTTATGTGTATGAGCTATTCAAGTTGAAATCTCTGTGTTTATGTTAAGGGGAAACCATTGGAAATTGGCACTCAAGTAACACAGAAGAAGGCAGAGTGTTCATTCTCTGAAATGCTCTACTTTTAATCAATACTAGATGTTGCCATTTGTTTGTCTTGATAGTTAACACTTTAAGAATGTCTCTGTAAGTTTCTCACACCATAAATTAGTGTTTTCATTCGTTACCCGGGTGCATGTTCTCTGTGAGCACACTGTGTCAGATCGCCAAATTTCACCTACCATACACAGCAAATAACTCAAAGGAATCTCCTTCTTTTTCTCAAGGAAAATAGATTGTCCTAGTCATGAGAAGGTGGAGACGAATGTATGTACTGTACTAGTACAATTGTCTCACACAAATGTGGTCTACAGTACTGTGAAAATACCAACTTTAACAAATCAAAAACCGATGGTTTCAAGGATTACAATATGTTTCACCATACACATGAGATTCTGATAGCCCTACAGCTGATGGAGACAAATTAATCGAAGGCTGCAGCTTCAATTGTTGGAATTACAAGGCTCGTGATTTGCATGCTATCACAATTTTCAGTTTTACTATGCCAGTATTAGACCTTCTTGAAACGGTAGGCTACCTGATGATACCGTAGCTCAAATTTGTCAAAATGTTTAACCTTCCAATGACAGAAACCTTCAAATAACACCCCTCTACTTGTGCTTCTCGAACAGACCCGGGCCCATCAATTAGGTCTTAAGCATAACTTACATTAACGTTAAGTTTGATAGCCAACCAGTGATCAGTTTATCCTATATAGGCTAGCCTATCTGATATCGCAAAATGAGCCAATGGCAATGTCGTGAACAGCATGAGGCCTAATGAAAATAATTACCGACCGTCGCCTAGGTCTGTAGTAACTTTTTACCTAAACTTTACTTTTCTGTACCCACATTTTGGAATTAGGTAATCCTGCAAGAGTACTGCTTAAGATATAACCAAATTACTGAAGACCTTATGCAACATAGTAATTTGTAGGATTACTGCCCATGTGTACGTAAAAGTTTGGTGTATCTAACTCGATGCACAGAGTCTGTGCATGTTACATATGCGTACTCTACTGCATGTTGGTATGATCGACACGGCGTTGTCGATTGTCTTTCAGACTTTTACTGATCACGTCACGCAAGTAGCTGTATCCATCCACCGCACTCATACCAAAAATTCAAAATCGAATACCAGTATTTATTGATTTGTCTATATTTGTAATCATTATATTGAACTAAATTTGCGAAACAACTTTCACGAGTTCATCGGAAATGATTAGTGATATCTGTTGAGAAATCTATGGTCTTTGTTTTCACGGCGTACGAGATTAGGGAGTGATTAAAACTTAGCGCACTCAAAACAAAGGCTTAACATAAGAAATTCGCAAAAGGAGAGTATGGCTGCATTAGATTATGATATGCTATCGTAATCCAAAAAGGATATGAGATAAATTATCCAATACCTAGTTTAAGGGATTGATGAAAACACTACCATAGATAGTCATCTGTATTTGAGAAGTTTATAGAGAATACTGCAGTATTACATGCGTTAAGCAAATTATTTTTTGCAGAACTGTTTCATATAAATAATCATGTAAAATGCTGTAGTTCGCTTTCATTTGGCATTGTTCAATGTTCTTCATGTGGAAGATCGTCAGAGATTTTTGTTTGCAAATGATGGATCTGTTAAACATAGGCATGATGCATATCAGATTGCGATCGGTTGTCCTGCTGACAAAGTATCATGGATAACTGATGATTATCACTTCAATGTCAGCAACCCAGCATGAACTAGAGTTTGGTTTGCTGCTTGCAAGGTATCAGAGTGTATTAATATTTCCTTACTTACATTGTGAGTACAGTAGCGTATTCTTTGTCAGTTTTGGGAAGTTCCAATATGCATCAGTATTGAACAACAGGCCCCCTTTCAATTACGATAGAGCATGATGAACCTAAGTTTTGAACCCTCAGAGATGGGTATTAATCAATAGTTTGATGGTCAGAACCTGTTTCATGATCATTACTAGATTATGATCTGTTTGCTCTAATCATGATATGACCAACCATGATCATGGACAGTTGCAGTGAGTATTAAACCTCTGTACAAACTGTATCCCCACCAAGATATGCAGAAAGGCAGTTTGGAAGTGGTCGTAAAAATATGTTGGATGTAAAGAACTGAGGTTTTTCAAACAGAAAACCCCCAAACAACTTTGTTCAACGTTTAAAGTTGTGAAGTTCATCCATTTTGAGAGTGACAACAGATGGGTGGACGGGCAGGGGTGGAGAGGAAGGTGTAAGGTATGACACATAACAGTTTCATTCTGTTGAAGAGCTTGCTGTACCTAGATACTGCTTACCACAAGCATTGGATTCATATAAACCTGATGCAGTGACCAAAGGAAAACGTAAGCTATTGTCATCCTTTTGCTGTAGAAGATCTCACAAACTGCTATGGTATATGTACTTGTGTGGCAAAGTTTGCCTGTGTATAAAATAAAGACTCTTCAAGGCCTTTTGGATTGTTAGGCTCCCAGGCACTTAAAAATGAAACTGCATGACTGTATAATCTGACAGCACCCACAGAAATTGACAGAACACAGCATGATGGGAACAACTGAAATTTTTGCTGTTTTGAAAATAAAATTTGGTGACATTTTTGCATAGTTGTAACATTACAGGTTTTATTTAAAAAAAAAAAGAAGAAAAAAGTAATTATGCAAGGTCCGTATCCTCTTTACTTTCTCAGTCGTCTGGGGAGAGTGCAATCATTCGTTCCACAATTGCTGCATGTCCTTGTGGGTGAAACAGAACAACCGGTGCCCTCTATGTCAACAGGAGTGGGTAGTCCAACGAATAGGAAAATAGCCTTCACTCCTTCTGTGAGCTTGAAGCTGATCCTTTACGCAGTAAGTTCAGTAGACATGATATCGCAACCCCTTCCGTGGGAGGTTGCCGACATCCTGATGCGTCATTATTCTACTACTGTGATTTGTTTTTCTCTCTCTCTCTTTTCTGTTTTCTCTTTTCAACTGTCGGCCGTATGTCACAGTGAGCTCTCTCCACTTTGTTCATATCCGTTAGGCCATAATTAGAAATTGTAACCTTTGTAATCGTGGGTAGTGATGAGTGTATGCATTTGTGTGGTTTTTGCTTTGTGAAGATGATATCCCCAGAGGTTTAGCATTGACAGATGTTATAGACATGCCTCACGTGTGTGATATGCAAGTGAACTATCATTGTGTGCAACAGTTCAGCAAGTCTGTATTGTTAAAGGTCAAAGGTCATTTGGGGTTAATAGGAATCAGACCAAAAATCTTGTAAAACAAAATATCTAACGAACAGAAGAGTCCATTTGTGGTATGTATTAAAGTGTACTGTATTCCAAGCAACCCATGCATGGAATAATTTATCCAATGTTGCATTTTATTTTGTTACACAATATAATCAAATTGCTACACAAATGGAATATTGTTTGGCAGTCTTGTATTTAGATCATTACGGCTTTCACTGATGTTGCAACAAAATACCCAAAAAAACCTGAAAACTGCCATGCAAATTTTGAAATCTGTTGAACCTGATGACGGACGTAATCATGTGGGGTCAACAGAGGAGGCAAAATTGTGAGACCTTGCACTCATTGATACTATCTCAAAGAGGTAAGATTGGACAGATTGCAGAAACCTTGAGACTATGATACAGTATCTGAAGATGGGAAGTTGCAACAGAGTACGTATTAGTTTATGTGTGATGTGTCACGCTGGTACAAAGACCCTTTGTTGGGCATCATAAAAGTCAACAACAGTCAAAACTGCAGACGCCTCGTAAACTGTTGTCTCAGGGTGGGAAGCATTGACAAAGCTCATATTTGGTACTTAGGTATTTCACATTGGTTACAAGGACCCTATTGCTTGTGTGTCATGAGAGACCATATTCGGGGGGGGGGAGGGGGGACAGGAGCATCAAGTTACAATTTTTTTTCCATGATATTTTAATATTGGAAACTTAAACAAGTCTCAGTAAGTCACATAGATGTAGCGTAGTACAGAAATACCTTTCTGAAGTAGTTTTTATTGTCAAAATGGGTGGAAAGATGAAAGGGAAGGATGTATCGGTTAGGAAGTCTTTCTTGAATGTCAGCACTTACCTTGACATTAACATATTTTAAAAACATGTCAGATTTATACATATTTTTAGTAAGTTATCCAAAGACTTATCTTTTGACAAAAAAAAAATTGCTTATCCAAACATGAAATCATGACCTGCAATGCTTTGCAATGTTACATGGAATGAAATACAGATATTGGCCTTCATTACAGTAGCTAATGGTGATTCAAAACATTCGTTTTATCCCAATCAGAATAATCTCTCTGATTTTTTTCTTTTTACTTTCAGGTTTTGCCAAGGAAATGTTTGGCACACCTGAATCTACCAGTACAGTGTAACTTTGCATACACTTGTACATAATGAGAGGCTGCAAATTTCATTCGGATGAACTTTCCATTCACCACTGCAGTAAAACTCAAACTTTCTCCCAATGATTCGCAAATTTAGAGGTTTTTTTTTCAAATCGAAAGGATTCCGTTTGGGATGGCATTTCGTCTGTGATCGATGGTGGTCTACAAGGTCTGCCATATTTGACAGAATAAAAACCGGTTTAACTTGACTCTGGGCTCATTTGCCTTAAATGATGCCGTTTCACTCTTTACCAAGGAGAATGGGACATGTAAACTTTTGAAACTGAAGGTACGGAAATGACTTTTCTTGAAGACTTGGGATCTGCAATAAAGGTAATCAGATTGTTCAATGCATATCGCAATTTTTGCGTGATAGTGATTCGTCAATAGAAGACGCAAGTTTGGTTTTGCAGGGACATGGTTGGATAACTTACATGATGTCAAGTGCCTTCTATGCTGACAAAGTTGCAAAAAAGTTCATCCAAAGAGGTTCTACAAGGACCTCCTCACTCCATCGAAGTATCAAATCGGTATAAAGCGATTTGCAGAATCTGCTCGTAGGTATGAGTTGTAAATTTTGAGGATTCTTCATCGGACTGAGATGCTGACATTTACCACAAACCGTCATCGGTGAATAAAGAGAAGGGTTTAAAGCAAGAGGAGGCCATAATCCTGCAATTCTCAGTCAACTCTTTAACGGAGACGGAATATTGACAATTTTATTTTGCGACTTCCATCGCAATAACGTCTAAATTGGCAAGGGATGTCAGGAATGACAACTTCACTGTTCACTCCCTCCTTAATTTAATGTGAACATGTTGAAAATACATCTCGTTTTTTCTTTTTTTTTAGTTTTTTCTGGAAGTTTTCATCAATTTTGTTCAGTGCACAAGATTGAACAGTTTGAAAAGTGACAGTTGTCGATTGTATCGCTCGTTTCTTCACAGATCCCAGCTGAATCATCAATGAAATTCACTTTATGATCTCTGACCTGTTGTAAATGTAACCTCACATCTCATTTCAAGTAGGGGAATTTTTGTAGGATCTTTATAAGGTTGGTTCATCCACATGTGGCATCAGTCCGTAACTTGGAAAGGTGTGTGACTTTCTGTAACAGTTACCCTTAAAGGAGCTGGTATGAGGAAATGAAATCAATTCAGCCAAAATTAAGAGTGAAATTTTGTGCCCATGTTAATACTTCTCACATAATGTTGTATGTATCATATTGAGAAAAGTCAAGCAAATAATGACAGACACAAATTAATTCGAGCATGTCTACGTGTCATTCTTTTCGAGTCTTACATGAACTTCAAAAAAAAATATACAAACATGAAATATCACTCGATGAATCTACAGTTAGTGAAAGACGTACCTAGCTCAGATCCTGTGCCCGTGTGACCTCATCTACCCAATATTTATGGGAATGTTACAAGAATACTCTGTTATAAACGAGTATCGCAAATCTTACAATGCACCAAGAATTAGTTGCAACATGTTTACAACATGTGGCCATTTTTGACAAATCTAGCTAACTTTTGAATTGCAGAGAACATTGAAATAATCACACGATAGTCTAGCATATACATTGCATTAATGAGTTCAGTTGTCTAGTCGAAGACCTACATGCCAGACAGCCCCGAATTTAGCACAGTTCATCAGGAGAGATTTCTTTGATTACGTCATCAACACATCTTTGCATTGTGGGTAAAATGAATAATGAACCTCCACATTTTCCCCTATTATTATGTTACAGGTTATCTTGTATGTACAGAATTAAGAGTAATCAGCCTTCCCACATGAACCATCATGGTATATTTGGATATCACGTCATGCTCTATCATGCATAAAAGTTCTTCTGGAGATATGATTTTAGCACATTATGTGTATGTTGTGATCCCTAGTTGCTTTGTGACGCGATTGGGTCATTATAGAGGGTGTCCACGAGCTTAACGGATTTTATCGTTAGTCTGTGTTCCGACTGATTTAAAATCATTCTAGGACTCTCCAGATTGCAGCAAAGCATGTAAAGATCAATAAGACATTCAGCTTTGCAATATTTTTCTTGGTTTTGGATCTTTTAAACGTTTTGCCAATTGCCTGAATTAACTGTTCAGATTCTAAATTAGGTTTTTATGCAGAATCTCTAAAGTCACGTGACTCGAAAGTGTTACTGGTAAAAATGAGTATTTAAGTCCTATTAAATGTAAAATTTAAGAAAATTCGTGCAAATGCAGTCTGTGAGAAAAGAAAATACTTAAAAATGATTGAACCCCTGACTCTCTGCAGAAAAAAATATGGGATTCATAAAATTATGGGATTCATAATACTGTTTTAGCCTACTGGATTGATTTACGAACACTTTACTACCCAAATAAAACACCGTTGTAAAATCAAGAATCTCAAGTCATTAAAAAACAAGCTTACTACGTATCATAATGGAAATGTTGTAAACCTAATGACATGCAAAAAACAAGTTCGTGTTTCCATTTCCAGCTTGAGATCTGTGAAGTGTCTATGTTGAGAAATAACGCTGCCACGTCCTTCGTCCATTTATTCTATGGTCACATTATTCCTGAGATCATTACATAGCCCCCCCCCCCCCCCCCCTTGCTCTTATCTTCCTGCCCTCAAAAATCTACCTACATTTCAACAAAATCACTCCCAGGTTAATCTTTAGTCTTATTTTCCGTATTACATAGGCCCTGGTTTGTCTCTTGTGTTCCAGCATGTAGCGTCCGTATTAGTTCCATATAAGTTCCTGTAAGTGTAAGGAATAAATCAATCTTTTTTCCTTTTCCTGTCAGTATGACGACGAGGCTGATGGCAAATTGATTCCGTATGAATTTTACTCGATGGGTGTCCTTTTTCAGAGCAATACTTATGACATTCGAGAAAGTGATTTTCTTTTGAGATTCACTGTCATACCGACGCACAACTTTTCCATACCGTAGACGGACGGGTTCCAAGTCATTTCCCCGGCCGATAAGGAAAGCCCTTCTCACCTGCGGCAGCTAGCAGTGCCAATGACATTCCATGGGATTGTGGTGTTTGATGAGGTATAGGCCGAAGAAGGTGGACTCGATGTTATTTGCCTGATGTGTATCGAGGAGGATGGTTTCTCTGTTAATTGGGTCTACTCTCACCCGACTGCCTGCACTCAAGTAGACTATGCCGCCGAGGTATTTGTAGTTTTGAGGGATCGAACTGTGTGATAAAAATAAAATAAATAAATAAACAAGCAATTGTAGTGATAACATAAAAATCACTATTTTAACGTAACGTACTAACAAAAATTGTGCTTTTCCTCCATCCGACCGTGTGACCGAAGGCTAGGAACATCAAACAAAGCATGTAACTATATGGCGCTAGTATACCACAATAGCTCCGGACGATGACTTAATGTAGACATGGTTGAAACGAAATCTCAGAAAAGTCGAAATTTTAGACACCTTAAACACGATTTTCAAATAAAAAGTTCGACTTTTGTAAAGGAAAATTTTTTGACCCCCCCATTTTTTAAGAACTTTAATCAAAATTTTAAAAGTAAGAAAGTTTGATATTTTACTTAAGTCGAAATTTCCACTTTTTACACCGTTTACCGTGTCCTTTTTAAACCACCGTACCGAACTGTTCGCCTTAAAAAGAAAGTCAAAATACAAAATACCTTACAATAATTACAATGGTGATAATGATAATAATGGTACTTAATGATGATAATGTTGGTAATGATAATAATGGTATAAATAATGAATATGATGATATTATTATTATTAATAATAATAATAATGATGAAGACGACGGCGGCGGCAACGAAACTTCCTGCGCGATAGAAACACAATAAGATCATTGTAGCTTTTGAAACCGAAACCGAAGTAAGCGATTCAAAGAAGAAAAAGAAAGGAAAAGGAAGAAAAAAGTAGTACGTAGCAAAGAAAACTTGTGCTACAGTGTATACATAGACAAATTATGATCCAGTAAACGTACCTGTAAGTTTCATGTAATCCACCTGTGGGACTTTAAGAACAGAGGGCAAAGAAAACAAAGACAAAACTGTAACATCAATAACAAGCACTTTTAGGGACTGGTGTTCATCTGACAAAAAGATTCACAATCGCCATCATTCTACATTAAAAGATGACTTTTTTAAACAACGTGATCCTTTGCTTGCAATAAACAAATTGCTGGAATCACCGTAGTCGAGGCACGGTATTCGTGACAAGGCGATTCTTGCTGCATGCATGCGATCTAACACGGTTTGTTAAAAGATCTCTGCTTGAACGAGTATCTTTGAGTACACATCTTGTGGAAACGGGGGACATCTCCTTAGTTAGGTACTTTGAAAACCGTAAGTCTGCTTTGTGGTCCTCAGTAACTTTGTTAGGGGAGAGGGGAAAAAACGTTTTCAATTCTGACATGCTACACTTCTGGCAAATACATGCTATGTGCGTCGGTTTGGGATTGGGCATTTCCCACAACTTTATTAGTGGAGAGGACACTAACACATTTGTCTCCCACTTGTAGTGTGCTGAAACTAAAGAAAAAGTGTTATGCAAAACTATTCTCAAGTAGAAGGGTAAATTTCCACACACGTGTTCTACAAACGTAAAGAAAAGTGCTGAAATGACAATACCTGAGAGACTGGAATGTGCAATGCGAGAGGCATTGTTAGCAATTTCTCTCTCCGCACGATACGCGCCGACTTATAGTGGCGCTCGACTTAAATGAAGTGTATAGAGTACCTTTATATGACAACGTGGCTCTTTGAAATCCTGGAATCATAACTGCTTGTCCGTCGACGTCAAGCGTCTGCCTGTGGTCACGCCAATTCACCCCCCCCCCCCCACACCCACATAAAAATGTCTACATCACTGATAAGAGAGGAGTTTTAGATCAAATGTTCCTCGACATTCTAAATCAACTTGGTGCCCGTGATTAGGGCCTACCAATTTTTGAAACGGTGAGACCTATGGTTGGATTCCAGTTTAACCCTCCCCCCCCCCCCTCCACACCATGCCTCTGACGTAAGGGCATTCATGTTTCAGCTTGGCTGCGTCATGAGAGGTCAAAACATAGAGCTCTCTGGTTATATCTCCATGGTCAAACTATCAGCTGTCCATTAACGCAGGAGCCGGTTCCGCTAAAACTTTATTGTTACTAAGTCAAAACAGGGAGTTGTCGAAATGAATGGGTTACTCTCAGTGTTGGTAACAAGGCTGTAAGTGTTACGGCCGGTCACGTTAGGGGTTAAGTGGCTTAGTAAATTGACATTCACCGACAGTGCAGTGGGGGTATGAGTATGGATGCACTTTGCGTAGCAGCCGTGTTAATACTGAACCCACACCACAGTGCTTTACAGGCAAGAAAACCTATCCCGATTCGCCGACATTCCCTCCAATCAGTGGCCTATGATGTTACACGTTGAAAACAGTTTGAAAATGGCACTAACCAACGCAGCAAGTCATGAACGAAATCGCACTATAACTGTCAAATGATCGGATGGAAGATTTCAAAGCCCCCGCACCCCTCCCCCCCCCCTCATCCCTGTAGTTTAGTCGGTACAATGTTTAATTGGCCTATTTACCGGTGAACCTATCATGTGGGAAGAAATAACAACACTAAACACTAGTCACATTGGCATGATATAGGCAGGTAAAAATGATTTAACAAAAATTCTTCACTCCATCATAGACAAGGTTTACGTATTTATTTGATGTACTTACTTATTGAATGAATGAAGAAAGAAGAATGTTAGCATGTACAAAAAATAAGAGCATGGAAGAGAAATAAAAGAAGAAGAAAAAAAAAACTTACTTCGCAGTTTTCTGATCAAAGAATATCGTCGTTTTAAGGACTACTTCGTCGCGTGATCGTCCGCATGATCCCGTTCTGACAATTTTGTGTCCAGTTACTTCACCATATCGAAGCGATTGTTGGTAAGGTATTTGTGCGTATACATAGTACCATCCTGAACACATTACTGAAATGGCCTCCACGAAATCGTCGGACTTTCGGATGAGGTCGATACCATCATGTCGAGAGGGGAGATTTACCGAGCCTTGTTCCGTCCAAGTGAAGGAGCTAACTGTGAACGAACAGCGGCAAATGAAATGCAGTTCTCGGTCACAGAAAGGGAAAATGCAGACACCCCAGTCTGAATGGTATACCCCACCCCCCACCCCCACCCCCAATGCTTATTCATCAATGGCTCTTTTTCATCATGTAATATCATTTTTGTTGTTGAATTGGTTAATTTTGCAGGGCGACACCTTGCTTGTGCAGTACTGAAGCAACATCAAGAAAAATAGTTATTAAAAAAAAATGAGAAGATAATTGGAAGATTTAGATAATTTTTGATAGAAAGAAGGACCGCAGGGACGACCGCTTGTTCCCGGTAATCCATAGTAACGCCAATCGCAATTCAACGATTCAAGCAGGAGATGAGCTTTTTTTAGACTTTTTTTATCTTAATAGGTATAGGCCAATGTATAGCCTACTTACTATATACTACAGACAAATGTATCGACCTGAAGGTCACATTGTGACTTCGTATTACGCATGTTCATGTGCATGCGACAGAAACGCAGTAAATGTCTTTGTTTCTTAAAAAAAATGGGCGAATAAAGTGGACTTTTCCCTCACTGTGAGCAAATCATTACATCCTGTTTAAAAGTCAAAATATGGCTAGGATTTCCAGGTGCCACAAAATTAAAAAATGTTCACATGCAAAAATTACTTCATATCAAATGTCGTGAAAATAGTATGTTGTTTTTTTTAAAGAGATCTTTTAAAGCGATCTAGATTATAGACATATCTAATGAATGGTCAATTATTTCGTCGACATTATACCGAGTATGTCCCATACTGGAAGGCATCACAGAACGTGAAATGGAAATTTGTTTGAAGGCCTACAAATAAAATCCATCTTCTTGAACGAGGAGGACTTGTAGTTGTCAGTAATTCAAAGGAATTAAGATGTGCATTATAGCAAACTGCACGGGCTCTCTCCGTGTAACCCTCATGCTTGCTATATAGCAGTTCAAATATAAAGTTTTCCTTAATGGGAGCAGGACACAAACTGTCACAAAGACCAAAGGAAAATTTTTGATGAAAATCGTGTTTTTTTCTTTTCTGAGTTTCTTTTCTAAGTTTTATTGTTTTCTGCAAAAACTAATACAAACAAAAAATCCTCGTAAAACTACATGCCACGAAAGTTTAAAAAAGGAGCCGTAGCTGTAGCATAAGTCATACAACGTTTTACTTTTTCTTCTTAAATCCTAATCGGGTGTAAGTATATATAGCTCCTTAACAGAGAAAAACAAATGATCCGGAATGTATGGTCAAAGGTCATCAATGTTTACCTTCAGAGTTAAGACTGATATTGCCGAGCTTTGACCAAAGAAACACATTCTCATGAATATGATCTATGTAACCTTGAACATAAAAATAATAAAATAACGATTTTTTTTTTTCGTTTTTCGTCTACTGTGGCACTGACTGAATTAGCCATTGGCAAATCTTTCGCACCACAAATCTGTGTAATAGATATACTTATACCAGATTTCCAAAGAATACAGCGCAAAACTTTTGATAAGATATACCGCCACAACTGCGTATTCTTTTTTTTTGTTAATAATTCTTCAGAGAGAAGTGGAGAGAAGGGGAGGAGGTGTGGGCAGACTGAAGCAGGTTGCCCAGGTGAAAAAAAAAACAACTCGAATTGAAATACGGTTGATAATTATACACATCTATCAAAAGATAATTGCTTTGTTTAAAGTACATCAAATTTGACTTACTTGGTTCGTTATTACCTCTGATCATTCCTCCGAGATGAATCAGAGGTGTCTGTTAAAAAAAGACCGATAAAGTACAATAAATATTGTGGCAAACTGAGAACCCGTTTGAGCTCTTCTTTCAAAAGCAATGCAATTCTGACAGAAACAATCAGGGAGCTGTTGGCGTGAATTTTGCTGTAATAATGCAATTTTGAAGGACCTTTTTCAAGAAATTGTTTTCTTGTTGATCTCACGTGACCTTCAAAATGTGGAAATTTGTGACGAAAAAAAAAATACTCAAACACATCTTAATGCGAATGGTACCACCATTAACGTTCAATTCTGCACGGAGATTAAAATTTATTCAAATTGTCACATTTTTATTTTACTTGAAGCGGATCATCACGATAAAAAAATGTATGTATCTTTTTGTGCAGACTACGGGTTATGGGTTAGGGTGTAGTTACACAATGTTTAAAACTCTTTTCAAGCTATTCAATTGAGCTCCGCCGATAGGTGTCACTTGCAACTCAAACGAAAAATTGCACATTATATGTTCATAGTGGCAACTACACTGCGATATCTCTGACAAACCCGTCACTTTCATTTTCTTTTCAATGTATTAAAGAATAAACAAATCGTATACATGGCAGACCATTTTGTGACTTTTGGCAGTTTAGACGCATCCTACACATATAGTTCATCGATAAGCATCACCTGTGTACATATATTGTTTCTCGTTTTTTTTTTAAAGAAAGGAAAGCCGTTGAGGTATTATGTTTTCTTAAAAAGTGCTACTCCTCATGCATACGTAACCAGAATTGCGAATGATACGATTATGAATTATCACATTATATATCATATTGTAATGTCGCATTCACTGACAAACAAATAAAATAAACACTTATTTCCGGATGACCTAATTAAACATTTTGCCTGCCACCCTCCCCCATCCCCCCCCCCCCCCGAAAAAGAGGGCGATTTGTTACACTTCGTAAATACACGTGATTGAGTAACGTGATATATAATGTCATTTCTATTGGTAGATTACGTCTAATTTCAGAGTATAAATCACGTCAGGTGACTTGACTTATCGTTAATTTTATGGTTAATAACGATACACGAACCATTTGACTGCGTTGGCTGTGACGTCTTCTTCGTGAATGGATCCCTGAAATAATAAAACGAGGAGAGTATAATCAATAAATGAAAAGGTTTATGTTTGGTGTGTCACAGAGCCTAAGTTACACTTAGTAAACGGGCCTAGCGTACAGATAGGGATTGACGTTACGACTCTGCATGTAGGATATGAGTAATCTCTAAAATCAAGAGTGAAATTCACTCAAAAAAGAGTGTGAACATGACACACTCGTAGTAAGAGTGAATTCCAAAGGGAACTGAAATTGAAATTCACACTTGAAAGGGGGGGGGGAGGGGTGGTTCACTACACCAGGGATGCTAATATATTAAATATCGTTCCAGTCTCCATTCTAGGTGAAATTCACTCTCATTTCGAGTGGGTCATGTACACACTCTCTTTTTCAGTGAGTTTCACCCTTTTGTTTTGAGAGAGTAATCGCGAATTATCCGACATCACACTGTCAAAAATATCTGTAAATTTACAGAAAATAAAAGAAACAAATAAGAATCGCAGAAATTGTCTGGAAACAATTTATCAGAAAATTTCTGTAATCCTTTTGTATTTCTTTATTTTATTTTCTGCAAATTTAGATTTTAAAAAATATACATTTTTGACAGTGCAGTTGAAGTCCCTACATACAGCAGCTGTTGAAATGATTTCGGCATCGTCCTCCCATATCCTATGCTCGACTGATAAATCCGCACTAGAGCAAAACTCATTTCTCAATCTTTTACAACAATTTTAAATTAGCCCAATAAGAAAAACAGAGAAATTGTGTCATTGTGGATGATTTTGTAAGTTTTCTGGGGAGGCAAAACTGTCACAAAGTATTTTCCAAAAATAAACATGTTTTTTTTTCTTCTTTTTTTCACGAGAACGAAAGTCTTTATGTGTTGCTAGGCCGATCAATATGTTATTTGTATTTACAAATGTTGGATTTCTTGCATTGATGAATCATTGTATTTTAAGCATAGCGTATGCATTGACATGGGCATAGGCTAGTGATACCTTATCATGTGATCAGTTAAAAAGGCAATGTTAGCCATCCATAATATAGAGACAGGGTCAAAGTAACCTCCCCCTGGTTTCTTGAAGGATCCATTATTGAGCTCCTCTTTTTAATAGCTTATAAACCTCATGTTTTTTTTTGTTTGTTTTTTTTTTAGTTACAGTGACCCAGACGGTTCACCATTTCAACAGTCACACCTCATGCATCTTGTGACGTCTATTTTAGTGATAGAATGATATACACGATAATGTCATGCATTACAATGACAAGAGCAAAACAAACATAAAACCGAAAGAAAATAATCACACACACATGCCATGGATAGAATGGCTTGATAGAATAATTTTATAGAGGAGGATGGACCGTACCATGTACGACTAAGACTAGGCTTTTAATTGGCTGATTGATTTAATGGTGACGTAATATTATAATCTCTAACGTGCATGGTTGTTATGTACTTACCAGACATGGATTCGTTCCCGCCTGCTACGAAAGTGTCGTTGTCATCGACCTTTTATAAGTAAGAGAAAGACAAAAATGTAAGACAAGGAGTTATAGAAAATTTCGTTCTTAAATAATGCAAAAATGAGTAAATACACACAAGATTGCCAACGAAATAAATAAAACAAGACGGTAATTGTTTGTTTTCCTTATGAATATGCATAATTCATTTCTGACTTAGGTAGCACCTGTCCTAGGATGGTCCGCTTCCCGACGGAAAAGAGAGAGGAAGAGTGTGCTTTATCTTCCAACCTAGGCTCTAACTTCAGCACGTTCATACCCTTCATAAGGATATGCACACTTAATGCATCAGTATATAGTTCACTAACTGCACTCGACTGCCACTGTCAGTTTGAACACATTCATACAGTTTCGACTAATTATATATACTCCCCAATATAGTGAGTCCAGACCCTTTAGTAACTTCCCCTAGACAGACTTACATCTGTCTAGAATGCCCTCGATGATCCTGTTTCTCTGTTGATTCTTGGACTCTAAATAAGTCCAGACCACCTAGGGTATAAGTTTCAAATCCTTTTGTAATCACTTACCCTGTATGCACACTTTAGTCCACGTCTCACTTTGTATGTAAACAAAACTCCCGTACCAGACTACCTGTCGGTGTTTAGTGTATATAGACTACTCAGTGCCCAGTCTATATGTGACTGGATCAAATAAATCTAGACTCACTGGCAGTCCACTTTATCTATCACTCTATTCTCAGATGACAAAGCATAACTGCTACCAGAAAGTTCAGACATTTTTAGAGTTTAAAGTCAGGCAAGATTATGTAAGCAGTCTTAATTTGTCTTTGAAAGTTTCAGGATCAGAATGTCTGAAGACTCATAGAGGATCATGTACCATATTGATCCTGAATGATAAGTTTGAAAAACCTTTTCCTTCCGATAAGTATCCAGAGGGTAACGGGGTAGGGGTGAAACAAACAATTCCCAAACCTTGCTTCAGAAACCTCTTTTTAGCTCCCTCTTCCGACGGACGGGAGTATGCCCCCCAATCTTCAGCGATTTTCCCAAAGACTGGTGGGGGGTGGAGGGCTTGCCCAGTTTAGCAGGCAATATGTACATTTTGGTTCTAAAAGGAGGACTACACTGTACGTCCTACAAAGTAATCTAATAATGCTCTGGTGACTTGTAGCTGACAAGAATAGCTGGGAAAACTTGCACACACACATTTACATTAAACATTGTTGCAATGATGAGTTCTTTAGCCCTCTTGCCAAAAAAAACCTGAGGATCAATGTTCAGATGTTGTGTAAGATAACTGGGAATCCACGGAATGTGTATCTACACTGCGGATGAAAACACCTGATCTCGATTATTTACAGTTACTCTAGAATTTTCCTTCGAGAAAAGGTTTCCTACAGTCTAAGGAAAGTCTTTTCAGGACTTTTTCTTAGAAGCTTTTATCTTACCGTGTTGTATTCGTCCTTGAATTGGTTCAGTTCACTTTGGATGCTATAAATCTGGTACTGTTGCAACATGGTGACAAGAACGATGACGGCGAACACCAATCCGAGAAACCACGACATTATCCTGGCTCTCACCGGGGGTCTCTTCAAGTCGTTCCATCCACTGTCGCCTTCGACGGAGAGGTTCTTCTCCTCGTAACCGAGCATTCGTTGTGGGTTTGATGAAGTCATTTTCTTCCTCTGGTCGTGTGTCGTTCGATCGTAACCGATATATGTGTCTTTCTTTTCATTAACTTTAACGAGTTTTGGAGTGTTCAACTGCACGGTTGACTTCGAATGAACGATTATGTTTTTCAATTATCAAGGAACGTTTCCAGTTGTAAGTAGAAAGTTTCTAGTGAATCACCTTCTACGCTGACTTTCCAAATGTGCTCCAAACACTCGTTAACGATCTTTTTATAATCTAGTACATCCGCTTTTACGTCCTGACTCGCGAACGGTGTCAAGTGCTGTTTCGACTATTTCGCAATGTCTGGAAGGTTAGCTACACACGAACATGTTATTTCGCGAAAAGCATTTCTGTCTGGGATAAAGCATGCAATTTTTTTTAACGACGACTGCCACCGGATTGGGACTTCAGCAAAATCCCACCAAGTTAAAAATAACATCACCGTAGCGTCACTGGGTCGCCTTCAACAGCGCCAAGAATGATTTACAGTGTGTGCGAGCTGTAGCAATCACCGGTAGCAAGGTGCGTGTATGCACGTTGTCCAATCTCTTCCCGCTTTTCACATATTTATGTCTCTCCCTATCCTCTACCCCAACCCACAGCCCCGCCCCCCCACACACACATCAGGAAAACACACTAAAAGAACTCGAACGTCGGTCGATTTAATTCACCAAAAATGATGCTGAGACACAACCTTTACCTTTACCAATATATCATACATGTTCATGCCTTTTCGAGAACACATACTCTAAGGCTGGCAATAAGTCTGGTTATCATGCAGGAAAGGGGTGCCGACATCTTCGACGCACCATGCATGACCACGGACAAGGTTCGGACACGGGGAAGGGGGGTGGTATGAGTATGATCACACCATTTCAACTGTATTACTCTTACAACTGTCCAATTGGTACCCTGAATACCCCAAAACTTTTGTTAATTATCCCATCGTTTCTCATGTGAGGACACATCGTTAAACAAAATATTCCAAAGTGAAGTAGAACCCCCTGCACCTTAGACCTTGGACCCCACCAATGCACAACTCGATAGCCATACCTTTCTCAAATTTCTGGATCCGCCCCTGTAAGCATACATGTTTGGTGACGACCTGCAAACGGTGAAGAAATAGAAAACCCAAAGCTTTTGTCTTTCAACTCCATATATGGTAACCAAAAGGTCGTGACCAAAGGCTCATAGTTCGTAATGTTTTAGACTTATAGGCAAGTGTATACTTTTTACGAAAGTAATAATTCTATCGTTCAAATTATTTTTTTAGTTATTTTTAGTTATTTTGTCGTTGAATTATTGGTCATCTACTTGTTTAGGTTTCTTATATTTAGCCTTTCTGATGTAGGGCTGTGTTACCTGTTGGCAAAAGAGGGTAGATGGTGAGGGATCATGTGATGTGGCGTATAAGTTGACGTGGAAAGGGGGGGGGGGGTATTATAATCACAGATAGGTAGAAAGACAACTACACACTTGCCGCAACTTCTCGTTTGATCACCGTTCCCATGAACCCTACCTTAACGCTTTGAGTGTTACCGTTGGTCACAAAAGACTGGATTTCTTTGAAAACCCATAAATGATACAATGAAGATAATAGTTACATGAGAAACTGACTTAAAACAGTTCAAACTCGTGCAGAAAATAAGTGACGACAGGGGGCTAAAATAAGACCAGAAAATACAATTTAAACAGAAACGAGAAATCTATTTGAAAACTGAATAAGTTAGACCATGAATGTAAACACGAAAAATTAAAAAATAAGGAAAGAAAAAATAAAAAAAAAGAGGAAATTAAAAAGAAAATAACCCCTGCCATGAAATAATTGGATAATGAAGAAAAGGATTAATTTGATGGGAAATTAGAGGTATCAATCTATTCAGTTGAACGTCACGAAAGTATAGTGTTGAAGTAGAGACTCAGTCTGGACAAAACTAGGTCTAGTCACAGGACGGTCGTGCCACTAGTAGGGAGAGAGAGGGGGGAGAAGATCCGTATCGCACGCTGCGGTTATTTGCGACGTGGAATTTTACAAGCAAAACCTTCAGCGAATACGAATATGCATGTTCATACTTCCTGGTAATTAGGTGGGGTGGGATGGAATGGGAAAGGGGAGGGGGTTGAGTGGCAAAAGAGGAACCCAGTTTACTTCTTCTACGTTTTTCTTTACGTTTCGGACTCAGGCCATCTTTGGGTGTCACAAAATGAATAATCTCCCAATATCTGTTTTCCTAACATGAAATAAGTAATTCCTTAGAGCGATTGCTTTAATCTAAAGGTATATCTTGGCATAACAAGATATACCTTTTCCCACAGGAAATGGGCACTCCCCAAGAAGTAGGAAGTTTTTTCTAGCCATATTATGACTTTAAAGGTTTTTTTTTAAAGGTTTCTATATTATTTTTATCTCTGACTTAAGTTGCGTATAGACTTAGTTTCGAAAACAACGGAACTTGTTCTTTTGATTGTTTTATCAAAATTACTTTCGAGTTAACCGTTATGCATGCGACATAAAAAATCATTTTAAATGGCCTTTAACCATTTTTAAAAGACCTAAAAAAAGGTGCTTATTTTTAGAAGTTTTTTCATTTTAGTATGTTCTATGAGAAAAGTTGTGGCGGGAGTTACCGTATCATTGAGCTCCGAGTGGTCGGTGGATGTTTTGAGAAGTGGCTGATACGATGGTAACATCCACCGTAGCTACAACCCTTCCGGTCATCATCCAGCAGAAACAGACCCACTGGCAGATCTTATAGAAAAATGCCATTCCCCAACCCTCCGAGTCCGACGAAAATGCATTAACAACAGCGTCCATCGTATCTGGATCGACAAAATACGTTTGATTAAGGGAGGGGGGGGGGGTGAGGGGTGGACAAATGGACATCAATGCCTGATCCTGTCACTTTGAGCACTACCAACACCAACATACGTAACTACAGACAGATTACACACACACAGAGACATATTTCTGGATTTTGTTGTTTACTCCAGCCAAACAACCAGGTATTGCGTCCTCCACTTCGTATCTGCCGGATGTACTGCGTAAAGACGTATTTGGTTTGAGTGATTAAACTCCGTATTACCACGTCTACGAGTTGCAAGTTGATCCCCCTTACACCTGATTGTTATGATGAGGCCTATATATAGTGACAATATAGCAACACACACACACACACAACAGAAAAAAAAAACAGTTCAACAACAACTTACAAACAAGATGAGTCTGACGACCGACTATGTTGAAACTATACGGGATAGGGATGACGTCACGAATATTGATTTCGTCACCATATTTATATCGAAACAGGTATTGTGTGTTCCACTAACTATTGACTATGACCGTGTGTATCATACATTCATCTTATTGCAACTGATGTTCGGCATCGCAGGTTATGTACCGGAAAGCACCAAGCATGTGGAAGCTGTCCAATATGTACGTAAATCACTGCTTGGTGACCGGACAACCCAAGACAATTCCCACCCTGAAGACTTCCCTGGACAGTTTCCACTCGAACAATTCCCAACCAGGGAATTCCCCTCAGACAACCCAGTTGTGCGATAACCGTCTCATATTTCTGTAGTTTTCCATGAGAGGTGGTATTTTTCAGACAATGAGTATTGCAAATTACCAATCACGGAATTTTCAACTCTATGCAGTTCAGTGATCGAGTCTGTTAACGTTACATGAGTGATGTATGTTCCCTCCCAAGAATGGTGATGACTCCCCTTCCCCCCCCCCCCCACCGCACCCTATAGGTAGGAGAGAGTAGTCAAAATGCTCGTAAACCATCGATTCTTCTGGCCGAAATCGTGTCGAAATCATGATAAAGGAAAAATCTAAAAGGAGAGAGATGGGTTACTTCAAGAAATAACGTTCTCATCGTAAACATTTTGTGACATCGTCCTAATAAATGGACCAAACATCGAAACATTATTTGAGCAGTGGCAAAATGCAACAGATGACGCTGGATGGAAACATGCAATAGTCTAGAAAAGTTAAAAAATCATTCTGCCATTGTTTTAGAGGAAAAAAGAGAAAAAAATGTTCGGGTCCTAGCAATCCCATACGTCATTCGCACCACCTCCATCGTCATTGCTGTCTTCTATACCCGATTGCATTTTAGGGGAATGTGACACACACACATGTATATATATATCTATATGTATATATAAACTTGTAAAAATATATATATAAACTTGTAAAGATAATTATACTGGGGAGTCTAAACTCAGGCTTTGTGATAGATTTAAAAACATGCAAATGCAGACTATTTCAAAGAATTCAGTTCCATACACGATCACTGTAAAACGGCGTCCCATAAACTTCCAAACCCAGGTGGTTATGTATATATATATATATATATATATATATATATATATATATATATATATATATATATATATATATATATAATGTGAAACAACTGCCATTGCCCCCCCCCCCCCCATTCCCTTCCACTGGATGAAAATGCAATTTATTCCCCTTGAATACACTACTAAGGTAGTCAGATATTATTTACGAACTTCTCTTCGGTAGATTATTTCATCACAATATAGCAGGTTTATATAAATAGAGAATGGTGGCAGCTTCCCCAAAATTTGCAACAAAAGTTACTGACAATCTTTAAAAAAAAGACTACAGACAGAATGAAACTCACAGCTGTACAACCAAATACCGCTTGCTTACACGTACAAGTTCTGAGAAAAATTGAACTCCAACCTAGCACAAATTATGTTCTGGCTTAAAAAAGTTCATATCTAATGTGTCCAAAGATTGGCTATATTTTAATTTTTTTTGAAGAAGACTAATCGGCCAGCTCCCCCTGCAGCTTTACAATTCACCGTGACATGACTTAAACATGGGCCTCACATAGGCTTAGAGCAGATTGTTATACCACCCCTTCAATCACTCCAATTTTGAGACATCCACCATTTTGACGGAACCTAAAATAGTCGTTCAACACTTCTTCCCACTAAATTCAACCAGAGGACCGCCATAACATGTGATGTTGTCCTAACATGTGACTTCTGCTACTGAAATCCGTTAAAAGAAAACGGTTACATTAGACCAATTATCAGACAGTGCAGACATTTACCTGGTCTTTGCTTATCAATCCGGCAGTCTTGTATCATGTGAAAATTTCCGGTTCAAGTTGACGAAATTTCCGATGTTTTGTTTTCCTACGTTCGAAAACCGGGTGTCCTGGATTGGACGAGGTATACCAGATCCCACACCACTCCACGTATTCCATGCTCTACCCTGGCAGACAGATTTGACACGCAATGTAGGCCTATATCGTGTATCTGTTGCGTTGGCATTTCCCATTTTTTTCCCCTAACCTGGCAAATTGGATTTCGCAGTTTTATTAACAAACATCAAACGGATGTAAATACATATTGTTGCACTTCTATTGTTCCACACATTTATTCTTCCCATAGGTATTATTCTTCTGTTTAGGGGAACATTATACAGAGCTATATTTATCTTCTTTGTATCCCCCCTCCCTCCCCCATCCCTCTATATCCTTACCTCTTTTCACTAAAATATATTTCCACCATATTCAGGGCCGTAGGTAGGGCTAAATCTTCAAGGGGGTGGATGTTTTGTTTTTTTGTTTTTTTTGGCTTCGACTAAGTGGAGACAGTTTCAAACACTACGAGTACTTCATCACTGAGGAGAATCACTGGATCCAGAATTTTATGAAGGAGCAGGGAGTCTTAATGACTCTCGCACTATCAGGCTCTACGCAACGAAAAAAAATATATATACGTATTGTGGGGAGGGGCTTATTAACAGCGAGAGCATCTGAGGGGAGCGCCACCATTAATTGGCGTGGAGAGGATAAGAAAATTGTGGTTTTTCTAACCCCTGAGATAGCCTGAACGGCATTGTACTGGTCTATTTGAGCTGTGAGTACTAAGTCGTTCTAGGAATATCATGTCTGCAATTCCTCAATTCATGTGAGAAAGGATAAATCTATGAAAGAGATTTTTGGCCCTCTTTTTGACCAATTAGCAGGATTGCTATCTAAACTGGGCGCCACAATGAATTAGAGAGTGGCGTAGGCCCTACAAGAAAATCTTGGGTTTTTATAAACCCCAAAATAGTCGAAAACAGTGTTTCCAGAATGTTCTCGGCTGCATGTACCCAGCCTGAAAATAGAGATATCATGTCTGCAATTTGAAAAACAATGTGTGAAAAATGGTAATACATATAAGGGAATTTCCAGGGCAACGTCCCCCGGAAAGTGATTCAAAATCCTAAAAGAAATTTCTACCAAAAAAAGAAAAAAGAGAACTTACGTCAGTTAGACAGGAGATGCACGTGAATAGAATGTAAACAGAAATTACCATGGCACTTTCAGGGTATGATTATTGGGGGTGGGACACATATTGCCTACAAGTCACTGATATGACGTATGAGGCGCTGTCCAGTGTGTTTCAGCAGAAGGTGGGAGTCTGGCCTGAGGGCTAACAGAGCCGTATATGGCTCTGAGGGCTATCTAAGGGGAGCGTCACCAGCAGCAAACGCGGAGTGTACCAGAAAATTTGTGGCTTCACCAACCTCGTAGACGACCGCAAACGAAAATTCCCCGGATGTCCTGTGGTATATGTAACCAGTCTGGAAATAAGGATCTCATTATTGATTGCAATATCTCAATTAATGAGAAAAGCATCATTCAATTAAAATGCTAGTAATTAGGATTGCTCTTATCCGGAATATTTATGCTATCGTAATTTCCATGAGTTAATCCAACGATTTTTGCTTTCTAACGATAAGTTCTTTTTTTTTTTTCTTGTAGAGAAATTTTCATCTACCAAGTAACCTTAGACGAAATCTGTTGCAATGTTTTGCATCTATTGCAGTTTATTTTTTCCCCGAGAAATTCTAGTTCCAGAAAAAGTTATTCCAACAATTTTTACTCTCTGTTTCATAGTCTGCTACAACTATTCGATGATGACATAGCAAAGAATATTTAGTTCTTTTACCTATAACTTTTGTTAATGAGAGACATCTTGACAAGGGGAACAAAAATGTCATTTAATAGTATTTCGATTGATGAAGGGGGGGGGGGGGGGCATGGGATTAGTGATGGCTGGCCTGGGAGGGGGCTATCAGGTAGGAGGTGTTAGCTTCCCCGTTTTAAGAGATTCTTCACCCAGCACTAGGTCAGCTATAGATGAAAGCTAGCACAATTTTGCGTCTTTTGAAGTTATAAATGTACTGAGAAAGGAAAACTGGTTTTCAGATTTTCCTACTATTGTCGCTTATAGACTGAAATATAAGGAATTCAAGAGGTCTTTTCAGATTTATTGGGAAATTTGTCAGTTACCACGTAACATTAGGCACAACCGGGTGTAATATTTGGTGTCTTGTTATCCATAAAATGTGCTAGATTTAGATATGAAAAATTCGAATTGGTCATTCAGATTTCGCGAGTATCGTAGACTTGTAGACTTGAAATATGAACAATTCTGATGGTACTTCAGATCTATTGAAAAATTGTTCAATCACCATTTATTCTTATACAGAATCTGAGTGCCATATCTTATTGCCATAAAATGTGTTAGACTGAGATATCAAAAATTCCAACTGATATTTCAGATTCTGCTACTGACGCCGGTCTCATTTTTTTTTTGGGGGGGGGGGGGGCTGAGATAACCCCCATATCCTAGGTCGCGTCGCAACGGCCCTTGTTCTAATAGGACCTACAGTCTTCACAATGTTTTAAGCAAATCCCTTCGTTTATGTACCCAGCATGTGGACCCTCACATAAATGCCAAAATCTTCCCCGTGAAGGAGATTTTCTTCACGGCAGACTCGAGTTGATGAGTTCTTAGAAGAACAGCAAAATGCTAAGCAGGAAGTCGGTTCACATAATGCTTTACAGAGAATCCAGGCAGCCAATCCTGCGAGGGGTCCACTAGGTGATCCAGATTTCAATGTAATGCATATTCATTACACGTCGTACTTCAATCCGATTGGTCTAAAAACCCATTCATTGACTATCTGTATTGCATTCAAAATATCACGACCGCAGAATCAAAGTCTTGACAGGAATGAGAAAATTGGTTACAGAGTAGTTCAATCAAAGATTGCTTCGCACAAAACAGGGAAATAAAAAAAAATCATGGTGGGATCGCTGAAACGAATCACAGAATCAGATCATCTATTTATCTTACATCTGTTCTTTTTTATGAGAGATAGAGAGAGAACGAGCTTTGTGTTTGGCAATTCATGCAAGGACACAGATAAACGCTGATTATACGTTAACATACTATAACATCTGTAATTGCGATCAAATCAGTAGTATAAAGTAGCTACGTTTTGAAAATCTGGCCAGCAAAAAAATCTTACTTAGGTTTTATCGGGGAGTATTTCATCACCATGGTCGTTGAAAGTCTGCACGGGCCCAGCTACAGGGCATGAGCTCGGGCCTCTCACAGATAAGGCACGAGGTTCACATAGATACTTTACATACCCAGGTGGAACGGAGAAAAAATGAATAATGTGGGTGGGTGGGGGGCGAGTGCCACAACATTATCTGAGCTGAGCACCACAATCAGCTGATGAGCGTATAAGAAAAGTTTGGGGTTTGGAGATAGCAAACGGCACTTCCCGGGTGATCTTATATAGCTGCATGCACTAATCTCATGTCTGCAATTTCTCAGTTAAATGAGAGAAAATCAATCTATGAAGAATGGTAACACATATCAAGAAACAAAGTTTTACTGGGGCTGAGTCTCCAAATCTCACCGCCCACCCCCCTTCCGCCGCTCCCCTTCCGACCGCCATTGTACATTCGCATTAAAACATATCCCAGGCACAGAACATCACATGTTTTGCAAAGTTGGGCTTGGGTCTTGGTTTAACACTCCTGGGTCAGTCTTTACCAGGTACCACTTATTGTACCACCTTTCCGACTTACTGGCGCATTGGATCTTTCGGGACGGTTTCTGGAACTTCATGAATGTGCACCAACGTTGCTAGGGCGGCTAACTCAAATATGTATTGAAAAACATAATAGTTGTATTAATTTCCAAATCCCTTCGTATTTTCATACTTTTCATACTTTATGTCTCATTTATATTTTCATGTTATTCCACGACCTAATTTTTCACCCCCCCCCCCCGTAAAAAATGTCCCTGGACTCCCGGAACATATGTACCTGATCTCCCCCCTCCCCAGGCAGCTCTTTTCATTTCACAGGACATGGGTGAATTTATGGTACAACATCGTTCGATAACGACTGTGGCACGCACGGTCGGTAGAATTATTATCATCCTCTGTCACAGATTGAGTTTGAAAGAGAGAGGACTGTACCGGATAGACCACCATACCACAAAGGTAACGAGGAGCAAACTGCAGGCTGCAATTTGAACTCTTCCTAATTCCACTCACCCCTCCCCCTTTCTCTCCCCCCCTCCCCCCCCCCCCTCTCTATCTCTCTCTTTCCCCATTTCCCTCTCGATGTGTCTAGGCTTTCACTCATCTCGACGGTATAAACGAAAACGGGAACAGGTGATGGTCAAGGAAGCTTTGATAATATGTACATATGCTAGTCAATACACGGCCTCAGCCGCAAGGGGGGAGGGGCTCCAAACTAAAGAAATCAAATCAACACAGTACCTCCTGCATCATAATCTACATTTTGATAAAGTTACAGTTTCAGGGTTGCCTCAATTTCATCGAAAGTTATCCAAATGCGATAAGCCTTTGAATACGTCCAAGTACACAGAGCTATGCTGCTTCACGCCCCGTCTGGCTGCGTGATCACACAAGACCACATTTCTAGTTCTTTACCCCCCGAGTACCTCATTACCCACCTTTACTCCCACTAACTTCTGGAAGTCAGTATTGGACTAGGAATAGCCTAGTCCTGCAATAGGATCACCAAGGATAGGGTTCAGCCTGCTTTGCCTTTTTGGTCAGTATTCGGTACACAGTATTCGGTATACGCAATCACGGAATTGATAAGCGGAGGAATGTATCGGTGGGAAAAAATAATTGGGTCAGTAATCTAAAAGTCACCGATGATGGTGCATCCGGAATGTTGATTATCCCCAACTCTTTTCCATTTCAAGTAGTGTCATTTTGTAACATTCGAGGGTACCGGTGTTTTAAGGTATAGGTGAAGAATGAAGTAACTTAGTCTTCTTGGATATTCGATCTGAGAGAACGAAAAAAAAAGTCTAACAGAACGATACACAGAGCTTCGGTAGTTTCTGTTTATTGAAGTTTTATCAGAAAGGAAATATTTTACCATATCCTACATATTTATTCTCTTATATTTAGAAAAAAACACGCACACCCACAAACACACGCACACAAAAACAGTTGAATGGATACACATTGATATTTGCAACGCGTTGTTACTCTTGTTTTGATCTAGCTATCAGGATATAACACCACTTCATTCACACGACCAGACCGTTTACTTCTAATATATTAAATCAGTCTTCCTCCAGAATGTCTCTGCACAGGAGAAGGGAAGATTTCAGTCGTTCATCACTGTCAGAAACAAAAAAGATGTTAAAAATTTTTTAGTCTGTCTAGCGTTTCGAATCTTCTCTATCTCTCTCTCCCTCTATTTAAAATCTCTAAAATATACAATATCAATAATAAATAATGAAAATAGTAATAAATTTTCTGGGCAAACAGAGACTTGTCGAAAACGAAACTGCATTATCCCACCAGTTTTTTTTTTTTTTGAATAGGATAAGATTATACCTTTAAAAAATTGACACAAGAGCAAGATGGAGGGTACTAACTGCATTCGATTTGCCTTGAACCAGAGGTTATTTCTTTGACATTCGTCGCAGCGTTTGTTTGTGCCAATTTAGAGGTACGCTGAACTTGTCCTGAGGACAACACGCACTTCATGAGGGGGGAGAGGACGTCTGTCACGTGCTTCAAACTAACCAATCAAAATTGTAAATGTTTCTCCCAACTGGTCACTGCATGGTATAATAATGGTTAAATATATTTTCTTTGAATACCATGTTGGTGTACTCTAAACGTCCTCCTTTGAAGGAAGGTCTGCTGTTAATCTTGCTTTCAAAAGTGCACCAAAGGACGAGCTGTAATTTTGACAGTATTAAAAAAGCTATCAAAAATCCCGTGCCTTGGCCGTTTTCTTCCAATTTTCAAAAGAAATGCTTTTGCATACGAGTAACCATAAATGATATATATATATATATATCTTTTATTTCATCAAACAGAGCCTCACTCAGTGACAAGGGCCCAATATGAGGTCATTTAGCGAACGGTCCATATCGATTAGGTAGCCACAGCAGACTACACTTCGGGGAAACTATCCCTAACGTGTGTTCATTCAAAATACAAATAAATCGTTATTAAATCATACGCATATATACATTACTGCACAATAGAAGTTGTGTTGGTTGGAGTCAAAAAAACGATCACGGATTTGCCTTCCTATTTAATACGTTGTCTTCTCTTAAACTACGTCGATAATTTTTTAATCGATCCTTTTCGACAATGTCACGGCCATTGTTGTTTCATTCCCGCCTTTCAACTCGGAGAAGATAAATACATGTTTATTTACAAAACATATTTACATGTAATCAAAAACATTTTACACTAAACAATTTATGTCGTAGACAGTACTGAAGTCGATCCCTCGATGTAATCCAATGATCCTACCCTACTTGGTATATCCATCAGCCCATATGTCCTTATTTACTGGCTGTCTGACAGTAGTATTCCCATCAATATTTTACACATTGACTTCGTTTATCATTTACAGGCAGGAAACATGAATTTCATATCGTCCGTACATGTCGTTCAGACATCTTGATCTTTCAGGTAATCGGTTATAAATAACAGAGTGTTTACATCTTACAAATAGGAGGGGGGGGGGGGAGGGGGGGCGAAGCTGAAGTGGCGCTCATCACTATTTTCATACTGTCTTAATTGCAGATAGACTTTTTAAGAGGAGCGCCGCCATAGCTTGGACGTAACTTGACCGTAACTTCAACCGTATACCAAAAAAGTTTTGGAAGGAAACACTTCCTGGTAGGACGGAAATCGTCTTCCTTGTCTCCATAGGTTCCCTTTCACTCTAGCACCCCCACAACCGCTCCTGGGGGGGGGGTGAACGCCGTGTAAGGTCTCTTTATAGGAACCTTACCCCCATAAACCTAACAAAGCCGCCACTGTTCTTCAATGTTTAATGTTAATGGCTTTCCATAGACTGCCTCGATCTCAGACGACTGAATTTCTGATTTTTCAAGATACCTTTTTTATTTATCCGAAGACATTTACAATACATATCGACTTAAATCCAAATTCAGGTGTTTTTGTCAAGGAATTTGTTGTTTCCGTCGTTTTTTACGGTCACGTCTATTCAGCCTATCATCGAAAGTATCCCTGAATTGGCTTGATCCTTGTGTACACTGAGATAACATGGGGTGAAGCCTATAGCACGTATTGGGTAAACGGGACGTAACATTTTTGCCAGGGAAAACCTCCTGTAGAAAAGTCTTCCTCCACTATGAACTCGGTAACACCAAAACAGTCTCGTATTACCTTTTTATCCATCCCACCAACCCCTCCCCGTGTTGCCCCAACGGTGCTGCCCCCCCATCCTTCCCCTCCACCATGGAGACGTTGTGCGTCCCGAGGTAATGAACAAGCGCATCACGGCTCACACGTCAGAAATGAAGAATAATAAAGAGACATTATAGGCATGATCGTTTTGTGGTTCAGTTTAAAACTAAAGCTCCCCCCCCTTCCCCCACACACTTCTTCGTCCTTCGGACAAGCCTCTAATGATAATCTATGTTTTCCCCACTTAAAGTTTAACAACGAATCCAACAGTCCATGTTCGGCATACTTCTTATGAGGTAAACACCAAAGAAGGTCCCTTGTTGGGATGCGGAACTCGATGAATCTATATAGTCATCCGATATTCGAGAGCTTGGTCTCACTTCCAAGTGACTAGAAGCCGGAAGATAAACGATGCCACCCAAATATTTCCAGTCATGATTCTTGGTACTTCCGG
Source organism: Stichopus chloronotus (assembly GCA_021234535.1). NCBI lineage: Eukaryota > Metazoa > Echinodermata > Holothuroidea > Aspidochirotida > Stichopodidae > Stichopus > Stichopus chloronotus. The sequence goes on from CM037831.1 coordinate 7,723,274, forward strand.
AACTGCCGGAGAAAAAAAAAACCCAAACAGACAGTTGGGAAAAAAAAGAAATTAGTTATGTTGAACATTTTCCATGCAGGGTTTCTATCGATTTCAAAACAACTTATTGATAATGTTACGTGACAACAATCTCTGGATGATGAATTGAAATCCAAGAAACAAATAACTCGGAGATACCTACACTTGCATATTTAAAGTCGTCTCGAGCAACGTCACTTCAGAGCCAGAACTTCCGCATCTCCCGAGGCGGACTATTTTGTGACCGATGGCTCTCTCTTGGTTATAAAAGTACGGAATCTGGGCGTAAACGTAATACCAACCGGAACAGAGAACCCGAATTGCGCGCACGTCGTTACCGTTTGGTTTGTAAAATTCAACGTTTGAGTAATACGATCTGGTAGTGGTAGGTGATGATGTAGGAGACGCCCAAAGGAATGCCGGGAAGGCTATATAATGTAAAGGGAAACAAGTTTCATTTGATTATCTTTTAATTTGTTTACCTTTCTATCTGTCAATTTGTCAATCTGCGTGTCTGTCTATCTATCTATCTATCTATCTATCTATCTATCTATCTATCTATCTATCTATCTATCTATCTATCTATCTATCTATCTATCTATCTATCTATCTATCTACCTGTCTGTCTGTCTGTCTGTCTGTCTGTCTGTCTGTCTGTCTGTCCGTCCGTCCGTCCGTCCGTCCGTCCGTCCGTCCGTCCGTCCGTCCGTCCGTCCATCTCTCCCGCGGTAACTGGTTGGCTTGACGGCTAGAGTATATGTCTATGTATACATTTACAGTTGTGAGTCTAGTGAATTACCTGTACGAAGTAACGCTATAATGTCAGTATGCAGAACGTTACATAATTGCTCGTGAAAATATTCGAGACAAAAAAAAATCGAGTGAATGTAAACATCATTGGAATTATGCATGAAAAGTGCAACATTTACATAGGCAAATAGCGGGTTCAGCGTCCTTACTATGTGACTCGGTTTTTTTTTAAAGCAAATTATGGTCGCGCTGCTCTCCTCCTCTTTTTTATTCTTAATTGCGAAGCGTTTTCTCAACCCCTTTTATCAAGCATTTGTGAAATCCTGGTCTTGACACCCAGGGATTTACTATTTTAAATTTACTAATGAGGTCACCCTAAATATTCACCCCTCTTCCCCTCTTTAAAATGGAGACTGGAAAAAACGGGGGGACGGTTTTACGTACCTTGTGTATTACTGTTTCCAATGAGATGTGCGTAAGCAAACTGTAAAAGAAGTTGAAAAGTACAGCATACCGTTAAAGCATTCTTTAATTCATGGAGCACAGTGCAAAAATAAACTATGTACACTTTCATTATTAGTTTCAGCGTTTATCAAAAGATATGTGCCACTTTTTACATCAAAGTGAATGCAATGTACCATTTTCTCTATCAAAATATGCACACAGGATTCAAACACCACTTTTAATCTTTAAAGGCTGTATTGCATCACCCTAAGCTGTATTTTTACCTCCCTGAAAGGAAAATTCTTTACTGGTTCTAAGTTACAGTACTCTTAGATTGCCAGCAAATTCGAAAGATGCAGAGCAGCTCGTATTACACAGCGTACACAGGGATCCATTGTTTTGATTACACATGTGGAGGAATGTAAGACAGGCTGAGGGAGGGACTAGAGGTAGGTGGTTGGGAGAATTGAAACTGTCTGGGGTGATGCCTTACAGCCTTTAAGAAAGCAACTGATGTTCAATAGCTGTTTTGAGAAGTTATACTTCTTTTTACCAGTGGCTCAGACTTGAGCAAGTTTAAATATAACAGCACGCTTTTTTTAGGATTGCAATGCAAGGATCATGCTAATGGACGAATCACCGTCCTGGAAATTGACCACACCCCTATTCCAAGATACTTGCAATTCTGAGAGAGGTGATTATGATAAAACAGGTACATTATCCCTAGTCAACCTAACCCTAAGCTAAATTGCAGCTCTTACCATGATTTTGAAAGTAATTTAATGTATTTTTTTTTTTGGACAAAATAAATTGTCCATTGCCATTCTAAAATATCACGTCGACAGCCCTACCCTTGTATGGAACATTAAGTCCCGATAAAACGTTTCCTTTGTTTTGTATGTTGCAAGATAATCGTCGCTCCAATGCATTGAAATGTGGTTTCTTTATCAATCACTCTGTCCTTCACTTTCATTAATGGAGAAGGTTGCTTTGTGAAATATTTAACACTTGTCATATCGCGTACGAAAAAGATATGCAACGAGATCCTTTGGTGTCTGACGATTCAAAGAAGAATCTTAAGATTACTTCGGTATGTATCGTCATGAACATCTCAGCATCTCAACAATTCAAACAAAAATGCGTGGTCGCAAACCTAAAGAACATTTAAAGCAATTCGCTTTCGATAATACTTGATTTTAAAGAAGGATGTTCAATCGAATGTCACGATTTTATTTCATGATTTCATGATCATATCATGATTTTTAAACATCTGATTTCCTCATAAGCGAAAATATGAATGAAGGGAGCCCATATAAAAAAGAAACATCACAAAATGAATGCCTTTCGAATTTCATGGTCGCTTTCACTTACCACATCCCCACTTTGACGCCTGTGACGAGAAACAATTGCTGCAAAGAAATATAAAAAGAAGAAAGGACAAAATTGAACGATCTGGAAACAGAGAGGATAACTGAAACAACATCTTGAAAGTGTGGATACAACATTGAAAACGTAACACTGTTAACGTGGCTCCTGTATTCCCTGCTCACCGCATTTTAAAGAAGACGATATTGATGATTCGCAAGAATGGTTCTCGATGATCGTACAAAAAATAAATTTATGTTCATTACTATGACTTTATCAATCATCAATTACCAAACTCTCCTACACCCAAAACCTCTCCTGTCCCCATCTTGTACCCCTCTAGTCTCCCTTCCCATCCATTTTTTTTTTTTTTGTAGTCGATGGAGTCGATGACAAAGTAGACTCTGCAGGGTCTGCTTGGGCTGGAAAGTTTCTGTTCCTAATCTTGGTTCCGCCACCTCTGAAGGAACATCTCTGTATTTACTGTACTGCTCTTCCGAAAGAGTGTTTACCCCCCTCACTGATCGCTGCCCCTCGGACGGCGGACGGCGATCACAGCAAAACGCGATTACTAGATGAGTACATATCCGGTATATTAGGTATAAGTAGGCTGCAGCTCAAATTGTGAGGAATGTATCACAGGAGGAGAATTAATTTACGGAGAAAAACTTTGCAAAGTCAAATGACAAACGGGCTAGCTAATTGCCAAATCGTTTGGTTGGGTTACCCAACCATCCACGACATCTGAAGCTTAACTAACGTACTTACCATTCAGGGTGCTATTTTCGTCAGAGGTCAGTTTCTCCAAGCTATCTGGGAGTTCTTCATCTGGCTTCAGGGGTAAGCAGAAAGGCAAAGAAAGAAAGAGGAGGAAAAAAGAGAGAAAACATCATTAATGGAACGTCCGATATTGTCCAGGTAGGGTAGTTATATTTGCTCGAACGACAAACTGTGGTTTTGCTAAGTATAATGAAACTAGGCATTTCATGTACAGAACATGTACAGATTTCACGAGGCTTAAAGCTTGAATACAAGTTGCAATCGCTTGGTCATCCATCTTTGTTCTTCATCAGTGTTTCAAGGAAGAGAAAAAAAGGGGAAAAGATCACCTCTCACAAAATCTGAAAGAGGACCATGTATTCTTCTTCCAGACATTTGAATATGAACATTGTCTCGACAGTTTTGTCGGCACTACAAGATTCAGACTCTACAAGGACTCATAGCTGTCAGTCACTGTTACTTGGAATCAATCAGACCGATGGGAAAGGATATGAATATTCATGTATGCAAAAACGGAACTTAAACAATTTTGCCTTTTTTTTAGTGGCTGTAACATATGTGACACACAGTGGCAAAATATGACAAATTTTAGAATCATAATTTATCTTTAATTACCGAAGCAACTCCATTCATGAACCCTGCAGTGAACTGGTACCACTAAATTCCTAGTTTTGTTTCATTAGGGGTCAAATTTGGGGCTCAGGGCGTGTATGTCATACCTCATAGGCTACACCTGATGAGGTGAGGTTACGGTCAGAGACATTAGGATAAGTGAGGGGATACAAGTCTTGAGACTGCCAAAATGCATGATATCATGTTATGGATCGAAATGACTCTTATTATGGCACTCGTTTGCGTGCGACTTTGTTTAAATAAAAACGTAAGGGCCTGCAATAAAGATTCAGTGTATCCCCCCGTAATCTGGATGTTTTGGGAAACTATTCGCAAGAACAACGCGGGCACATTACTGGTGAATTATCTCCTTCATTCTCACGAACCTAGCCCTTTAACCCCAAACGTAACCGTATTAAAAAAAACGCTGATTGGCCCTAAGATCTCGTTAGTGTCAATATTTCGTTTTTATTTGCACGGCTTTATTCGTGCGAGCATAATCTTTGGGGATTGTTTTATTCCCAGGTATCGCCTTAAATAATCTGCATATTGTATTCTCATTGCCGTCTATTCATGGCCCCTTCCATTAAGAGCATGTCAATCAAAATTACAGATTTAGAAAGCACACACACACACACACACACACACAAACTAAGGCAGTCCGTGCTACACATGACTGAATATATTTACTGACTAAACTTACTAGTAAATTATCACAGTCTCATCTGTCACATGTCAAACGTCGATTTCAACAGATTTTGATCATGACGTCACAATGACGACAGCGTGACGTCGATGTCAGTCACAACACAAAAGAGCATTTTATATACCGGTTACATTGTCAAAGTCAAACGGATGATACACAGGGGGCAAGTTTTCCGTTTATGTTTTTTCTTTAATATTTTGTGGAGTAACTATGGCGTACTGACCTGAACGCATCACGTTGCATATACAAGTAACACGCAGTACAGAGAAGGGCAACTGCCGCCTTCTTACCCTATTACCCAATACCCCATTATCTTCCGTACCGTGACGCACTTCTTATCATGTTTTACGATACAAATGTCCTGCAAAACATACATCTTTTTTGTAATATTGTGTGCACTGTGTTATCCGGCCATTGGGTCGGACCGTTCTTTATGCTGCAGAAAAGTAGTGGCATATGCGTCTAACGGTCTGAACAAACCATGTTTTTACCATAACACTCCGCTTAGCACGACTAAATGTTGAAACATTATACAAGCTTATTTATTTATTTATTTATTTATTTATTACATTTATCACAGGAATCTTCAGAAATCATAATGATTTTTCTTCAATTTCCAAACACTATTTCCAGTTTCATTGTCTAGATGTATAGATCTATGGAATTCCCATTTAAATGTTTAAATATGCTTCATACAGCAAGCTTAAAATTCACTTAATTTGTAAGCAAGGGGGTCTTTTGTTTCTTGTTCCTTTTCCTTCGATATCCCTCCGTCCCTTTCCTTTCTCTTCTTTTCTCTGTCACTTTCTCTTTATTTTAAAGATGTTTTAACCACTGTTGTTTCGTTTAGAGATGATAATATTCATAATCTTTTCAAACCTCCCTGTTTCTCCCCTTGGTCTTTTTTTTTCGAAACGAATTATATAAAGATTAACCAGTTGTTCATTTTACGATGCAAAAACTGAAATAAGTGAATTAATAAATTGATTGAACTGATCGCGGCATCACCAATTTTGTCCTCGTGATAGGTATTTCTCCATGATAGCTTATCTGCTCTACCCAGTAGACCTGATTGACCTTTGACCTCGTACAAATTCAATTGGTTGTTGCAAGTGAGCTCCAATTGGTGAGGCAAGTAAGACTGCAAGGACACCAACTTGCAAAGTATGACTGGAACTAAAAAGAAGTACATTTTCTTGAGATAACCGTTTTTAATGAGCTAGTCCTAGTTAACATGCACGCCTAAACACCGTGGACTACTCATGACTGCATGAACGCATTAGTTGAATTCAATTAGCTGCTTATGTTCGCTTGCCTATGCAAGCACTCATCTCAGTGAAATAACAACTGCCTGTGTCCATTTCAACCATGTGTGATGTATAAAAATCGCAGTTTTTTTTGTAACAATGGGGAGTAACCGACGGTGCATGACCACTCCAGAAGCTTAGTTTGGTTGACTCTTCCTCGAGGATTAGGAGAAATTATACTGAAGCTTATCCTATCACATGCAGAATAAATTTCGCCGATCAAACTACGTAGATGATCATGCCTAACTGAGGCTTCCAGCTTAAGCTGACAGTTACATTGCAGGTGCCCGGTCTGTACAGGCCTATGTTTCCACGAAGGCCTAGCCTCTTTGAACCTTCAACGCCAATGCAGGCTATTCTAGACTTAGCAAGTACATCATGGACTTCCTGTCGGTCATGGACACAATACTGATGTGATTATGTGAACAACAAAAATTTCAATTTTTTTGAAATTCCTTATTTTGGCAAACCATTCACCCTCTCAATGTGCAATTTTTTTTCCGGATCACTGACACTTTTGTTTGACAAGTCTGCAGAGATTGCGCAATACGGACGTGACGTATTTGTCGTCACGACATCAACGAAGTCAAAATTGTTTACAATGACTGATGATTCATCCTAACCACTAAGACCGCGAAAATAACACCAACAAAGCCCGTGTGAGAATAAAATTATTTAACCTACATCATAATTAAGTCTAAGGATTCCTTTTCTTCATAGGAGTATTGAGTCCACTTAAGTATGCTTGGCCAATTCAAATACCACACGAAATTTCAGTAACATGAAGATGCCCGGTAGTGGTGGGAGGTAGGGGAAGTTGGGAAGTAGGAGAAGGGGTAGAATTCAGTTATTCGATTACGAGACAGTCTACATGGCCTCATCTCGAGGTCCCAAACTGCACCTGATATTTTTCTGTGTGTCCCCTCTGTACGCGTTAAGCACAGAGCACCTCTTCGGAACACCCTTAATTGACATTAATTCAGCAAATCCTCCCCCAACACCCCGTCCACTCCCCCCTTCCTCCTAAACACCCTTCTTTCAACGATGGTGATCGGTGGGTACTTACCATTTCATCGGGCCGATAAGGAAGATCTTCCATTTGCAGCAGATCGTTCAACTCCTTTTGCATCGTATAGATCTGAAACTGCTGTCTGGTGACTACAACTATCATAAACCCGAAAAACAAACCCAGCAACAAGGAGAACGATTTTGAATTCGACGAATGATGCGAGCCTCCATTTCTCCGATCCGCGAATCCTGCCCCCGTTTCCACTGCCTGGGCCTGCTGCTCGAGGTAGTACCTTCTTTCGCTGTCCCCTTTGGTGCTATTCATATTCGGCAGATAGTCTTGGAAATCCTGTTGGCCAAACGGGAATTAAGTTTCTGCGATAGTCAGAACAGGTTAACCACGAATTTGATACGCGTGGTCGTCACGTTATTCTTAATACAGTTACAAGGACGATAATGGTTATTTGCTCTACCAGCTCACAGTGCCTACTTTCTTTTTCCTCGGCTCAATGAGTTGTTGTGGTGCGCACTCTATCTCACTGGTACAACTACTTCTTCAGACTGCAGCGAGCTGTTCCCGTCTTCTGTTGACACATAGCAAAGATCAACCTTTATCTGAGTGAGTTTTCATTTGTGTTCGAACCTATATGATATATCCTCTTTGGGAAATTCCTGTTTCTATATTAAGAAATCCAGGGTCCAACTGGGATACATCCGGCAATCGCGAAACTTTGGTATACACACACTCCGCAGTCCAGGTGACGTTAATGGTTTAGTTACTGTAGGCTTGTCTTTATCGGACTTACATAGATACCACTTGAGTACGCAATCAGGATGTCCTACTGGAAGATCACTGCAACCCTGTAAACCCATTTATCACAGGTGCTACAGTTACGTGGTCGTCAGCCATTAAAAAAAAAAAACACACACACACGTGATGATGTGTGCCAAGCGACAATAAGTTTCGCATACACCGTTGTTGTGCAATTGTCTGAGTGAAAGAAACTGCATCTGTAAACTTAAAACTAAAACTGCATGCAACTCCAAACTAAATGTTGGAAAACAAAAGGAAAAACTTCCTCCACACACACGACAACATGTATCGGCATGACTTTTTTATTCCTGACAATTCTTTCCCTGGAGATAACGTCATGAGTTTATAAATGATCATTATAAGTAAAGGGTTGAGAGAGAAAGTCAGAAAACAGTTATTAGACTTTCAAAAACTTATATTAACCGAAATGAAAAATACATGATATCACGTACGTAAAAAGGTAATTTGCCTAGGTTGTTCTTCGCTATTTTGTTGTCAAGTTCTGCGGCAAGATGGTAAATGTGTTGTATTTATGTTTGACTCAGAGGCTTGCAACCATTCTAAGAAAATGCACAAATTAAGAGAGGAACCAGAGAGAGAAAGAGAGAGAGAGAGGGGGGGGGGGGGAGGAGGGTCAAAAATCCCCCAAACGAACTGCATATTTTAGAAAAAGATAGCCTACAGTTATAACAGGAATATGCTTAAGGGGGAATTGCGAATTTCAACGAAGAAACAAAAAAAAAGTCCAAAGAGAAAATTACAAAACAAATCCATCAAAACAACACTGATGAAGCACCAGCCATTTTCCACTTGTGAGTGGCCGGTAGATTGAGAAGCGGGCGCTCTTTGAGACTGATTCCTGCAGAGGCTCAGACCACAAAGACAATCCAGTTGTTAGCACTTCAGGAAGGTGCAATTATTGTGTGGTGACAGGTGAGTGATCAAAAGGGAAGTATTATTGAAAAAAATATATATATTAAGACAATAAAGAGTGGTACTGTGATTAAACCTGATGCTGAGAGAGAGTGAATTTGACGAAAAATAGATTCTCCCTTTAACTATATTCAGTTTCGTCTTGTCCAGTAACCTTGATGCAAGATTAAAACACGAGTATCTTCTGCAAAGACTGGAGATAAACAGTCGGTTAGTTGATAATTGAACCTGAGGTGAGAGATTCGATTGATCCATAGAGTTCTATGGAACCATTGGAATGACAACTTGATATTTTTGCAAAGTAAGTGTGATTTTAACAATTAAAGAATTGTCTTTTTTAAAACTGGAATAACCCTTATTCTCGTCTCTGGCGGTGCCAACGGGAGCATACTTCTGTACACATGTATAAGCTATATATTAACAGAAAAAAAGAACTTCGGTAATATTTTAATATCTTCATTACTAGATGCATAATGCACGAACTTACTTTTACAAATTTAAATTTTCTAGGATAACCATAAACATTTTACCGTCTGATGTTCCACTGTACATGTTCATTGTAGAAATTCAAACACGTGGTCATGATGATTATGTAATCAGCAAATATTACTGCATCCGTTCGAGTCAAAGACTATCATGCAAAAAGAAAATGCACAAAGAAAAACACACGCGAAAAATACAGGAGACAAAAATCTATTACAAACGTTGCTTCTTGCCTAAAAGCCATTGCGAATTGATGGTATTTCACAAAATCACAAACAAACATTATGTGTTAACACACGAACAATAAAAAAAACCACCATTGAGCAAGTGATTCGGGGTTTTTTTCAGACCGTTTACTGCATCATTGCAACATTGGCGGAAGCCATGATTTAGGTCCAACTTAGTGGAATATTCTGAAAATAATACCAATAGTTTCCTTTCAGCATGGGGCACTGACACCTGATGTTGTGATTCCATCTCTGCTTAAAGGGGAGACAGCGTCACCTCAATTTAATTAGTATAGTCGTCCACCCTAAATCATGCATGGGAGGTGCATTTTAACGAGATCAGTGAAATGTGGTGTTTCGCTTAGGGTTCGTGTCTAGTTTGTCCTCTATCGGCAGCGTTTGCATTTCAGCCTATAAAGACCCCAATTTTTAATGATACCACACATTCACTACAGAATACAACTGATGGTAAGTTATTGACTGACCTGTCAGAAAGAAGACGCTGCAATGCTACAGACAATTAGCATGCAATGGGCAAGTAGCATACATAACTGAGTACGCCACCCCCACCCCTTACCCTCACTCCCTTACCCGTAAGAATCTAAAATAGAAAGATGGAAGTGGTTAGAAATAAGTGATTGGGAAAATTGGAACTGTCTGTGGAGGGGGGGGGGGGGGGGAGGCGGGACGAGTCACTGTCTTTAAACTTTGAAATGTCATTTCTCCAGTCATACTTTCTCGGTCATACTTCAAGTCAACAACTGCATGTGTGTTACAGATAATCTTCCATTGCACTGACAGGGCAAGAAACCGATATTTTCTCCCCTTCATTTCATATCTCTCCCGCCCTTCCCCCTCAACCTTTCCCCGTTTCTAATCTCTCGCTCTCTCTTTCTCTCCCTCGCCAGTGTATGATGTGAACCTACCGGTCCGACAGAACCTACCGGTTTGCTTGTGTGTATTTGCCATTGTTGGCTGCGAAGCTGTTTAACTGCCAGTCACTTTATTCCATACCGTTCGTAAGCATACTCGTTTTTTTTTTTTCGTATGCCTATATCGCATGTTCAGAATGGAGATGATAGTTTTTACATTTAGTTGCCCTCATAAAGTTAAAAAGTGAACGAGTCTCTCTCACCCTACCTTACCCTACCCCACACAGAAATGAGAATTTGCTTGCTCACTGAATACTATACCGTTCATTAAGAATCTACGTACTTTAAATGCTTACAATTGTTTCTTTAAATTCCTTTTACAAGGAGACATGAAGTTAACTACTTAAAATTGCAAGTTAAAACATCGGCAGGGTTCCAACCAGGGTGAGTCTGTAATCACGTTTGACAAGACAAAAATAGTAGTGGAAAATTGAGGAGATAAAAACATTTTTAGGCCAAAGTCTTTTGGCTCAGTTTATGTAATTTGAAATTTCCAACAAGTTAAGAGCCTTATCGAATTGTGTATGGTATCTTCTGGTGGTGCTTAAACTCGGGCGCATTGTGCCCTACACCACCATTGACCCCTCTCATTGACTTACACACTTTTATCGAGGGAACCCTCGTGCATGTAAGGCACGTCATATAAAAGATTTCCCACCTATCACGTAAGTGGTATCGACGGTGGTGTGTGTGACGGTATAGCTACGTTATGTCTCTGGGGCGAATACTGGCCAGGAGTGGATGAGACACTCTCCATCCTCTTCATCTCCCCGGGCGGGGCTCATTCAGACCCACGCTGATAGAGAAATATAACTACATGCCTGATCTTAAATGGGAAAATGGCGTTTACAATATATATATACATGGCATACAAAGTGAATAGCTTTAATACTTGTTCCATCCTGGATCGTCGGCGAACATCTACTGAAACTTCGCAATCTCAGAATATTACGCGTAAGATAAGTTACGTAAGATACCTCATTTGAATTTTTATAACTCTAGGTGAACAAGTCCAGTCGTTCTAGAGCAAGAAATAATTGAATATCTATCTGTGAGAGACATTTTTCTTTCGTAATGAAGGCCACCGTCTTTCCTTATTTAAAACGATCTATCATTCCGTGTCCACGATTTTGGTTTTAAAAATATGATTTTTCCCCTGTAAAATAAACGCCTTATTTCCCTTTAAGCGCCACCAGATGATACCATATACTTTTTATTTGACAATTTTCGCTCTAACTTGTTAAAACCACTGACAGGATGTTGTTCCGGAATTTCGATGCGGACGTTAAGGCAAGAGCTAGTCAAGGGACGTTTGATGATCCTGTCCGGGTTTGCAGGCTTGTGACTAATCGCGAACCGATTGAGTTAATTTTGGAGTGTGAATCACCAAATATCGATTAACACTCAAAGGTGGTTTCCCAGTGAGTGATGCGTCAATTCCGGATTTTTTTTTTTCAGGGGGGTTAACTTAAATGACGTCATATGCGGCTTCTTAAAATGAAAGTACAGAGAGTATTGCCTGTCTGGTCAACAGAATACAGTGGAAAAGAAAGTACTAATACGTCATACACCAGCTACGAGATGGTAGTTTCAGTGACGTAGTAACATCATTAGGTGAAAGTTAGTTTCCGGTAAAGACTCCCTCTCGTCACTTTCTGTACTGTTTTCGAGTTTTATATATACTGTTTTAAAAAATAAATAAATAAAATATATATATATGCAAGTGATTTGCGTTCCCAGTGTAGAGTGCTCAATACTTGGTGAGAGTAGAGCCGGCATAACACAATAACAACATGGGATTACATTTAGTCACTACCCGCAGGTTTCGTGCTTACAGTACAGCAATCTTCAGGTGACTGAATCAGCTTGCACAGTGTGGACTCCGTTGAGCGAGCTGGTTTTATGCTTGACTGGTTTTCCACAATACTGGGGTGTGTGTCGACAAGCACTGAGATAGTCGTTTCGTTTATTGAGGAGGCGGTTGCCCTTGAAAGTCATGATACGTATTTTCTCTTCTCTGCACAGGTTGCATCTCCCAGGGTCTACAGATTTTTTTTTTTTTTTGGGGGGGGGGGGGGTTGGTTATGATTTTCCAGCTGATTGGGTAGTTGGTGTTCTGGCGCTTTAGCTGCCAAATGTACTTGGACAACTCTGTTTCCGTTTCGTACTTAGCGTGTCTGATCGATTTCGTGTGGTTGGCTAACCGGGATTTGAATGTGCCCCCTGTCATCCCTATGTATGATGCGGTGCTTTCTGGGGTGGTGACGTCGGCTTGGTAGACCACATTTGAGGTCAGGCAGTTGCCTTTGACTGGGCACTCGGCCTTGACCCTGCAGTTGCATTCACTTGCTGCCGGTGCAGGTGTATGGGTGCTGTCACGCATGATTTTCGTGTTGTGTGACTGGATGATTGACCTGATGCTTGGGAGGCAGCTGTAGCTTACCTTGACTGTATTTCTTGTTGAAAATTTTGTGTAACGGGTTGTTGGGTGGGAAGTGTTTGTCTATAAGGCGCAGGAATGTTTTGGCGACGTTTGTGCGTACGCTTTTACAAAACGGGGGGTTGAACCAGATGATTTGTCGTTTGCGCTTTCTCTTTTGTTCTTGCCTTTGGGGGTAGGGGGTGTACTTTAGCGTGTCAGGAAACCCAGCATCTCTCAGAGCGTTGTTGTAGAGATGCGCGGCAGTGTCGAAGGACTCTTCGTTGTGGGAGAGTAGTGAAATGCGTTTGCTTATGCCTCCAGGAATTTGTTTGGTGACCTGTGGGGGGGGGGGGGGAGGGTGGTTGGAAGCGTGGTTGATGTACACCGGGTCATCATTTGGTTTGCGGTAGGGGCGGTGTGAGTTGCTACGGAGGTCAAATGTGACGTCCAGGTAATCGACGACCTTGAGGTTGCACTCTAGCTGCCGTTACTTTCAGTCCGAGTGACCTGAAAACCTTGGTGAGTTTTTGCGTGCCAGGTCTGCTGTTCTGCCTGTTGTGCCTTTAAGGATGGTTAGACCGTCGTCGCGGTATAGTCCCACGTGGGTTGGGTGGATGATATCTGAGGTCTTATGTAGTATGAACAATCCAACGTTCTCGCAGAGTTCGGCCCTGTCACAGCTCCCCATAGTTACGTCAAAAATTGACGGATGGTTACGTTTCACCCAGGGTTTTTCGTCGTGAAACAGCAGTGACTTCCTGCAATGCATTATTGTTTGGATGTCTTGGTGGGATATGGGGTGGAATTGTTTGCACCAAGTTAAGCTTTGTTGTAGCAGTTCTTCGGAAATGGTGGGGTAGAACTCTGCGATATCGAACACCAAAAATGTATACATGTGTTTGCCTTTGATGTTGGAAAACAGGTCGATGGCTTCAGCTGTGCTGCGCCATTGATTCAGTTGGTTGGCTGACCTGACTGCTCTGTTGATGTTGTCCAGGATGGTTTTACTGACTTTCCCTAGTTCGGATTTGGCTGGATTGATCAATCTGCAAGGTTGGTTTATTGGAAAAATTCGGTTTGTGGTCTTTCAAGGTAATGAAAGCGTTTGCCCGGTTCACGGGGTTTATTCTGTCGTCGATGTCCTACACGGATGCAATATCGTACGTTTCTTCGTTTATGTCGTCGTACGTGTTTGCATCTGCCGGTTTGTACATGGACGTCACATTTTCAGTCAGCAGTTTGTTATATTGCTGACTGGATAGTTTGTAGTAATTTCTTGTTTTATCGGCCGGTACGAAAATTTGGTCTGAAGATTTGATGCGTTTGACGTCTTGCTCAAGCTTCTCGAGGAGTGCGCGTGGCTCGTTTTGCGGAATGACACATTCTCTATAGACCTGAACAAGTCGAGCTCAAAATCCTTCAGTTCTTCTATCCTCGGAGGGTTACGTTTAGACTTTAGACCATACGTAGGGTCGTGGTTGGGTCCCGCCTCCTCACCGTGATATATATATATATATATATATATATATATATATATATAGATATATATATATATATAGATATATATATATATATATATATATATATATATATATATACATATATATATATATATATATATATATATATATATATATATATATATATATATATATATATATATATATATATATATATATATATATATATATATATATATATGAATGCAGTCACAGCTGACGCATGAGTAATACCCGTCAAGAAAACAAGGTTCTACAAAAAGTCAAAGGTCATTAATATGCAGCAACAAACTAAATTTACTTTTGCTAAAGCAAATCCTGTCTATGGCTGGAACCACATGTGAATGTAGTAAATTGAAAGCTATTTTTCGACAGGAAACAAAACAAGTTACTGTACTTACGTCACTTTTTAAATCTTTTCCGTATGATAGCATTTTTTAGTTTCGGGCAAAACATTTTTGTTGACCTCAATTTTTCGAAATGAATGTCTTTGAAAGAGGACGTGACACGAATTACTTTACCCCTTTAAAAATTCTATTTCCAAATGTACCGACCCCATCATAAAAATTACATGCAAAAAGTAAAAAAAGTAAAACTACCATGGATATAATTTACCCTTGTATATATCATCTTCCAAAACCTTACTCACTATAAGGGGAGGATGTTACATGGAAGCTGAAAGTGAGAGGGGAAGGGGGTGGGTAAGAGCTATGTAACACTAGGCATGTTAAGTCAAAGGACTTCGTAATTCCTTGCCAATATTTATGAAAAGCAAAGCACAAGCAACATACCACTTTGCATTTCAATCACTCTACGCTTCTGGGGATACCATGTCTACATGATACTCAAACTATGACTTTTGCTGACCTCATGTGACCTTTAAGCGTCACAAAAATGACAGAGATCATCTGCTCTTCAAGCGCTGTCGATGCTAAGAGTTTAAGTCCCAGCAACATTCAGTTGCTGAGATATATTCCTTAAAAGTTTTTCAAACTTTCAGCTCTTGTGACCTAATATGACTTTTGACCTCCATGAAAACAGAAGTCTGAAGTTCCAACAACTTTCCCTTTTGTAGATACTGTAGTGTTTACAAGGTTTCTAAAGTATGAATTCTACTGACCTCATGTGACCTTTGACCTCCTGAAAACATGAGAGATCATAACCTCCTTAAACCATTAGAGATCATCTACTCAAGAGCGACCATATTTGCAGTTTGAAGGTCCAGCAACATTCAGTTGCCGAGATCCTGTCGTAATAAGTTATCAGACTTACATGTCTGACGACCTCATATGACGTTTGAACCTCCATGAAAACCACTAGGGATTATATACTCACAATGGACAACTTTGGCATCAAACTTTCACCCCTGGTGACCCCAGATGAACTTTGGCCTTAATGCTAAACAATAGGGGCCATCTAATCACTTCGGATGGACCTGTACATCAAGTTTGCAGCTCAACTTTCCCCTATTGAGATACCATATTTACAAGATTTTCAAACTATGTCATCTACTAACCTTATGTAACCTTTACTTCCACGCAGTGTCTGTTCTTCTTAAAATATCTACATAGATACCTCATAACATCAAAGGCGGTGTATGGTCAGATGTCAAACTTGTCACATGACATGTGCCCTCCAGTGTTTTAGCATTCATTCTGCCGACAATGTAGAAATAATGAATTAACAATGCTCCACTGGGCAGAAGCCTCAAAGGATTGTGTTAGATGTTAAAACTGCAATGTGCAGTGTGATAAGTCTTCCTTAATCTTCCTCTGGTGACCTCAAATGACTTTGACCTACCCGAAAAAGAATAGGGACCATTTGCTCACAACAGACTACCTGTACACCAACGTTGAAGTTCAAGCAATTTTCCCACCTAAGGATACCCTGTTTACCATCCAAGCCGTGACAAAAACCCACATACACACAACCGCACAGACCCTCACCGTCGCGTATATCCTTGTCAAACTTCGGCAAGGACACAAAAGTTGAATCAGCGACCACGTGAGAGATAGATCTACACAGCAGTTAACCAGGTGAGATGGGGAGTCTCGACAGACGGTTTTGCCGGCTTGCTACTTATGAAAAAGAACAACCTCTTCAATTACATCGTCGAAACCTATGTGTGTCCAGTCTGTCCATAGCTCCAAGGTCTGTCGGAACTGTCCAATGGTGTCACTCAGCCCCAGATAGTCCTGAGTGTACAGAAGGGCATTCCATATAAGCTTTGACACAGTATGAAGGCAGCGTACCTACTTAATATCCATGGGGAGAATTCGCCACGACTACGGATCTTTAAAAGTAGAAATCGTTGGTGACCAAATCGACTGTCACAGCTGCTCGCTACCCCACAGAAAACATCTGGCAACCCGCATCTGAGTCAGGGGGGACCGATCATCTGAGAACGGCTGGTCTAAGTCTACAATTATAGCAATAATAGCTACTAACATGAATGACCACTGACAAGCTTTGCTATCTTGCTGTATTCAGTGTGATTCAATAACATTCTAAACATGAGTAAGTCGATCGACATTTTCCTGATCTGATAAAGTTGAAGTACTGGCCTTTTACGAGATTTCCACAGTGTGTCCCACACTGACATTGCAAATGACCTCTTAAAAAACTACTATACAAATTTTGTCACTCAATATGGTTCATCTACGTGCACCACAAATGGATTTCTTGCTAAGGGATTCTTTCTTAAACAGCCTTACATGTTTTTCGATTACATCGTTCATTTTTCAATATTTAACCTGAAAATGCTCGGTTATTTTCCTCATTCACGAAATTAGTCGTGGCTTCCCTTTTTGGAATATACAGTTTACAAGTTTTCACAATTTGACCTTTACAACGTCACATGACCTTTGACCTTTGCATAACCCAAAGGCTGTAGCAAAAGCTACCATAAATTTAGATCCTACATGCACATCTTGCTCAGCCGAGGCAGACTGGGACAAAGCTTTTGTTCCTTACTTCGTGTCTCGACTTGATCGGGTTTACCGCCACGATGGTGTGACGTCACACGCACGAGCATCCACGAACTCACGCATACATGTTTGTACACGCACAGACGCCAGTCATTATTTGCACACATTTGCTAACCATGAAATTGAAACCGGACTTGAATCGTCAAAATATTCCGACATAAGCATTAGGTTTAGAAAGTACTTGACAGAATTGCTACATGCTAGAAATCAAAACAACTGTAAATTGATGTCCGGTGCAACAGAAGCCCTTCTTAATACACTGCATTAGTATAGAGGTAAAAGTAAGTGAGGAGAGGCCTATGCATACCAAGTCAAATATAAAACATTTCCATTTCAAGATAACCAACGGTCGAACTATTGTATTCCGTTGAGTAAACATGATACCTAAGAAACGTGCTGGCAAAATATGCAGACACATGAGTGTAACTGGGACGTCGTTTTCCATACAGAGTCATAAATGGGGCGTTCTGGGCCATACGAAAATGAGCAGTGGTGGCCCCTCCGTTGACTGGCATTGCTGATGAGTGGAGACCGTATTAGAACAGAAACGCTGCAACGTATGTAAGAACATACGGAGAAACTATCCAGAAAGACACAACTCACAACGTATGAAACATAATGAATCCAACTTACAAAAACCTTATTCAGGCTAACAGACAGTAAATATCCCAGACACGCAGCATAGGCTGCCGGTTACTCTTCTTGGCAAACCTAAACTACGGTGACGTCATGTGGAGCTGGAGCTGCTATGAGGTCATTATTCTTAACTTTACGAGCAACGTAATCAGAGAAATATAACGAGCGTCAAACTGGAAAAAAAAAAAAATGACAATAACTTTACACTTTGTTTCAGAACTAGCAATCAGTCTGTCAGTGCCGACTATCAATGAACCCTCCCGTCGCCCCGTGTGTTTGTTGAATCAGTATCAACGTATCATCGACACCAGTAGAGCTCATGTCTGGTCATATTTTTACTATGGAAACACGTTTAAGTGTAGAGGCTGTTATGACCCTAAACCGTCATAGAAACACAATTAGAGCAAGATGGGTTCATCCGTATCAGGTTCTCTCCGATATTTCGTAGAGCTTAGCTTATATTATCCACCTTTTGTATAGATATGTAACACTATATACAGTTGCACACAATTTTTTTACGATCATAATTTCAATTTAGACTTCGGCTATTGAAAAATGAAATGATATTATCACTACATGGTTGGTCAAATTTAGTAACTACCAACTCCTGTTTAGCTACCCATGTGTTCAGGTAGTTTACATAACCCAAACCCCTTCCCCACCAAGAACGAACCTGTTTCACATGACAATTTAACAGTTGATTAATGCATTTATCACTCTAAAACCTCGTACACACATAGGCATTAACAAATAGATAAAGATACAACAAAAAGTATTTTTAGCCTCCTCGAGGCGCGTACATATACGTGTCTCGAGGGGGCGGTTACATCGCACGCAACCCACCTACGGTTTTCGTGCAATCCCCGAACAGACTGACACGAAATCCATTCATATAGCTATAACGGTCCTTTCTATTACCAAGTACCCCCTCGACTTCAAGTTTTTTCTTGTGGCAGGACTAAAGAATTAGAAATCAAACTGAAGATAAATCTTAACTATTTGTGGAAAGGGACCCAGGTCGCAAGACTTCCCAGTATGACACATCAACTATTGCAACAACTGTGTCGCGGACATTATCATAGGAAACTATTTATTTTAGCAATACAGTATTTTAAATGGCTATCAGCCTACAATTTAAGGAAAATGGAGGCACTCATGAAAAAGGAAGAAGAAAAGAACGGGATCACTGAGAAGAAAAGGAAAGTAAACGGGACAATTTGTTACGTTGAAAAAATGTATTTACAACTTGAGCTTTATTTACAGAATTTGTACATTATTGCAAATATTCACTTATGATGGAAAACAAAACAACTTGAAATAAGCTGCATCAGCATTTATGATGAGAAAAAATGAAGAGAGGAAAAACAAACTGTACCAGTATTGTTAAGAAATAACCTATAACTTTCAATGCTCAATGCTCCTAAATTGTCATCACAAATTCATAAAAAAAAAACATGAAACCTTGAAGACGTGTGCTTGTGCACAAGACTGGGGCGTCGAATATGATTTTCCGCTTTTAATTGCATATGACAATGTGTAGAAATAACGGGCCCTGCTTGATCGATAGGTGAAAATACTTGGACGGTGGCACAGAATGTTGGGTTCAGTCAAATCTTACACTAAAGAAGGAGTTTAAGTCAATTTAAATCAATCACAGTGAAACTTTCAATAAACAACATGTCATTGGGCCATGCAACAGCGTAGTCAATTAGTCAATCCTGCAGTAAAAATGCCGTATACTTGGAAAGCAGCCTATACTTTCTGTGCCACTAGAGTTGTTTTAAATTCGCAGTTTACAAAGTACTAGTGACTAGTTTACACAATGCAAACTCAGTGCAAAGAGCACGGGTACAAAGGGAAAAACAAAAGGATCACGACGGTTCTTTAGTGTATTGCTATGATGTTTGAAAGACTTCAGTAGCTCCTCTGAGCGTCACTCAAAGAACTCAAGCCAACATATTAAATGTATTCTGTTTACAAGAACTGTGACAAGCGACGCATTCACCGGCACATTGAACACCTAGTCCTCACAGAATTTCCATAATGTGCTAAAATCATGTCTAGAGAAGAACTTATCTACATGATGGAACATGACGTGATAGACAGATACACCATAATGGTTATCGGGGTAGGTACTTCTCGAGAAGGGATAAACGTGTATGATATCAAGTGAGGATTGGCTGTGTCGAACAGCTTATCTATAAATATCAGTCCAATATACTTGCGGAATTTGACGGTAGCAGTAATGCATCGGCGACCAAGAATAAATCCCTTTTCTCTGTCAAATGACACATATCCATCATAAAAATCACCCACAAAAAGGCTGAGGACATTTAGAAGAAGAGTTTTCTCGGAGAGCTTTCCAAAATTCATCAGTAAGTAGATAATGATACTTTACACACATCAGGGCGTTGCCATCGTAACGAGAGACGTTATGTCGTCCTGTGGAACGCTAACAGGGTAGTTTTTCCTCTTGATTGTGTCATTAGCCGATGATAAAGTACGTTAATGGCACCCAATGCCAGTTGGATACGATGACGTCATTAGTGTGCATAATGCATTCTTAGAATGAAGTGTCGTGTAAAAGAACAACGCACAGGAATATTACAGAAGACCCAGATATAAAACTTATATATGTAACCCATTTATGAATATTATTAATAAATGAAAGAAGAATGACTTCAAAAATAAACGCGGCGAATTCTTGGCTCTGTTTACATACAGAAGAGAGTGTGGCCATTGAAATATAAAAAAAATGTAAATAAATCTAATAAGCGGTTCAAACATGGTTTAATACGAAAAAGAAAAAAAAGGAAAAGAGATGTACAACTACCACAAATCAGAAGATACTCAGTGATGTCATTGATAATGTTATCCAGCCTGAAATCAATATCTGGGGCTTCCTGTGATAGGTGATAGTTGGGTGAGGCCATCCCTCCCCATAAAAGCCCCCCCCCCCCCCTTCTATAGGGCACCAGCTTTTTCAAGCACAAATCCCTTCCCAAGATATGTTACATTGGCAAACAACGTTTAATGGCGGACACAGAACATGCATTACACATCCTATTAAAAAAACGCACCACATAAGTTAGTATAAACTCTATAGGGTAGTATGCACATTTTTAAGGTACAGTAGAATGATCTCCATATAAAATAGTACGTACCGCGTAAGTTACTATACACCATGTAAGGAATAATACAAAACGAATTGTGAAGAACATGGAGGCGCCTTGTAAATTGATATCCAGTTAGTAACATCACACTAAACTGCATTATTCAAAGTCTTCTTTCTCTTTGTATTTCCTTTTAATTTTCTTATCTCTTGAATGAAACTTCTTCAATGACGAACACACACACACACACGCACGCACGCACACACAGCTTTGTTTTCCATTCATTCCGAGGACCTTATTGTGCTTTCTTTTGTTTTTTCCTCAACCCTAACCTTAACAATAGACTGTCTATTGTTAATCTTGAGAGGACCGGAGAAATCTATTGAATTTTCTACAGAGGACTGAAAATCTATTGTTTCGGTCCTCGATCCCACCGGAAGACAAAGGCACCCACACACACGCACGCACAAACAATATGGAAAACTGCCATGAGTGCAATGCCGTCAAGGCCATCAGTGTTTTACATGGACCTTGCGATTGTCCAAAACTTGTCCAAATATTTACAGGTATGGCGCAAAAAAAAAAGAAAAAAAGAAACGAAACGAAAGAGACGAAATGCTGTCACAGACACATGAATAAATGTGATATTAGCCCTAGTTGCAACTATTGCTCTACTATTATTCAGATATAGGATCCCATTTTATCGCACCTGGAAAGAACTTTAGATCAGATCTTTGTCCTCTGTAATGCACAAAATCGCTTGGCTTTGGATACCAAAGAGGACCTAGTGCCGTCCTCTGTATTCCTTGTCGGAGGCGCAAAGCGTTTACGCAAGCAAATGTCCCCCCTGATTCTCCCACCGCTGCTCATTTGTTACATATTCGCTTTTGTTCTTGGACGGGATTGCAACAGATTTTGGCAGCAAATGGAAATGATGCAGGCACCCAACTTATCCATCAGGCGTCCAGGGGAAACATCCTCATCAATCCGAAGAATGTGCTCTCTCTGTCCATCGAGATAACCTTGTTACTCTCAACCAGCTGAATGTGTAATACTTGTCCCGCTTCTATCTTCATCAGTCCTCCGGTCGTACAAGAGTTTGAATCCACGACAGAACCGTGCACGAATAATCTGCAGCTAAACTTCTGTACGTCATCGAGCATAATGGCGTATGCCAAATACGAACCATTATCAGAGAAGGTGACCTGGAATTACACAAGAAAAAAAAAGAATTAAAGAAAAAAGAATTAAATGACAAGAATAAGAGAAAAAAGATATTATGATATTAACAGTTGGCGAGACATGACCGAGTAATGTGACAATGAACAGTAATTTGCTCACGAGAAGAGTCCTTTCATGTTTTGACAAAGAGAATATGGTTCCCGTCTGAAGAATCCGTCTTCACCTTCCTTTTCGCACCTCTTGGAAGACAACATACGATATGAAATAAAAACCGACAGCAGCATTACTAGGACTTTTAGCGCTCATGCTAAATCGTCGACGCTAAAGAGAGAGTTTCGCTATCAACATCATTTCTTTGTTTAAGTGAGATTGAACTTGATGTTCATCAACTCACGCTGTGATGATCCCCAGACCCGATTTAAACATCGTTCCCTTAAAATAGTTCAGCTGAATCAATCCAGTGTCGAGGCTTCTCTTTTTTAGTTCCATAGCCATATGGTGTCATGAAAACAGGCAAACAACTTTTCACTGTGCTTTGGAAGGGTCTGTTGAATATTTTAGTACATTCGTAACATAATGAAGTTCAGTTTTGCTTGCTTAGGGCATTTCTTACGCGAACCCCCTTGAGTTTACAAGTTCATTCACTGGCGGCGATAAATCGTAATTTGTGTCAACAACACCTGAACACAATACTAGGATGTGTGTGTAACTTTGGGGAGTAACAGCCCTCTTGATCAATCCACATCACTTTCCTTTTCCAGTAGATAATAATTTACCTACTTCCTGTACTGTTACTTATCTCTTTTAGACCACATATAGCGTGACCCTGTCGCACTTACCCTGCATGTTTACATTATATACACATAAAACGAATTAATTTCTGTTGTGCCCGTGGAATAATTGACATGATACTTTTCTGTTTGTTTTTTGTTTGTTTGCTTTTTTTCGGAAGCTTGAATGAACAGTTTGACCACAGTATTGTAGTTCGGGTACGATGGGGAGAAGGAGGTTCTGCAACTAACAATTGAATCAGTGGACGGCAAAATTAAGTTTCATTGTTTTGCCCCAATGGGACATTCCTAGTGGTTTTCTTTTTTTTTTTCTGGACAAAAAAGAAAGGTACTTGTCACATATACCTGGCTGTACACGAAGTATATTCCCGACTGTCTGACTTCGATTTTGGCTCGGCTAGGGCGCCCTCTTCCTCTGATACGAAAATCTCGATGGCCGACTTCGTGGTGAGACATCCAGCTGGCGTGATTCCACCCTCCGATTATTTCGTCTATGAAAAAAAAAATATATATGTACACATGTGAAATTTTTTTTTACGTAAACATGCACTAAACAGGGCCAGTGGACGCTTATTATAACTCAGACAAGATGTATTTATGACGTGGCACATTGCTGTACTACAGTAATGTTTTAAAGGGAATGTGGCTTGAATTTGAAAGAAACAGCTGTCTTCAGTACAACCGAGTAAAAAAAAATCCAGAGAAGCCTTTTAGACCACTGAGACCTGCATGTTAAAAATTTAGCTGTCGAAGTTTTTACAAATGGTAAGAGAGAAAGTTACGGTATGAGTATGTGAAAGATATGCCGGTGGGAGAGACTCTTTCTTTTTTTTCTGAAAGTGATGCAAATTGCAATTTAAGTGACTTGTCACGGTTATTCCGTTTGTCCGTCGTGTATTCGAGTGCTTGTCAAATGTGAGTGTCTTCATTGGAACTTTCGCTGAAGTTAAGATGTACAACCTGCACACGGGGCTGCTTTCATTGTCTTTTCATCAAGTAACTGATCTAATAAGAAAGCTTACACTTTCCGGATTTCCGGAACTGGTTTCCGTCCTTGAAGACCAGTTTGAAAAAAATGCCCCCCGAGTCCCCTCCACCACCTTCACGGGGCAGTTCAGGCTTTATCGTCTCAAGTATGTAAGGCGACGAATGGAATCAAATATTAGCGAATCGACTGTGCTAGAAGTTTCCCATGACTCCAATGGAACTCTCGCTACATCTTCAAACTATACCTCAGAGGTTAGGAGACTGAGGTAGTAAGACGGACAACAGTTTTGAAAGTACTTAAAAGAAAGGGATAAATGTCATCATGTTGGACGGGGAGGGACTAACAATGAACGTAAAGACGAATGCACAGAGCGACTGCTGTAAAGACTGTTGGGGATCGAAACGTAAAAAGGGGTATCTTGCAGAAGGACAAAAATGCATTAAGAAAATTCATGCCACGGTGCCATTCGAACGAATCAGTAAAACTCGAATAATTTACATATGTTAACATGTCTGTGTGAGCCACTTGAAATAATGAGATAATGTATAGAATGTGCAAAATATAATGAAATGAGATTCGTTACGACAACGAGGATCTCTGGGGCGCGAAATGAAAACTGAGGCAAGTGGGACCATACACAGCCACTGAAACATCATTAGGCTTATGAAATGTGGGCAGCACCTTTAATTTTTATTAGCTTTTTCCCATATATTCAGTCATAGATCGATAAGCAGTGGCGTACGTAACCAGCAGGGTGGGGGCAAAGAGGAACCCATGTCAGATGTCTAGCCACCCCTCATGAAACTCGAAAAAAAAGAAAGAAATTAGGCCTAGGGCAAAATTTGTATTAAACAAATCAAATGTTAGCTCAAACTCACAAGGCCAGAGAGACTTGGAAGTGGAATATCCTGCAATCTGAGAGACATTTTTATCATAAGAGATAAATATTCTCTGTTACCACCTCTTTCCCGCTCACCCCACAGTTGAGTAGGTCTGGCTACGCCACTGTATATACGAAACATATTTGGGAACGGTCAATGACCTCCCTCCCCCTCCCTTCCCTCACCCTCCCTTCCCTTATAGGAGACTTTCTCGAACAAATTTACAAACAGTTCCGACGGATGTGAAAGAAACCGACTAATAATGTCGAGTACAGTCAAGTCAAAACAAAATAAACCACAGGAACGTAATTACAAAGAAAAATCATAACATGGCATTGATGTATGAAGGCGTACTGATCCGCGTAGCAGTCTGTTGTACATGTTAGCAAAGACACATAAACAATAGAAACGATACCCCAGCAACTTTTTGATTTGACACAGAAAATCACCAGCTACAGAACCATTAATTAACACATCACCGATCCAAGGAGTTTTGACGAACAACATATGAGCAAACGATGCAGATTAAGTTGTAGGCATGCAGTGACGACGTGATAGTACATTTATTTCAGATAGGTTACGTAATGACAGTAAGTTTTCGTAAAAGACTTTAGCTAAAAGCAACAGATCTTTAAAGTTAAGAACAAAAAATTACATGCATGGATGTAACTGACTTATCAACCGTCGAAATGTATAGCGCAAATCAAAGAAACTTCCTTGGAAAAGCGTCACCGCAAAAGTGACTACAACAGGGGCTCATATCGACAAAGCCATTTTAAGTCACCCTTGTTCTTCTCTGCTAAGTGCTAGGAAATCATGTTATCCACATGCATGAATGCGTGAATGCAACTTTTAATTGATTCATGGGGCCAATGGTCTACAATGAAGTAGATTAAAATATAAAAACTACTCTTCTGTTTTTGTCTTGAAGAACGAAAAATGACGAACGAAGCAGGTTCACCCAAAAGTGCCAAGCGATGCAGTCCTATAGGACAGAAGTGAATATGCATTGCACATGCGGTATGTAAAATTAGCTAATGCACTAGAATGCAGTGACAAAATATCACTTACCCGGTGGGGGATGTAGGAGTGGGGGGCGGGGGTATATGTCATCTGTGGATATTTTGCTCCATAAACGTTGAAATTCAAAATAGAGTTAGGGTAGCTTATGGGTAGCTCTGCATCTAAGATGACTCTAGGATGAAAATTAACTAATTCTCGTGCATGCAGATGGAGTTGAGAGCCGACGGAGTCACTTAAAGGTTTCAGTAGAGTTAAGAGACTGTTCTCGTTGTAAGTTGGCAACATGATGAACAGTTATCACCTACAATCTGCATTTTGAGAGTCCAATGACTTTTGGCTTTGAGTGGTTAATCCAACAGCCTAATTACCAGGTCTGATTAATCATTGGGGAATCCTTAGTAATGTTTTTACTTTACTTATTATTCATTAAGTTTTATCATTTTATACTATTACTATGTTTTTTTTGGGGGGGGGGGAGGAGGTGGGGTGGGACGACGGTAGGGCGCAGAGGCAACGGTATCGAATGCAAAGGGGCGAGGGCCAGAGACTCAGTGTCTACCACACCCCAAGTGGCACGAACCATGTCAAGTTCAAGTTCAACAAACATTTATCTCGGTCACGTAATATAAACAGTTTCAAATATACGTAACCATAAGTACACAGTTATGGCGGCCAATTAAATCAAACATCGCCACCAATTATGAGCTGAATAATTAGTTTACGATTGGACAATTCAGGACTGTGGTTCAGAAAGTTTTGGCAGTGGTTCAAAAAGCAAATAAATCAGGAAAGCTGACAATGCATGCAAAGAGTTGTAAATCATAAAATGTTTTAAAAGGCATTTTGAAACACGTATTTCTGTGTGCGGTTTCAATGGTGCTGAATAACTTCATCAGGAACCTGTCCATTATCACGTGATCACTGTTTAGAGCGCGTCACCTTTGTTGTTTAAACTTAGGGGTTAGCTTTATAAGTTTCAAGATATTTAGTGCATTGAGGTTGATCTCCGAGGAACGAACAGTTGGACAATATATTTTCCACTTCAATTATCATTTTGTAGATGTTTTTAAAGAGACTGAAATAAATGCTACACAAACAAGTAAAAAAAATAAAACTTAAAGCTGGTGGCCAGTGATGCTTTAAAAGACTATCAGCAGGCAAAGAAAATAAACGTGCGTGTCTAGAAACTGAGATATGCCCTCTACATAGAAATAGAGCATGCTATAGATTATAAAGTTACAAAACATACCGTCACACGAAATATAATGAGGATTGAACTCATCTTGTACACAGCCAGCTATATAGGGTCAAAAGAGAACGGAAAAAGAAATAAGGCATAAGGGATCATTTTGTTGTCACCAAAGCTGATCAAAGTTTTAAAAAAATTGTAATGATATATATAGCTGTTTATAGGTTGTTATAGCTCCAAATAGGGAAGATTAAGGATATCTCTATCACGGCCGACTACTTCCTGTACAGAAGCCCAGAGTTTCTATGTACGTATATAAGGACTCTCGTTTCCAAGAAAACGTCCTTTCTTTCTGTCATACGTGGAAAATCCCAGAAATTTATAAAAAGAGTTGAATTACCTTTGTAACCTTTTTCATGTGCTTGGTAATGTTCATCTTCATCAATTATTGAATTAAGCTTACCTTAAAGATTTATTATTTAACGTGAAAAAATACATCATACATAACTGTATGTAGTTTTTCCCTCTATCTTATCTGTGGCGTGGCTATAGATTTGAAAATTTTCCCCAAACTTTTGAAGGTCACGGGGTCTGTTTGATCGCGTGAGAGTGACATCAAAAAGTAGTTGGGGTGGGTGGGGGTTGCCTTCAGTCTCGTAGTAGCTAAGTCAATACCAATTATTATCCCCTTTGTTTTGGCTGGTTCAGTTACAGTTACAAATGATTATACACTACTGAAACTTTAAGCCCCCCCCCCAAAAAAAATAGGAATTTATTGTCATTTTTTAATATTTCAGTGACAAGTTAATGGGTTCCTAAATGGAAGAGCATATTAATGTTATCTCATCACCCTATAGGGGCAAGATGAGATATTTAAGTCACTTGACTAGTGGAGCTATGTATTGTACTGTGCACCCATGGGAGAGCGGTTGCCATGGAAACGCTTGGAGTGGATGAGTAGCGACACCCCAGCGGCACCCCATGGTAGAGTGGCCATGGGTACAGGAGGGTCCTGTTGGGTGGTGTAAATGAAAAGGTGTCCGTGCCAATGCGTTTGCGTGCGTGCGTGCGTGTGTGTGTGTGTGTGTGCGTGTGTGTGCGTCCGGACCTGTCCAAATTGTGGTTTTTCCAGAATAGTTTGAAAACATATGAGCGATTAAGTTGAAACTTAGTAGGGTTGTGCATGATGTCAATGTGTGCAACATGTATTAGTTGTATGGTAAATCGAGTCAAATTTGCTGATTTTTGAAAAAAAAAAAAAAAGCCAATTTTGCCCCAAAATTGGTATTTCCAGCATATCTTACAATCAGTTCCCCGAACTAGGTGTCTGTGAGATGTGGTTGCAGTAAACTATTACAAATCCATGTGTGCATGCCCTGTATTTAAGTCAATGCATGTTGGCGATGAGATCAGGCCCTCTTGTGTTTCACTGCAGACACTTCACAGCCCACTTCAACATTTTGTTTATAAACTTAAGATATTGTTGTTGTGGAAAAAATTACTACTGTGGTCAAGACTATTAAATGCTAGGTGACACTTAAAAATTATCAGAACTGCAACAAATCTTTGTTCTTCTGTCGATATCGCAGTGCGCATTTAACCTTGGAATTTAACACCAGGGAAAAAAAAAAAGATTGGACTATTCTAGACTTAGCTTAAAATGTTGTGAAAATAAAAGTCATAAAGTTCTCTAAAACTAAATTGCAATGTTTATTTTATCTGTACTAGCTGTAACATTATGAAAAAAAAGCCTAGTATACATTACGATTAGCCTCAAGTATCGTTTTAATGAAGATAATATATTTTCTATCTGTCTGTCTGTTTGACTGTCTGTCTGTTTGTCTGTCTATCTGTCTGTCTATCTATTCCTTTATGTGTCATCCGCATATGATTCTGTTTGCCATGCACTTGATTGCCTATTCTTTATGTCTGCCAAAAGAAAGGGATCTGTGGCTTTTCATCACAGTGAACAGTCAGTATTCAAAGATACAAGTAGGTGTCACCCGAATCGTTGTTTACGAATATTCGGCCATCAGTCTGGAATTTTTTTTCTGATTGAATGAATTGGCAAAACGTTAAGTGTCAGAAGACGTCCAGGTGTATTCAAACTATTTTACTAGAAAGTATTGTCTGAAAACTGAGTGTTTGCAAACAACCCCAGTTTCACTTATGGGGGGATTCTATATTATGAATAGTCCATGACCCGGTTGTCTGGTTTCCACTGACCTATCTATCACTCTTTCTCTTCACCTCTCTGTCTGGTTTTGAATAAGTCTATTACGGGGTTCTGTTCGCTTTAGGTAGACACATAGTCTTTGTTTGGATCAACCTCTTGCTAAAATTAATAACAATAACAAAAAAAATCAATAACAGCAACAACAACAATATTAGCATAACCGTAGCAACAACAACAACACTGATCATCATGCATAGCTGTAAAATGGATCAACCCATTAACCTTGGTTGCAGCTTTCAAGTAGATTAATTTGAGGGTGAACGGAATCGACCCGAATAAGATGAAATGATTTTTTTGGGGGAAATTTATTTATTTATTTATTTTTTTTTGGGGGGGGGGGGTCGCATAACGTGAACGTGAGCAGATAGTGTTACAACTCTCTGTTCAAGGTCGGCGTATGGTCTCGGCCGCTGTCTGCCAGGCCGGGACTCGATTACAACATTCAGAGCCGCCACGGAGTGAGACAGTTATTGACTCTGCAAACATTTATGAGCAACACATAAAACTACAATGCAACCGAAGCGTCCTCGCCGCCATTTTGCTTGGACTCACTTGAAAACTTGAACAGACGACAATGCCCGTGAATACGGTTGGCCTCAGCAGAGACTGAGGACTCTAAATTATTTTCTTTTCACGAAAATGAGATCCAATTTTCTTTCGCTCTGTTCGATATAATTACAAGTATTCACAGACCTTTGCACACCATGAACCGTCAACTTTTCGCGAAACTGGTACGGTCATCGCATATGACGACAGAAATGTTGAAATTGTCATAAATTGGGTGTTACAACCACTATTTCTTGTTAATGATGAATCTGTCATTGCCACATTATACGTCGTATTGGATGAGGTACTTTCTACCAATAGAGAAACATCATAAATATACACGCTTCCTTCCTCCTTGTTGTTATTCGCACTCAATTAGTGTGCATTTACCACAGGAACCGGTTCTGCTGAAATTACTGTTTGACTTTAAGGTCGTGTGACATGGAAATATCATTCTGGAGTACTGGGGGTATGAACCATATAAAATGTTGAAAATAGCCACAAATTCTATGGAAATCTATTCAATTTTGACAATTTTACTAGTTAATTCCTGTCTGACACTCGCATCATGAATAAATATTGTTAAGTATGCAAATTTGTGACGTCAAGAGACGGACTCCTGTGATATGTCTATTTTATTCTTTGCTTACTTAAACTTTATTTCAAAGATAACTGAGAGCCTTGTTTGTGCCAAGAGGGTTTTGTTTTGGAAACTTATATATATATTTTTTTTCTACATAAGTACCGGTAGACAATGTGAAACCCAGTAATTAAGTAATTAAAAGAATATCTTAAGGACAAACAAAAGAAATACTGACACTGTGTACCACTCCTCGTCATATGCTTGATTTTTTTTTTTTTATCAAACTTTGAAAAGTTATACCTCAAAAACGGTAATAGATAAGAACATTGTCATTCAGGGTTTCACAATGCAACAAGTTCTGCATGAAGCTAGCTCAGTCTTTTCTAGATGCATGTCAAACGACCTTTAAAAACAAGATCCAGTGGCTAGTCGTAGAGCCTGTCGCAATTAAGGCGTACAGTGTCAGGGATTAGTGTTTGTTGTTCCGCAGCCTAGTAAAAAGGCGTTGAACGACCATAAAGTGGGTCGTAATAAGCACGGACGCACTTTACAAACTGAAATACAAATAACACCCACCTCTCTCAGCCTGTCATTTCTTGTAAAGGACTCGCCGAATTCCAAGTAGGAGGTGTGATCGTCTTCAGTGATGATTTCATTAGCATTGCCCCCGGATTAAGGAGTTTTAAAAAGTGCTATTCAACCATGACCCAACCAGTCAAACGACAACATTAAATTATAAACGGCATAAAAAGTTAAAAAAAAAAAAAAACATTTCAGAGATATCAACCATGCTCTTAAATTTAAGATGTATGTCATGATTCGGCACAAACAAAGACCCTCAAAAGAGAGTCCCATCGGTAATTTACCGGCCCCTTTCGCTTCAACCCGAAAGCTATTCCCTGCACTCCCCTCCCCTTCCCCAACTCGAAGTAGAAGAAAGGTTTAACCTATGCATGCGGAAGTGTGACGAATGAGTCAGCCTCTCATCCGCTGAAGATGGTCTAAATTAGCTGCAAGTTTGGGAATGTTATAGGAAGCATATACTCTGGGACCTATATTTTTCAGCTGCCACGTGTTTTGTTATTCTACGGTCAGTATTAATTGTACCTATCCGTGGGTTTAACTGTGGGTTTGAAAATCTCACACGTGATTATTTTACACGTTATTGCAACACGAGCAACAACTTCGATTAACACTGTACTGGGTATTATAACCACCAAAACTACTATACCACCAGAAACGTAACGAGACGAAATTGGCAGCAAATTCGACCAGGCAAGATTTCTTTTCATCACGAAGCTCAAAGGTCAACCATCCAACTCCACAGGGGCACGGTACGCTCTAATGACGTCACCACAACCTGCAATTGGGGTTTGCCAGGTAAATCACAACATTACCTTTGACGTATTTGGTACCGACCTTTCTTCTTATTGTTATTTTTTTTAATATTCTTTTTTGTACTTTTTTTACCTCCTGTCAGAGTTGGCTGACCCGCAAAAAGGTACAATTTTGGGGTATTCCCTTGCTTGCCACGTTTGTTTGTTTTGACAAGTCTTAAATAAACGGACTCTTTTGGTCTTGCGTCTCTGCACCGTTGCTCTCTTTGTATGGAGGCCACAATGCCCCTCGCTGACAGATGGGCTCTTTGTAAATGCATGGAAGACTGAGTAGCGTCCATGGTCCTTTTCTTTTTTTTTTGCAGGTTTCACACACAGATCAGGAAGACCTTTATGTTGGTCTAAAGTTCCGCAGCAACAACGCAACTATGAATTACCTTCTGTTCTTTCTTCCACGAAAGATATAACAACATGGGACTGTCGGTACACTCATAGCATGATGGTATATTGCAGGAGGGTCTCTTGATAACGTAAGGTCGATTAAAGATCATCGGACATCACAAAATTAGCTTGCACAGCTGGTCTACGTTTGTGTGCAATAATGCGTTCTCATATAGCTATAGAGTAGTGCACTGATTACGTCATCAGCGTGACCAGGTCGAAATACTAAGCTCAGGTTCCATCGTTAGCTTGACTGCTCTATATATGCTTCCGTCACGCATGGCAATTTATTTCCTAAGCACTGTATGAGTGAAATGAGTTCCCTAGAATGACAGTGATTACGGTTACAGCGTTTACAGTCAGACTATATGACTTGTATTTGAAAATCCACTCTTTACTAAGACTGATGTGCAGACGTCACATACATCACGCCACCAATCGAGGTCATTAGTTTGAAACTTATTCCTGTGTATATCGTACGAATGTAAGGACCACAGCCTGGTCACTATCCATTTTACTACCTTGTTTATTTCAGGGGGCTAGAGTATGGTGGCTACTCTTGTCCTTGTGATCCTGTATCTGTTCCCTCCATGTGTCATCATGTGGTAACTTCTTCTAGTATTTTATTTTTAATAACTTTGTTTTTACAATGTGCATCCTGCCTCTGCCTGGTTGGAGGTCATATTCCTCGCGTGACTTTTGGAGGGAGACAATGTTTTACGACATGCAAATGAGGTTAAGGTGGCGGGCTTTTAAACTTTTGTGATTGGTTCAGGGTGTCATCTTTGGTAGCTAGGGCTAAGCATAGCCAATGGTTGAGGGTTGAAGGGTCACATGACCTGACCCAAAGGATTGACAAGTTCTCCCTCTTGGTTTTAGGAGAACAGAGAGGCAGAGGGTTTTGAACCGAGCAGTTGACATAGCCAAAAGCTCTCGTAAATAGTTTGTATATAGATTACCAGTGTATTGCTCAACACAAAAAGCCATGGGTTCAGGGGAGAAATATTTCGAAGTCTTGTTTTGTGACTTCGTGCATAAGGAACTCTCATAATCAGCTATTTTATCATCTGTGGACGAGGAGAGGCATTTTTACCATTACTTAGTGTATCTAAGCACAAGGAGAGAGAGAGTTTTATTAATTTTACGTGACTTTTAGTCTTCCAGGAAGGACTTGTCAAAGCGCATCTGAAGTTACCGTTCTCATTTTTACCATTTGCTATTTTATCGTTGTGAATTTGTGTGACTATCCACCTTCAGGGGAGAGATTACTAATCACAATTGCAAAAACTGCAAGTTCTACATTTAACCAAGATTTACCTGTGACTGATTGGACTCAAGTACGTATTTATAGTGGAAGAGGAAGACGGCGTAGCTGTAAACCGCTGGTGTTAATGAGCTTACCTTTACCTAATCTGTTTGAACTTAATCCCATTGCCTTGGAACTTAAATTTTTTTTACCGTGTGTTACTGGCGGTTTGGCGAATTGCTTTTATGGAGCTGGAGAGGAACTGATGCCTGGCTGAGGCTGCGATCTGTGTGACCTGCAGAGCCACCTGACGTCCCGCCTACAGATAAGACTTTCCCATTTTTTTTGTTTTTTTGTGCGCACATTAGGCCTATGTTATAGTAATCGTATACAGTACTTTAAAAGTCATCTGGCCATTTGACATGTTCTGATTATCACGGTAATTGTATATCGAGACAACTGCATTGTTTTAATTTTACTTGTATTGTTCACATATTGCTATGTCACTCTGCTGAGACGCAGGTGAACGCACCGTAAATATATTCTCGTAGACTCTAGTTGCCAGCCTAGTCAATATTTTTGGGGTCAGTGGTAAAATTGTTCATTTTCTGATATGGTCTTGGGTCTACATACTCAGCGACTCTGGAGGGGGCCCACCAAATCTTTTGTGAACTAGCAGGTTTGACAAGAACCCTCTGATCCACAGTAGCCAAGCACAACACATCACACCCTCGGGGCTATGTGGGATCTCTTACACGTACTATCCACAAAGGAGCTCAAAAGGAAACCAACATTTGGGAAGTTACTTTAAAGATATCCAAAATTGAGCTAAACTTAGAGATATCTTCAAATAGGTGAAGATATTGTTAAATAATTGAAGATATCTTTAAATGATTAAAGATGAATTTAATTCTAGGAAAGATACCTTTAACTTCTTTTCGATTTAGATATATTTTTTAAAATCTATTGAAGATATCTATAATTCCTTCTGAAGATATCTTTAATTTATCTTCAATAAAGGTAAAGATGTAATCCATTTAAATATATTTAAATGACTTTGATTTACAGATATCTTGAATTCTTTTCAAATCGTTTTGAAAACTAATCAAGTGGCTCAAGCAGGACAGTCAGTTGCGGACCTTTAAAGAGTATCCTTATTTTTAAGAGTTTCATTTTCTCCTGTTAATGGGTAAGAATATGTCGTTTCGTCATTCTCGTCTTCATTCGTGCATGGCCCAGAATCTTGACCGACGGTGAGAGGCGCAGTGGTGGTACCAATTGGTGGTATATCAGCGTGAGGAGCACCAGTTTTTTTTGGACCATGAAGCTACTGGTTCGACTGTGCATGAGCCCAGTCACAACTCGTTTCAGGGCTGTTTCAAGTCCATGTCCATGACCCCGTGAAATTAACCCGAAATTAGGACCGATTAACATAAATCCAGATCATATTAATGAAAGGGGTCAGCACGAGGAGCTTCACCCCCCCCCCCCCCCGTCACCCTCGATAATTGGACTGAAGCCTTATATACACTCTTTTATTTGAGTGTATGCAAATGAATAGATCACTAACATCTACATTGAATACTCTTCTCATTAACTTTGTGTCTATTCGATGTCCAATGCATTAAGTAGTCTATTTTCGACCCAGCTACATATACGGAGGAGGGGGTGGGGGTAACTCTTAAAGTAAAATTACAGGAATATCGCAAAGAAAAAATATCAGTGGCGGATCCAGGATTTGACAGAAGTGGGGGGGGGAGCAAGACTATGGTGACCCCCTCCCCTTTGGAAAACTTTTGCTAACGTGGGATGGGTTTGGTGGAAAATAGTGCTACATTTGATGTTATCGGATTGAATATATCGTCATGAATTCTCACTTTTTAAGTAATGATTTTATTTTTTCATCTTTCTGGGTGAAATATTCATTCTTAAACGTTTTCTGGATAATTGAGTTTTTTTTTCATCTGTCACAGTCCATGCGCAGCAGCCCAGGTCATAGTGATTTGTATACAAGACTGATCTTGGGGGAGGGGTCAAACGGGAGGGCTGCCGCCTGGAAAAATTGTTGCTAACCTTCTGTGGGCTAGATGCAAAATGGTGCTACATTTAATGCTCGATTTGAATTGGATATTTCTTCAGGAATTTCTTTTTTCAGAGATGGTTTTATTTTTTCATCTTCCTTGGTGATTTTGGCATTATTAGACCGTTTCAGGTAATTCTTTTTTCTTCTATTTTTGCAATCTGCAACATCCTCTGCATAACAGCCTGCACCCCTGCCCAGGTCATAGTGATTTAAAGAAACAACTGATCTTGGGGGGAGGGAGGTTTCTAAGTTTAGGGGGTTTCCTTTCCCCCTTAGAGTTTTCTTTAACAAACAGGTTTCACTTTATACAAAATGCTGCAATTGTTTGTGCTATTTTTAAATAGATGTCTGATAAAATTTGTAAATTGTCTCAGTTTTATTTTTACATTTATTTCTGCGTATGTTGCCATCAGAGGGTATAGAGAGGTTGGTAATGCATGCCATGAGTGTATTATTCAAACAACTTAAAACTTTAGACGTCCAATAGTAAATGAAAATAGTGAAACTGATACCAGTGTTTCAGTATGGGCTTTTCTTCAAACTGTGTCACATTCTCTGTCACAGAGTTCGTCGCAAATAATGAAATCTAGAGATTGAAATCTCTGTGACAGTTTTATTTTGTAACAAAGGTATATGTGTATGAAATGTTTTTCTCTCGCTTTATGTGTATCAACAGCAGCCATGCTATGTTGAAGTTATCCATAGAATAGGTTCCACATAGTAGGATTACAATTTCCTGTATGAGTTACTTCTTTCATCCAGAATTTCCATCCAAATCAATAACACACTAACGGTGCAAAGAATTATGGCAAAAGGCCTGAGATTGTGGAAAATTGTAGTTGACCTCTCTTGAAGGTGGAAAGCAGTTTTCTGTGGGCCTCGTTACCATGGTAATAGACTGAAGTTAGCAATCCAATTCAATATAGGGCTCAGGAGTAACTACAGAGGATAATACTCCTAGTAATGTCCGGAGTTGGCCTAAGCTATACTGTGGTCCATATGAGCCTTAACATTATCAAGGTGCCAAAATTCTGGACATTAGAGTTAAGTGACTCTTCATGGGAGTACTAGTATTTTACGGTCAAAAATAACGAACAAGTTTCATTGACATATCACATAGTATGCTAATTGGATAAAGCTTTGTACTGTTTTATGAAGTTGGAAAAAAATTCAACATTTTTGGAAGGGTGGACCGGGCCCCATGCCCCCAAATCCGCCCCTGAATATGGTATGCAAATCGCCACAAACAGGAGTGGTTTGATAACAAGTAGACCCACTTGGTTACACATTACCGATGACCGACTATAGACGAAAATATTCTCATTTGAAGTACCTTCAGAATTTAAGGTTCTTAGCAATTGGTGTAGGCTACAACATTCATTGCTAGGATATGTTAGCCTTACAGAGTGCACATTGGGTAAAGACTTACACAGGGTTACAATGATACATTTTAACGCGAACTAACCATACCTGGAAATTTTAATACCCTATACAAAGCGACGTTTCTTTTTCCAGTACATTTGTATGATGTGTTTGTTAACAATGTGTTCGCTCGTTTAATACGCTTGCGGTTGTGACTCCATTGATCGGTTTTTTTGTGGGAGTCGATTCATTGCTATGGTAACCATAATGTTGAATTTTTAATACTCGCTAGACGTTAACTTCATTTTTGCGCATTGCGCGTTGAGTTGAACTGACATTTCATTTGTATTTTAACCTATTTGTTTACGCGTTCACATATTTCTGACCTGAGGCACATATCTTAGTGAGGTGTTTACTCAGCAAAAGGTATTTGTTCATAAAAAAAGAGTGGGATTCGGAAGGGAAATTCCCTTCAATTTCCCTGGGCCATTAATATTTAAAGAGACTAATCCTATATGTGACTTGGTACAGTTATATCAAATTGCCCTGAGGTGAAAAAAAAAAAAAACTGACCAATTGGATAACCAAAATTGAGACTGTTTATCATTCAAATAATAATGTCACCCGTCGAGGATAAATTCTGCGTCTTCTTACATTTCAACACATGCTATCTCGCATGCGAAAACAGCGTCCGTGGCCAACATACGCCATGATATACCCTGTTCTCTGATATAGTTGTGATAAGAGTAAGCTTCGAAGCACATACTGCGGGTATTTTCTCATTAAACAAAGGAATATTGTTAATCCGTCTTCCTATTACTGTTGTTTCTGGCACGGTGATATGCAAGTCCTTTGTCACTGGTTATAACATATATGTACCGACAGTTGCATTTGCCTATAAGGAATGGACGGAATTACATCAATTGGGAACAACTAACTTGGACTTTAATCCTTTCCCGTCGATCGAGGGACAAACATTTTCATTGCTGGTGAGTCGGTCTTCTTAATGCACTTTTATGCTCATTTTTTTTTCTCTGATTTAGATTTCTTTTTTCTTCTTCATTTTGCAAAAAGTTTGTCTTAGCTTATATTTAAGAGCAAAACTGCTCTAAGTAATGGTATGAATATTTCATAATACTGAAAATATAAATAGTGATGTTTCAGATAAAATGTATGTCTGCTGTACGTCTTGATTAAAGCTCTTTCATTAGGCATTGTTGGTTTTGCCTATATTGGCCCAGTTCCTGTTTACGATGTACAGTTGAAAACTTTTCAATGAGTTCACACAGGAACAAACGGTAACGACAATTGTGTAGGCGGGCAATCGAATTTTTTTATGTCAAGTTCAGACTTTTGCCCGTCATTGTCCTACATGTTTACAGGTATGCCGTATAGTTAGTATTCTTGGAATACATTCCTTGTTGACTGTAGGCCTACTGTGTATATCCCCAGTGCTAAAAAGCTGAGGCAGCCCGCAGTGTGACCTCACATGAACGTTACGAGATCCAAGATTATTCTTTTCAGATCAGTCACGAGAAATCGTTACAATAGAAACTAGAAAGCAACAAAAACAGGCTAAAACCGACAAAAGAAAGAAAAACCGCCTACAAATCCATGCAATTTATGTTTGACTTTGTGATACGTAGGTACCTTTCAATTACCAGGGGCAAACCACAGGTAGGGTTGTTCACGGTGATAATGCATTATCATCAATTACAGCGCAGGGTACATAAAGTCAGAGTTACATTTGACCAAGTTACAGTACATGACCCTACATCAGAAAAAAAAATGTCACTCTCAAGCTGATATGCACTTCCAGTGGCGACGTGGGCAAATCGTTCCCGAGGGAGCGGGGGCTCAAGTGGGGCCCAATATCCCTTACATGATAGCTAAAATTGTGTGAAGACTATGACAAGCGAAGCGCCACCATCAGTTGGCATGGAGCCTGACAGGAAATTTTAAAAAATACCCCAAGATTAACGAAAATCACGTTCCCAGGTTCTGCACGTGCCCTTTCACTCTTTCGACGCTCCCGGTTATATGGGGGTACCCGCGGTGCTGGAGGGGGGGGGGTGGGCTCCCGATCCACTCCCAGCCACGCCACCATTGTACGTGGGTGAATGAACAATGTTAATAAAAATATTAATAACATTGGTACTGAGTCTGGCATCTCTGAATTACTCATTTCTCACGGAAAGTACACCTCGTCTTTCGTAAATCTCTCTCACAATTTGTCGTCCTAGTTGAATCAGAATCTGGACCATACATAACGTTGTAGTAATTGGAATGGAAGGTCCATGCATATGCACGACAGGAACTGGTTCTGCTAAATTCGGCTCGCTTAAAAATAATGTGAAACGAAGTGACTAGTTTTAGGGCCAGTCACAAAGCTTTTAGTGCTAGGCGTTAGGTAAGAGTTCCGTTGCCTCGCGAACAGGCAGTCCCAGACCATACAGTTGGGCGCAGGAACGCGGACGCCCTTTGCAAAGGCTGCCGTGCCAATAAGTAATGCTAGTATTGAATATGCATGGTTGCCAAACAATGGTATGCATAAACAGATGTAAGGCACAGCCGTTAGAAAGGTTTCGTTTTATCATTGTTCACCTTTCTTTTTTTTTCAACTTTTGTCGCAAATTATGGGACTGGTAGAAGATTAATTGCCACATTTTGTATCACATGAATATGACATATTCATCTGACAACACGTTTCACACAAACTCTGATTTCCGATTAACTGCACGGATATGTTTCACCTGTGAGTGCACATTTGTCAAAGTTCTGTTTCCTGGCTCTAATCGCAAGTAAAGCTTTTTCACATACCAATGATGAGTTCCCCCTTCCATGTGTGAAAAAAAAAAAACAATAACAGCAAATTATAAAAAAAAAATACTGGAAAAGACTGTATAATGTTACTCTCAGTAAATTTAAATTATAAACTCTGAATGTTGAAATGGTTTCTACCATGAATCCCTGACGAGTGGACTTATGACTTGTCCGTATGCTCACATGTATATATGTATTACTGGTAAAAATGTACACATTTGGTGACTAATGCTTAAAAAAAAGTTCTTCGGTGCTGACCTAATTCTGTTCCCAGTTGGTGTCACGCTGGAGCGTTATGTTAGTCGGAAAACCACCCTGAATACGTTTGAAATTACATATCCTTTGGAAAAGTTAAGAAGCTTTGAAGCTGTTCTTGAATATCGCAGAACCATAAAATGAAAATACGTAATATTGCACTGCATGCTTTACAGTAATGTGTAGAAACAGAATTTGATGAAGAAGAGCATTTTAAATGTTGCAATGTTTGCTGACGTCGACGATGCTGTTGTCTTCCATTTTCGATGTTGCCGCTGGCTGCTTTGATGTTGCCGCCGTCTTGATGTTGG
Source organism: Stichopus chloronotus (assembly GCA_021234535.1). NCBI lineage: Eukaryota > Metazoa > Echinodermata > Holothuroidea > Aspidochirotida > Stichopodidae > Stichopus > Stichopus chloronotus. The sequence goes on from CM037831.1 coordinate 7,763,587, forward strand.
GTTATTGTTTGAACGGTAATCACAAACAGTAAACTTTCGTTTTGTAAATATAACCCAGGTAATACAAAGCGTTCTTACAACGTTTGAAAAAAAAAACGTCATTAACGTTTTATGACGTCTCGAAAACGTCTTAAGAACGTTTTGCGTTATCGGGGAAGGAAGGGACTTACACGTACTTGTGGAGTTGATGTACTGAGGGAATGACATCTCGCGTGGTTCAAAGTGGCCCAAGAGTGGACTGAAAGCGCCAGAATTATTCTGTGAATTTGAAAGCAAGCAGGCAATGTGAATGCGTAAAAGGAAAGAAGTTTAGAGGGAACTCACCGCCGACCAGATTATCGCTATCGTTCTCTAGTTCAAAGTGCGCCACCAATGACGTTTCCCCTAAGACTTTACCCACTGTCCCCTATACCAGAGAGAAATGAACAAAAATGTCTGGGTTCTCAAGTCTGTGAAGGACCACTGACGATATTTAAAAAAAAAGAAAAAACCTTTTGTCACCTTTGATTTCAGAGTTCTTATAATTTCTGTGACTGTATTAAAATCAGTGACACCCTGCAGGCCATCTTAAGTAGGTGGACTAAACGGACGCTGTGGAAGTGCTCGATCTTTACTCACTACTGTGCCTTTCCACATCATCGCTTGTATTAAAAGACAAGTTCTTAAGAACGAAATCAAACCTAGTTACAGTGACAGTAACAGTTACAGTGACAGTGGCGTGACAGTCACAGTGACAGTAACAGTTGCAGTAACAGTTACAGTGAAAGTTAGAGTGGCGTTTAAATCTACCAGATGTCAGTAATTTCGATTATACTCGCGCCCCTTCAAACCGGCACTCATGAAACACTCCCTCGAGTATTATACATAAAACGCACACACGAGTATCATGAATGCAAGATCACGTCATCATTAATGTACATTTAAGTAATCATAAATGGACAATCGACTATCATTAAAAGCACCTCCGAGCATCATTAATGCACAATTGAGCATCGTAAACGCACAATCGAGTATTATGAATATTGCACAATCAAGTATGATTGTTGCACAGTCAAGTATCATTAAGGCATACCCATGCGTCGTTAATGCACAATCAAGTAGGGTATCATTATTTGGTTCTCTTATCATGGCCACGCTGATAGAAAGAGCCGTTATTTACTTGATTTTCTCTTTCTTTTTGTTTTTAATTTCATTACCATACCACTGACGGTGACGTTTAAATCTACTATATAAATGTCAAAATTATTTTTACTTCTATTTATTATTGCAAAGGAAATTGTTGCATGAGAAAAATGATAAATATCAAATTCATCATCACTTTCAGTCAAATTACTACAACCCAGTTAGTAAACATTTGAATGTAAGTCTCGTTGCTGGGCAACGTCAGACGATCGGTGGCGTTCAGTAGAAATATTAAGACATGTTACAGATATTAATTTTGAGACGTTTTCTTCGACTTTTGCTCCAAAAGTTGCACGATACCATACTGTTAAGATAAACTTTGCAGATTAACTTAACGGTTTTCTTTTTTACTTTTCAAACATATAGGCATTTGTTGCATTGCACAATGATTTTTTCACGATTTAGAGTTGGAAATACAATGGTTGGCCATAAGAAAGAACAATAAAACAGATAACAAAAAAAAACCACTCACATTGCATTGCCTAACCAAGTCGCACGTTAATGATTCCCTGTTCTCGTTTCTCGCTGTGAACAAAAAAATATAATAGTGAGGATTGTCATTTTTTCCGAAGTCACGGGACAACATGTCACGTGATGTCACATTTAACTTATGTGCACATAAAGAACGTTATTGTTTTCAGGTGCTTCTTTCTTTTAGAGATTTGTTTTTTTTTTAGTGACAATTTTTGATATTACAACTTGCAAGTGACATTTAAAAAGTGTTAGGGAAACAAAGGGCCGTTATTAATCATCTGTATATCCGACCTTCGAGACGATGGAAAATATTCAATTTTATTGTTTTATACTAACTTAAAGAAACCAAAACTTTTAAAGAATCTTGTAACCGTATATGTGAGCTGTATATATCCGCCACTGGGAATTATCATGTGACAGAAATTCATTTAGAGACATTTACTGACACTTTACTGGCAGAATGAGTCAGTAATAGATTGTAACACAAATTGGAAATTACGAAAAAGAAAAAGTCACGGAAAAAAGACAGTCAGGGGGCAAAAAGTCACGGAAACGACATGAAGGCCTATAAACAAAGCGTCTTTGGCTAATTTTAATTCGAAAAACACGGTTTTTACCGAAGAACTAAGTTTCAGCCTTTTTATAAACAAAAGACAGAAAGTTTCGATTAAGGGAGTTTTGTGATAAACTAATCAAAACTTATTATTTAATTTCCATAGGCAGAGTTAATCATGGGAGAAACGGACTCCACGCAGAACATTTTTTTTTTGGACAAAAAAACAATGTTTCTTGAAAACTGGTTTTTACTAAACAGCGCTTTTTGATAGGAAAACAGATTTTTCCGGTGAGCATTTTTTTTCATCGAGAAGCTCTCTATTTGGACGTTTTTTTTTCTTACAATAAACTCTTAATGTTTTTTGATAGAAAAAATTCGGTTCATCTCTCCTAAAAGGATTTATCAGTTAGAAAAACCTCTGCTACGAGAGAGGTTTCTCCCTAACTTGTTTTCCTATAGTTAGGTAATGCCCCGGTGTAGTTTGATATTTTACATAATAGGAGGATATTACAGTGGTGTGATCGTCTGTCAAAAGTGTGAGAGCAATGAGAAATAATACTGATTCGTTTGGTAAGGTAGATCCATTTGTAAAATACATCATGTGGCAGTGAATATGAACATTTTACCCCCCCCCCCCCACACACAAACAATACCTGGTGGTTTTTTCTTCACGTATCATAAAAATTCGTTTCTTTTTTAGTATTTTCTGTATGAGTTTGTCAATAATACCCCAAAAGACGTTACAGTTAGTTGCAGTAACGTTTTCGTTTTCTGGTGATTCTGTATGATCTCTCTGGCCTGGCGATCTAGTGATTTCAGACGCCCCGAATGGTTAAAATGGGTGTTGCATTTTTATACTATGAAATCAGGGTCTCCAAACCAGCCCATAGACCAGCGTTTCTACTGTGGGTCTCTTTCTCCAATCATATTCACCGCGGTAATGAAAGGGTCGAGATTTGTATATATACGGCGTTATCGGGCTGAAGTAATGATCCACTTTTCGGAGCAGCTCGGTTGATGGGCGAACACGTCGGTAAACTATGTCCCCTTTTTACCACGATTTTGTTACCCTTTTTTCCTTTTGAACGATGAAATTTGCAAGTTGCCTACCCATCTTTATGTTCTTAGGTATACGTGAACCTAAAACACAGTACAGCATAGTAGAAACGGCAGCTAGGGTTCCCCGCGACCGCAGTTTTACAAGTTAAAAAAAAAAAATTCAATTCAAATTTACAACCACATCACTCCTGACTTATGGGAAAAATGAAATATGGAAGAGAAGAAAAAAATGGAACGTATGTAGCTGAGAAGTTGTAATTGTTGCTTGAATGCACACACGCACCCTAAGTAAAGCGGTAACGCGTGTTTCATTGTCTTTTAAACGATTGTATAAACGACTGTATTGAGACTAACTCAAACTCAAAGGTCACTTTGTTTTAAATAGACTATTGGGCATGGACCACCTTATCGTTAGTCTGTGACCCATCTCTGGGAGTTACCTAACTTTGTCTCACTACAGCTTCTCAGTTATCAGTAATGACGAATCTGAACAATTCCGAAAGCCGTTTCCGAAGTTCCAAATTTTAGGGGAAAAGTGAGAAAATGAATCTATGAAACTAACCCCTGAGATGGGTCACATCAGTCGAGATTTAAAACTCTTTCGACTGCATGAGTGTCCACATAGTCTAAAATAAACTCTTTTAGATATTCAAAGTTTGCTTCATTGGTTCACGAAATCTTTACGGTTTATTTTGTAAGGATTTACATTCGTTTCTCGAGAGGTACATGATACCTGATATCATGTCACAAGGCAACTTATATTACGCTCAGAGACATGAGGGACCACAAAGGTTACAAGTCTCGAGACATGTTTACCGACTAAGTGCTATTATTTACGCCTGTTTGTAAATCCATGTATTGTAAATATTTCCAACAGATTAATAAATAAATGGTTTCCCATCCAAGGTGAATTTAGAACACATCCTGTACTCTGCTAATTTGGAGAACTGGAATTGTGAATACAGAACTGAGCACTTTATTTTCTTTCTTTTCTGTTTGTGTAAGCTCCTAATTTTTGCTGACTATGATGCAGTGGAGGTAAAACCATAGGTTTTGTTTTTTGTTTTTGCTTTTTTTTTTGTTTCCATTTTTGTACACATAAGTTGTCTTTTGTCAAGCAACGTTACGCTCATGTCATCTTTTAAGGGAAGTTAGTCTATAACGTGGGTTAGTAGAAGAAGCTTGCTCACCTCTGTTTCTATTTCTTTTAGGTTTTCCCTCCCAGTTCCTCTCTGCAGGAGAAAAAAGAGAAATACTTCCGACTAGCACATTTCTCACCCGTTTATCCACCGTAGGCCTAATTCGGGAAATTATCAGTTTTAAAAAGTTAATTTCGGGGTGACTTGACGTTTCTTTCACTATATAGGGTTAAAAGCAGTACTTAATTGTTATTGAAAGGACTTACAACTAGACAGAAACAAAAAAAAAAGCAACATGGATGGTGCAGGGAGGTGTTATTAGATGAAGATCCATTGAAAACTTTAATTTAGGCTAATCCAATTAGATTCACGTCAGAGTAGAGACTTAATCCTTTAATTGGGGATCATTGAACTAAAGAGCATTGAAAAACCTTTGTCTCATATCTAGGCAACCTCATCTGCTCATTCATACCTACAGCGACCCCAACAAAAAGGATTATTTAAAGGAACGCTATAATGTCTAACTAGTTGCCGACCGTCAAGTAGGAAACACTACATGTTCTGACATTCCAAACGACTGTTTATTGCCAAGAAACCTACTGATGCTGGCTGTAAACCAGTGCTCATGATCTATGCAAATGAGCAAAAGAAGTATAAGACTAAACTTTGCCGTCGGTTTTTGACTTATTTTCTCATTCACTCGCATGATCTAAAAGACACCCTCATTTTGAGCAAGTTGTAGGCTACTAGACAAGTATGTTGTAAATAGAGGTTGAAACGCGTCGAAACCCTGAAATTAATTTACAGCTTAAGCCACCGGCAATGTTAACGCATGGGGGGAAAATTTAGCGAGCTGCTCCTCGAGATGTAGCAGACGACGTCTCCAGCGAGCACTTAGTTCTTAACACCTCTTAAAGGGAAATAGGGCGTTTGTTTTACAGAAAATAACCCCATTTTTGGAACCAATGTTTGTGGATGCAGAATGATAGATTATTCAAAATAAGGAAGGACAGTAGTCTTTTTTCAAGAAATAAGTTTCTCACAGATAGAAACTCAGTCGTTTGTTGCTCGACACTAATTTGTTCACCCAAACTTTTCAAAATTCAAATGATGCATTTTCCGTTACTCATCACATGCATAATGTTTTAGGAGATGAAGCTTTGGCAGACGTTTATTGATGAGAATGAATGGTTTAATAATGACTAAAGCTATTTCTTTAGTGTGTCATGTTGGTGTATTCTAAACACCCTATTTCCCTTTAAGCCTATTGAATCATCAAGAACAACACACAAAAGAGATTACTGTCGGCAACTAGTAGGCTTCAACGAAAGAGTTTTCGATAGATCTCCATCTAATAACACCTCCCTGGATGGTGAATGTCTAAAGAAACTGCTCTTAGACCCAACAGTAGCTTAGGGTGCATTCGTTTCACGGGCATGAGTCTGTTAGCATATATGCAAATCATTCTACATTTCTTTTTTAGCCTGTACATACCCTACTGTTAAGCGCAGAACAATTTTCAGTTGCTACAAATTACGGCATACCAATTACGACATACACACCCCAGATGGTGAGCGTAATGCTTCCAGAGCAACACTGTTTTTTTTTTTTTCATTTCTTTTTCTCTTTTTCCCCCTCTTGTCATTTTTTCAGTTGCTCCATTTTCTCACAAATATTCATAATTTGAGGGAATCCTTTTATAGGCCTTAAAAACTCAGCCATGAAATATGTTTTGTGAATGCCTTCATTCTTGTAAAACATTTACGAGAGCAAATCAAAACCATGCAGCAGCAAATGTACTAATGCCTCTTCTAAAGGGAAATGCTGGTCACCCCAATTTGTATTAGTATAGCCGTCTATCCTAATTCATGTTTGGCTCCTTTGAATCAAACGATTTGAGGCTATGTTTTTGTCACTGGACTGCTAGATTTAGGCAGGCAAGTTATTCGTTTACCTTGAATACGTAATAGTTTGAAGCAAAAAGATACTCTTAATACCTTAAAGAGGGGAGGAGATGTAAGATTTTGAGATGTGGCTGATGCTCCAGAATAAAGTTGGGGCGAATGCTTATTCGCTTTGAAATTTGACATTATCAATCTCTCTCTCTCTGTCTCTCTATAACCTTTCTTTGATTGCACCTGGGATCAGAATTTTCCCATGACGATTATCTGACCCCTTCAATATCAAGGATAGCTTCCTTCCAGTTTTTTCAATTCAGTGAAGGTTTAAACATTACCTGTAAAATAACAACCCCCCCTACATTCTTTAACTTTTGATATGTTTCTGTGAACCCCTTAATAAGACATCTTTAAGTTTCTCCTCTAGTTCTCCCCACCCCTCTCTCCTCTTCATCCCTTTTCCCTTCCCCAGACACCATCAACAAAAGAAAGTAACCAGTGGAACTAACAAAAGCATGCATATGACAAGCAGACATGCATGGGAACCGGGCAGAGGTAAAACAAAGCAGAGGTAAAACAAAGCCTTTAATCGAAAAATCGATTTTCAAAATCACTCGTCACAAGTTTTGTTGACTTTAGGTGACAGAGCTCTTGTTTGATGAAGTCAACTGAATATCTGTAATAAGAGTTCAACGCCCTCAGCAACGGAAAATAGACTACATCGTAGCTGAAAAAAGCATATTATTGATAAAAGACTTCTGCTAAAACAAAATAATAGTAAACGATAAAAAATTAGGCATGCTGTTAAATCGACAACAGAAAAATAATCATAACAATGGAGAAAATCAATGGTGACGTAATGGTATGATGGTAACGTCCGGTCCCCCCCCCCCCCTCCTCTCCGGCCTCGTCGCCCATTGTTCTTTTAAAATTCTTAACACCCTCTGCAACATAATGTGCGGAACATAATGTAAACAACCAGCAGGCGACAAGCTTGAGTCGGGAAGGAGGGGGGGGGTGGGTGGTTTAAGGGTGTGATGGATTGCGTGACGAAAAAAGTTGAACTCCTGGACGGCTTATATAAAATTTCCCCTTTTAGCCCATTTTCTCTCTTCTTTGGTATTGCTGCTTTTATATTTACATTTACTTGTCAAATCTGGCCTTGGTCATTATCTAGATAAAATTTTGCGGGGGGGGGGGGGGGGGACCTTGAGCAACAGCATCCTTATGTGTATGTCTGTGTGTGTGTTTCCAGCAAGTAACGGCATGACATTCTTTGATATTTTGTCAGTCAATCAGATTCTTACATAGATCTAGTCCCAAAACTGTTACTCCGTTTATGACCAATTTAGTTGCTATGTACACCCTATCACAGTCCAAAGTATGTAGCATGCACTCCTGGCATGTTGATATATTTATGCAGATCTTTTGAGTCATAGGGTAACAGTAAACAGATCCATCTATTATCTTTTTGGAGTTATCCAACTATTATACTTATTTGATTATATCTAGTTCTCATTCCCCCGAAACTAAAGCAGTGAGCTCAAGCATCATGCACTGGGTATGTAGAGTGTTGCCTTTTGTAACGGGTGGGTTAGTAAGATTTGCATTTTACTTACATCAATCCGAATGCATCATCCAAATCAAAGTAGCAAGTGAAGATGAATAATCCTCCACCCCCCCAAAAAAAAAATCGAAATTGAAATTTCACGATCTGTTTGCGACTTTGCTTCACTTGAATAACAACCGTCAGACCAGGCAATTCCCTGGTAGGACTGAAGACCGAAACCTTACGTATAGCTGCATTTTAAACTAGTTAGAGAGACGAGAGGAGGGAGGGGGGGGGGGGAGGTTGAATGTAAACAGCGCTTACATGATCACAATGAATACGTATTTACAATGTCTGTTGTTCCTGTGAATGGAATGTGATACTTTTGTGTGCATGTTCAAAAGTAAATATTTAAATAATGTATTACCGCACATTAGGAACGTGGTTGGATAAACACGTTATGTGGTCGAGCAGTTTTTCACCGTTGTATACCACAACGCACAGGTAGGCTTATACCTAATCATGTTGACTTGTTACAAGCATCTTTACTAAGCAATGTTGTTCACGGGCTCAACCAAATATAAGCCTACGGGTCATTCCCTAGTGATCCTTGTAATTTCAATTACGTTTACTCAATATTTTAAAATTTCAACTGAAGTATTTTAGTTTTACCTGATTGACAGACGAAAATATTTGCATAGATTCAATAATTGACGCAAAATCAAACGGAGGTGAAATAAAAAGATGGTATCGTCCATACGGCATTACGATTAGTTTAAACAAAAGGATGGCAGAGAAAGTCTAAAAAACTTTTTCTTCGTGAGGTCAGAAAATCTTCATATTTTGTGGCAGTGAGATGATAAACAAACGACAGAAACCTGTGAATTCCGTTTAAATTATCGTATGGTTGTCCGTCAGTCTGTGTGATTTGAATTCCGTTTAAATTATCGTATGGTTGTCCGTCAGTCTTGGGGTGATTTGGATAATGGACAATTCCCGGTGACACTTCCCCCAGACAAATCCGCAAACTCATTCCTTAAACCTAACAATTTTTCTGAATGGGAGGAGTTGTCCTGTCACGGTCTGAAGGTAAGTGTGTGCGGTTGTCTTTTTTTTCAGAAGTCCAGAGATACTTGCTGTACTTCGAATTTCTGCTGTAAGAAATCACTTTGAACACCTACACGTGCGTACTGTGTGTGGGTCACTTGTGTGTACAAGTCAACTGTTAGTGACAAATGCTTCGATTAGCGGTGGACAACACCGTAAACTAAAATGCGGAAGTGACGTAACGAGTTCACGAGAGAAGATGAGACGACCCGTTGCCTTTAAATGTACATGGATACCAAAATTTACTGGACATGTTTTGTATTGTTTACTTTACTTACATGATGAATGAACAACTCTAGGACATTTACACATGCATATATAGAGATGATGCTAAAACGATGCTACAACGTCATCGGTCGGGTGGACACTGAACCTTTAAGTACGAGAACATAACTACCAACATTTGACAGAACGATGCCTCCGTATGATGTAATCATGAAAATGAAATGTACCTTCACACACTGCAGGGTGGATTTTCTGAAAATTTGCGATTATCGATTAAATCGTTAAAAGGACAACATGCATTGTGCGTAGCTAGCGATGAACGCAAGCGAATGTACACAAAAACAGATTTTTTTTTTTTTTTTTTACAACAAAACTACCTTACCACTTTTGGGAATTTTCTTTCTCCGTCCTGGGAAAGGAATGAATTGTAAGGATACTTTGCTTGTAATTATTCTTGGCAAAACAAACCACGACAAAAAGGCTAATGACGTTATATTGTCACAGAAAAGTGTTAATATACGAACCGTGTGACGGCACCGGGACGAAGAAAGGGGGGAGGAGGGGGTTAGGGGGAAGGATCTGACTAGGCTGACCCAAACTGAGCTGACGTATATTGACCTAACATATACATGTGCAGTATTTACCTATTTATTGTTTATACACATATTGCATTCAACTTTCTGTTAATTGTAAGAAACGTGTAAAAATTTCAACAGATTGGAAAGGATTGGCCTGTAACTAGTGTTTCTCTCCAAGTTTTCATGTTGCCAACATAGAGGTATAATATAATACATTAAAATTATTTGGAAATTTTAGAGTGGATGATGCATTATGAACCTATGCATATCTTACTAAGAGTTAATTTTTTCACCTAGAGGTATGCTAAAGCCTCAGAGCTTCGCCTCTGGACACCACTACGGGCTCAAAGACGGGCCCCTGAACACCACTCGCTAAATCTGCGGCTACCATTTTGATTTTTTTTTTACATTTCGGCACCGCCATCAGTTTATTTGCCCTCCATTTTTCCATCACAGCGATTCAGCTGCAGAACTGGGAAGGCAATCGCTGAGATGTGTCACATAGTCATAGATCAATATTGTGACATTATACAAGGAAATGTTAACCCACATCCATACACAAAAAGGACCAGCACTCGAAGCCAACGGCACATACCGCCTTCTAATTGAGATTTTTAAAATAGTTGCATAGGCCTAAACAATTTAAGCCAGTATTACGGGAAGCAAGAAATTTGATCACATCCTTCTTTGTTAGTATTAACTGAAGAGCAGTCTACAGAGCCTAAAAGGCACATATTTAAAAGGTGAATGTCTCCCAATGATAACATACTGGAGGCAGCCACCCAGTGTTCATGTTTGTTCCTGAACATGAGCAAAAACTGGCCTCGTTGCTGTGTCTGTAAATCTCTTAGCTTATCTGTTTTTTATCCATACTGGATGTCGGTCCTATCAGGTTTCAATGGGTTAAGACGGTTGAGATGGCATCCATGTTTGTTGTTTTGGGGAGCCAATAAAATCGTAGCCCAGGGGAAAAACAAATTTCGAGAATTTATATCACATGCTCGGCGGATCCGTCTTTATGCAGGGAGCTGTAGTTTTAAATTGACTATTTTTAAACTTTCTTTGATGAATGCTTTCTTAAATTTCAGTTTTCCTTCTTTTTTCTTCCATTGCTGGAGGAAGGGGTGGCACTTCTTAGATTATTTTATTCTAATTGAATCCTTAGTGTCAAACTGAAAACACCTCGCTGAACTGAAAGTGCGGAGATGTAATAATTCTGCATTATATGTACATATTTAACTCTTGACCTTCTGGTGTGCTCGGGGGTTCTGCTATTAAATGTCCCTCCTAAGTTGCAACTATGACACTGAACGCAGCGTCAAGGATAAGTCTCAAGGTTAAAATAAACGTATGAGGTTGATTCTCAATACTAAAATACTGTCAACAAAACAAAATGTCACTACAGCCTGAAGAGGTGAGTTTCACGAAACTTTTCAACCATATTCTGAAATGACGAAACGGACGTACGAGGGCACATTTTCCCCGATCCACCCGCCTACCCCCCCCCCCCTCCCGTCTATCCCGCAGACCACACCTCATTAATTGTAGTCATAGCGTTTAAGAAACACCGTATATCTTTTATGTAATACTGAAATTTTCGACCTGAAAAAGTTTATAAGAGGATCTCATTGGGAGAGGGGGAATGCCAATATTCCGCCATTACAGAGAAAGTATTTCTCTCTCTAGCGCCCTTACTTAGTTATATGATAACGCTGTGATGCAGGCCTCCTATGTAGGAAACCGACTGTGATGTAATTATAGGCGCCTTCCACTTGGTCCTTCTGTATATGCGTTAATTACCATCAGAAACCGTTCACGATTGCAAATATAGTCTTTGTTTGCCCCTCTGCTGCTTGAAACAATAACATAAATTCATGAAATTATAAACCACCTATGATCATAATGGCTATGTGGAAGATCTGGACGTCCTTTATGTTAGAGAACAAAACTGTCATTGTGCTGGGGGGGGGGGGGGATGGGGTAGGCATTGCGCGACTTCGTAATACCTTAATTCCTATAAACGTTACACACTACTAAACTAATCAAAATGTTTGGCAAGGCCAACTGCATTGCGGGAATTACATAGTTCGATGAATCACCTCCATATCAAACAAAATTTCAAGTCCAGAAGTCAACGTTCGTAAAATTATTCACATCGAAATGGACTACGTGAGAGAAAAATAAAAGATGTTGCTTTTGTTTAATTGAAAGAAAGGTAGTGATGGGTTTGCTGGATCAAATGGCATAGACTGCATGAAACACCAAAATTTTCCCTCCGCTTATTAAGAAACAAAGGAATGATAATAAAATATTTGTTTCAGCTTAGTTTGTGCCAAAGTACGAACCACTGGAAATAAGTAACGACTCATACTCTACAGACAAACGGTAAGACACAAACAAAGATTTTCATTTGTGACAGGCTGTTGCCTGGCAACGTAAAAACTAGAGTTGACAGACGTCAATCTACGTCATTTATGGTTCTGTATAGCTCTCTCACTGGAAACGAAAATTTACATAGCCTATATGAAAAAGGACTACAGTGGAAACACGTTCAAGTAAAAATTGAAACATAAGCAGTATTTTTTGTTAACTGAGCGAATTGCGCCCCAAACGTTGGTCTTCTCCGCATCTAGTTCCTCGTCATCTGTGCACAATGCAATGTTTATCGCCATCATGACAAAGATCCAGCTGAATACAGAGTATTAGCCACTGTCCCTTCTGTAACCAGGGGAAGGGGGGAGGGGCAATTGAGACCTCTACTGTAACTACCAATCAGCCATAAAATACTGTCAGCATCCCGTAGCGTGGCGTTTGTCTCTTTCTTTCATTTCAATCCACAGCCTACACAGCCAAGTGCAGTGTTTTTTCTGGATTTCCATGGAATTTCCTTCTTTATTTTAGGTATCTGAAGCATGGGTGTAAATTTATTTCGGGGGGATTTCAGAATCATATATTTCTTCATTTTAATGGTTTCCGATTTCGATAAAATCTCCAACGTGACTATGACCTCACAACTATCATAATAAACGTCGGCTAGAGAATCACTGGCTAAAATTGGCAACCACGAATTAGCGTCGTGACTGCCCTGATAACGACCGATTAGGGTTTGGAACCCGAAAAACACAAACCGCCCTCTATCACGTGAGAGGTCACCAAGCGGATTTCAGTGAGAAGAGAAACGGTCTCTGTAATGCACAGAGCTGCATGTGTCCGTTTAAAAAAAAATGAAACGTGGGGGAGAAAACTTGTAAAAACTTTGATATTCATGTTTTAAAAATATAGGAATGTAAGTTATTGTCAATCCGAAGTCACCCTTAAAACGAATAATAGTTAGTTACTGAGGCACTTAATTGACATACCTTTCAGGACAGAATTTTTCTCCAAAATGAGCCTAAGCATGTGTTTTAAATAATAACCAGTAGAAACTGATTTAATCATCTTTTTATTATTTTGATATTCCAGTCTTTTGGCCAAAGCAATTCTAAATAAATTAAATAAGATGCAGTTTAAAGTCGAGCATTTATCACCCCCCCCCCCTTCCGCCCACTGTTTGTCATTGCCAAATTTAGATTGTTTTTCGGTTGCTATGTACCCAAACTATTTTAGATATTTTATGGCAATCAAACGTAGACTGCAAGGGATCGTAGGTAATATCAGCTACTTTTCTCTCCGTAAATGTTTCCTTATATTTAACAATGCACAAGATGCGTGATTCATCTGCAGTTTCCCGTGATGAAACTTTACAAACGTTTATAAACTTCGAAAACAATTAATTTGGCACTGTGCCAATTTCCGATTTCACTATATTGTCAGGCCTACTTACTAATTAGAGGGCGTAATAAAGCTATGCATAACAGATAGCTCTGAGAGAGCAGCAAGGAGGACGTCAAACATGTCGCCCAAGTAACCTCACATAAATATTCGGAACGTATGAAAAGAAAACTTACTATAGGTTGGTGGGTGAAATGACTTTTTGAACAAAATAAGGAAACGCATCTCCTGCGACATCATCAGAATTATTGCATTATCCATGACATCACGGACAGTACCTATGGGCAAACTTCTCATCGCGAGAGGGAGTCCTTTCTTTCAATATTTCGTGATCCACGTTGAGCGGTTTACATCACAACCGATCTCATCGCGTGGAGTTATCTCACGTAGACGAGAAGGAGACCTGATCGTCAATTTTGGTTGGGATTTGATCAAATTATGGGCAGTTTTCATCTCGGCAGTTATGTAATTATTGTTTTGTAAACAAACGACTTTTAGGAGACGATTTTGGGGACGCGACGGATGACGTTGGAAAATGAAGGAGAGCACAAAAAAAAGAAAAAAAAAAAGAAACGAAGAGAGGAGGGAGGGATGATTCGTTAACAGAGTTGGCGAGAACTTAGGGGGGAGGGGAACTTGGAAACTGCCGGGCCTCACAAGTGTGAGCTTTTTTATGATATTGAAAACTAAGACAAAACAGACTGAAAACAGAATTGGAAAAAAGATGTTCCTGAAAGTGTGAAATCTTTGATTCGAGGTTTCGATTGGCCATAAATTTGTATGCGCCTTTTGTTTATACGCAGTTTACGAACATGCGGCTTGAGAATGGAATTCGCAGTTGAACGGTCGACATAATTATGTCACGCAGGACGCATTGGCAATACGCCTCAACGAGCTGTCAATGAAAACCTTGGATATTAATGACGTCATATATTCTAGAAACAAAGATTCTCTATTTTTCCAAGCCTAACGCTGAATTCAGTAAAAAAAGTAATCCCTCCCAAAAAAGTATTGGTTGTCAGTGAGACTAAAAGCTATTACTAATACGAACCTACATATTATACTGTATTACCATTTAATAGTACGTCAATTCTAGTACTTGAGGTATGCCAAATTCTACTACTTAAAAGCACGTCATTTAAAAAAATGAAATGTTTCAAAACGGGTACAAGCAGCAAGGTCACGGTTTTACACGGGCGTCTCCCCCGCCCAAAAAAAACAAACAAAAAACAATCCAATCGAGGTTCTGCATCGCTTCGTTGCATTCCAACCCATCTGATATGTATTGCTATTTTTCATAATTTGATTTTTTTTCCCATAAGGCCTAACGGAGAAATTACAGGCGTGAGATCTCTATTTTAAGACCGGGTACATGTAGCTTAAAACATCCGGGAAGTGCCATTTCCGGCAATCTGGAGGGTTTGAAAAGCCAACATTTTCAAAACATTTTCTCCCAGCAAACTGATGATGGAGCTCCCCGCCAACTGATGGTGGCGCTCCGCTTAGATAGTCCTGACGTCACTCAGCCCCTTTCGATACTTTTTAAACCTCTGTTTTAGGTTCATGGGTGCAGGTGTCAAGGAAAGCTTCTAGGCACGCTACTAAGCTGAAACGGTGTATAACAAATTGGCTAATGAAAATGATGGTGTGGTATCACCGATTGGTGTTCATGAGTTAACTTAACTTTAAACAGTATGTACTGTATGTTGTGAGTTTAACTGAAGTTAATGGATCGTTGCTGAAATATTTGAGAACATATCGGTCAGTGTCGTTGTAACGGTGTTGCTGTGGTGATAACACACACACAATGCAGATACGAATCGATATTGTAAAGTTGCTGTATTTTAAACTTAGATGTCGGTGTTTTTGTGGTGTTGGTGGCGTTAAATTACATATCGTGCGAACTTACGAGTCGGTGCTGCGGTGGTTGGTTCTGTTCGTTTGATTCTCCCCGATCTCTTATTCCTCTCGGTGTTTCCATTCCTGTAAAGATTTGTCGAACTGGCAGGCTGGTTCTAAAGTAAAGACAAGAGGATATTTATAAGAAAGACGAGGCGCCATACAACTAATCTAGTGTTTCAAAACTAGATAAACAAAAAGAGGGATGGTTCTGTTATTTTATAAACAACATCATACCAAGGGAATATTTTACAAATCTCCATGATACTCAGAGGCGGAACCAGGATTTTAGAATGGGGGGAGGGGGGCAAAAGAAACAACTTGTAAAGCGTTTCATATGAGTACACACTGATATCCAGGGGAAAGACCGGGTGAGGTCCAGGGGAGAATCCTCATCAAACTCTGAGGTTTTATTTCTCCGGATAAAATATAAAGTCAGGACAGGTATATTTTAGTTTATAATGAGTCATCCCATAAAAAAATTCCAAATGACTTTAATATATTATGATATTCCCACAAATTGACAACATGAAAGTTGCATCTCCCAATCCACCCCCGGGGAACCACCAACAATGCCACATTGTATTAGACCTGTGGGGTGGTTGCAGCCAAGAGGATAAGTAATGGAAGGGGACTGAGGGAAGCGGGAACCCATTTGTAGATCGATTTCTCCAACTGAAACACAGTGCAATCATACATGTACTTTATGAAAGTAAATTATTTCATTCTCATACCATCACGACATGATTGATACTATGAGAGGTGTTGCAGTGACGACCAGTTGCCCATGGAGACGCAAATATCCGTCTCATTCGATGAAAAAAAAACCAACGCATAGCGTACGGTGATAAACTTGCTTCTCGACTTGCCTGTTGTTTTCCGTCCAATATGGTGACGTAACACTAGGAGTGACGTCAGGTGCAATACCTCTATTGAGGTACGTTTAGCCTGGCCCACAGGTGTTTTCTCAAAAGTGACTGTAATCTTCATCTATCACTAGGCTGATGCTTTATTAGGAAGCTGTGAAATTCAGGTAATTCAGGTACATTAACCTGAAACAAGGTATGGTCGGCAGAGGAGGGGTGGGGGATAACATGTGTTGCACGTATCCAGTTGGAAAAGGTAATTATCGAAAAAAAAATACTGGAACTTGAGCTGACTATTAGCAAGAGCGCAGGTTACATGATTCATTCGATCTTGGGCAAAAGACAAATCTTCGAATCACGTAAGAAATTCGAAAAGGCTTTGTGATTCCTTGCGACATGGTTATATTATAACAATCATGAATTATCCTCATGACAAGTATGAGATCAACTGCAGTTACGGTTCTTGAAACACCTCATTAATAAGCCTTTAACCCAAAATGACCTTTATTTTGGTGACCTCAAATGACATTTGACGTCGGACAAAAGCAATAGAGATCACTTACCGAGTATGGCCAACCCACATATCAAGTATGACATCAGTCAGTCAACATTACCCTTCTGGAGATAATGTGTTAGCAAGGTTTGACCTCGGGTGACCTCATACGACCTTTGACCCCCAAAGGACAAAACAAAAGGAGTCTTCTACTTAGTACATACAATTCACACATAAAGTATGACATCAGTCAAGGTTAGACTCCTTAAGATAATGTGTTTACACATTTTTACAGTTTGACCTCTGGTGGCCTCAAATGACCCTTGACCTCGACCAAAAACAATAGAAATTTTCTGCTTATTATTGCCAACCTATACACCAAGTATTACACCAATCATGTTTACCCTTCTGGAGATATTGTGTTTACAAGGTTTTTACAGTTTGACCTCTGGTGACCTCAAATGACCTTTTCCCCTCACCAAAAATAATAGGGATCATCTGCTCAGTAAGACCAAGCAACACACTAAGTATGACATCAGTCACAGTTACCCTTCTGGTGATATTGTGTTTACAAGGTTTTCACAGTTTGACCTCTGGTGACCTCAAATGACCTTTGACTTCCACAAAAAACAATATGAATCATCCACTCAATACGACCAACCCACACACCAAGTATGACATCAGTCACAGTCATCCTTCTGGAGATACTGTGTTTATAAGGTTTTTACGGTTTGACCTCTGGTGACCCCAAATGATCTTTGACTTCCACCAATAATAATAATAAGGGTTATCTACTCAATATGACCAATCCACGCACCAAGTATGACATCAGTCCCATTACCGCTTTTGAGATATCGTGTTTACAATGTTTTCACATTTTGACTTCTGGTGACCTCAAATGACCCCTGACCTCCACCAAAAACAATAGGGATCTTCTACTCATTATGACCGATCCACACAACAAGTATAAGATCAGTCATCGTTACCCTTCTAGAGATATCGTGTTTACAAGAAGTGTCACATACTTACATACACACACACCCAGCTTTGTTTTCCATTCATTCAGAGGACCTCATTGTGCTTTCTTTTGTTTTTTCTTCCTCAACCCTAACCTTAACACTAGTCTGTCTATTGTTAATCTTGAGAGGACCGGAGAAATCTATTGAATTTTCTACAGAGGACCTAAAAGCTATTGTTGCGGTCCTCGATCCCACCCGAAAATAAGGGCACACACACGCACACACAACATCACCATCGCAGAGATTCCTTCTGCCTTCGGCAAGGAATCAAAAACGTATTGACAGACTGCCACTAACGGCACTTCCAGCTTAGTAATTTTCACAAAGCACACTTTTTCATTTTAATTTGATGAAATGCCGGGTGGTGAAATAAATGTTGATTTAATGTGCCATTGATTATCATTTGCATACCCCTTGATTTCCGCTTTCTTTTGTTTAAGAAGAGGTGCGCGTGTAAAATGGTGCAAAGTTTGTCCAATTTTCCAAGACAAATTTCCCCACAAAACCCCAGGGATTTTGATAAATTATTGAAGTGGTGGGAGTGGAGACTTTCGAGATAAGTTCTTTTCAAAAATAGTTTTAATCAAATATGCTTTCAGTACTTTCCCCACCTTTTTTCTGCACTTTACTCCAAAGCACGTCGCACGCCATAAGTGGCGCGCGCGTTGTCATAAGTGGCGCGCGTCGTCATTTCAGTAGGTCTGATCTAAACATCCGGATAGGTTTATAAAGAGGTTAATTGAGAATCATTTATTGATATTGCAGGGACCTGTTCGTTGGGCAATGGGTCCTAAGGTAGAGGAGTGTGACCCCCACCTCAACCCACAGTTTTGTCTGGGTTTTGTAAGATTGAAGAATTAATGGTACGGGACCAAGCCCCCTCCAAAAGCAACGACCTATTGCCTTTCTTTCACTAGACCCTCCTGTTACAAAGCTTTGGGCACAAAATAACTTACGATATATCAGTCATATAATATATATACATTTATGTATTACGTTATGTAACATGTCATCGGCTGGAATTCCCTCCTCATTACGTGTAAGCTTCATGTTCTGAGGTCTGATATGTGTTATGTGTTTGGTATGCATAATACAATAGGCCTACACATACAAATAAACATTTTAGTACACTTTATTTCCGGTTCTCCACCCCTTGGCGTACACTCACAGGTCAGGGATGAAACCTTTTTTTTTCTTTTTAATTTGTTTTGGTGTTGGGGGGTCTCGTTATCGCAACCATGCAGTTTACAAAACCGTTTGGTTACTTTGTCATTGATACCTTACCCTGAAATCCGCAAACTACTCCTTTAACTGTAAACAGTGAAATCCACATACTACTCCTTTAACTGTAAACAGTCTGTCCATGAACCAATATGTTAAACATCTAGGCCCAGAGCCGATGTGGGCCCGGGTACAGAGAATGACCATTGGCCAAATCGGTTGTGGCCTCGGATGTACAAGAAAACTTTGGGCTTTACAGCCCCCCCCCCCCCTTTTTGGACGGAAGTACCCAGAATTCGGTCAGATATGGATCTGACATCTGCAATGTCTCAATCAATGACCAAAAAAGTCAATCTTTGCAAAATTCATGGTAATACATATCAGATGAGTTGAGATGATGTAAGAATCGTGACAAACTATGCATCTTCTTTTACTGAAGCACTTGACAAATATTAGGAAAGATTAAAAATCCATTGGCGTAACAGTATATTTCATTAGGGACTGAGCCCAAAGGTCGCACACAACCACCCCACCTCTTCACGGGTTTCCATGACTCTGTACATAATCATTAAAAAAAAAACCAAGGGACATTATATGTTTGGCAAGTTTAAGTTTGGGGTGTGGTTTTACAACCTGAATCGATCCATAACTGTCAGTACTTATCAAGAAATTTTGGTCAAGATTTCGTGAAGTTATGAATCTGAACCAAGGTTGCCATATTGCATAAACGACAATCGGCTAAAATGCAAATGTATGGAATAATAATATTATTTACTTTTCAAATTATTCCATAGTGTTGTTTTCGTCTATGTTGCTCCATGACCTAATTGATTGCCCCCCCCCCCCAAGTTTTCCGGGGCCCCAGGAGATTTGTGTCCCACGTCCCTTCTTCCTCTCGGCAGCTTTGAACGTCTACCATGCACTTAAACAGAAAGACAAATGTTCTTCCTGGACAGTAAGCCCCCACAACGGAAATGTTATGTTACTCATGCATCAGCTCTGACTCCATTCGTAATACCAGTTTCGGTTCTGTGGGTTACTAAAAGGTACACGCCAACACCTGCTGAGATTGTTACCTGGACAGACGTGTTCATCTCTATTTCCCATTTGACGCTACCACTCATCCCCTCGGACGCAACTTCTCTTACCAAAGTCGAAAAGAAAAGTGCTTAGTCATTTGTTATATAACCTCGGAACTATGAACTCACCTCAGGTTTCCCGGGTTTCAGGAACGACTGTTTGGAGGGACCTTGATCGGTTTTGGTGACGTCATCCTTCAATTCAGCCTGCGCCCGCAAAGTTGGAACCGTCTTGCGTCCCTCCAAAGCATCGGTAGTGTCTAAGCGACCGTATTCGCTGTCGTTAACATCGCGGTGGCGATTATAATCGCCTAATAGCTTCAGCGATCCTTGCAATTCTGTGATCAGACCCCTCTGCAATCGAAGCTGAGCCTCCATTGCCTCGATGCGGCTGTTTTGTTCGTTCCGGTCTATGAGAACAAGCATGTATGGCATTACCAATACAGACATTAACACCACCAGGAACAGAACGTTCACCCCCGAGGTTTTCGCCCTCCACGGTGTCGAATCTTGCGGATTAGTGGTCACGTGGTGGTTCGCCACCTCCGTCGATTCGATCTTCACGCCGATCTCGCAGCTACCCTTCATGTTGCCAACGAATACCCGGAAAACGTCGCAAGAAGAAGCGCTGAGTACGGCATGCTGGTGCCTGACGTTACAAATGACGATACAGGTTAAAAGAAAAAAAAATGCCAGGGTATACGGCTCTGCAGGGTTCAATATGTAAAGGGGGGCGCTATATCAAAGGTCGGTTCACTTTGGGAGAACGGTAGTATGCGTGCCACCGCTGTCCAGGGTGACTGCGAAATAAACACAAATTGTATCCAAGGTCACGTGGCATCCCATTCACGGTCGACTTTTCGAGACAACACCCTTTATTGTTGTTAATCAGTGCCCTTTCAAAGAGTAATAGGAGAGTTAATCAGATAAAGCAAATGTCAAATTGCATCAGTCGCACGTATAAGGAAAAAAGTTACTCACACTTCCACAAAAGCACAATCAGTAAGTTGATTTGCTGCGGCTTGATAATCATTTCGGTACTTAATATAAGTAAACACAAATACACACGTACATATATATATATATATATATATATATATATATATATATATATATATATATATATATATATATATATATATATATATATATATATATATATATATATATATATATATATATATATATATATATATATATATATATATATATATACATGAGTAACACGTCCGTTGTGCTGGCTATGATCTAATATCAGTATACCGTATTTTTTGCGCTAAAGCTTTAGTCCATCCTTTTTTTTTCTTTCTTCCTTTCCTCTCTCTCTCTCTCTCTCTCTTTTTGTATTATTTTGAAAATCGGCATCACTACGAATCATGCAACTAACTTACTTACGTGATAAGACCTAATGCATTTCGTTGAATGTTAACGTTGTTTAACTCCTTTTCAAATTATCCAGTTTAATTAGTTTTTCAATTCTCATGATGTGATGATGAACAGTCACTGTCAACGTCATCCTAATCATCATCATCATCATCATCATCACCATCATCATCATCATCATCATCATCATCATCTCCATCATCACTGCACCACCCACACCATCATCGATACAATAATCCTCACCAACAACCATGATTGCCATCATATCAATTATCATTATCTTCACCATTGCTGATCCATTATAATCACCATTAACCTCAACACAATTTTAATCATTGTCACTACCACCATAATCATTAGTGTACTGCTATTATCACCGTCATCATCGTCATCATTATCATCATCATTTTCATCATTAACACCATGATCTTCCCTATCATCATAACTTCCACTTGGTAAGATCATAACATTTGCAGTATCATCAGCATTGTCATAATCAGCAGCATAGTGATGATTCATAATGGCCATCATCATTATACCTATCATCATCATCTTCATCATCATCATCATCATAATCAACATCACCATCACTTCAAACATCACACAGTCACGGTGATACATTAGATATGAAAACCATTTGTGACAGATACTTTTTCATCCTACCTTTTGTTTTCACTGCAGGGATCAGTCAGTTTTATTTATTTCTTTTTGACGCCTAAATAATGTCATAAGCTCCAATTTTAGTGGAACGGTCATTATAAGGTCAGCCAAGGTAAATATGATTTAGGTTCAACAAAAGTTTAAAATAGCAAAGGGACTATAATTCGTGCTAAATAAACCCTTTTAGATAAATAAACTTGTCGAAGCAGAAATGATGTATTTTTCTACCGTCTTTGTTTGCCCCCTCCCTCTTTGCTTTTTGCGGTTGGTTGTGTTTGGTTTTCAATGCATCTGTCTTTCTTCATTTGAGCACCACTGCTTTATGCGGTTGCTTTATGTGGGAAGACTGTCTAAACGGAGCGCCACGATTATTTGTTCGAGAGCATGCCAGAATTTTTTTCTTGATAAATCCCCCCCCCCCCCCGCTAGATCACCGGAAATCGCCCTTCCCAGGCTGCGAAAAGTAAGCCCCTGAAAATGGTGCGGTCAGTTATTTCTTTTATGGGAAATTATTCTCATTAATATTATTGGTCACTTAAACCTCTAGAACTAGTGGTTTCACAAGTATTCACA
The DNA here is from genome assembly GCA_021234535.1 of Stichopus chloronotus. Taxonomy (NCBI): domain Eukaryota; kingdom Metazoa; phylum Echinodermata; class Holothuroidea; order Aspidochirotida; family Stichopodidae; genus Stichopus; species Stichopus chloronotus. The sequence continues at coordinate 7,786,318 of CM037831.1, forward strand.
AGTATAAGTATAGTAAGATTCCTATTTCAAGACTGGGTATGCATGCAACATAGTACACCCGAAGAGTGTCGTTTCCAGCCATAAGATAGTCCTGTCGGTTCGATGTCCACATAGGACAGGCTCAACCCCCTCCCCTCTCGATACATTGCGTTATGTGAAATATGAGATGCCGCAGCATACCAAGATACAACAATAACATATTTTTGTGGGGTGTGAAGTGCCTGCATTAAAAAAAATAATCGGCTGTTTTATCCACGAATCGGTAGATTTTTCAGTGGAGTATTTTTCATTTTGTTATCTCATATATTAATTAGGGCAGAGACTTATATTAGTAATTATTTTAGTACAGTCTTTGGCGGCATGAGGGGTTTGAGCGATTAGTAAAATACCTTTGATCTTATATATTCCTTCTTTTACATTAGTTTTTTACCTTTTAGATAGCCATTAGATTGATGTTTTTCAGTTTATTTTTTTCATTCCCGATGAGGGTGGCGCTGGCCTCACATCTGTCCACTATTTTTCTCCTTCAAACTCATACAGGAAAAATAATGTTTCGTTTTCTCTTCTTCTGCTGAAGAATGGGAAATACACACAGATATGAATATACATGAACTTAAATGGAAGTCATTAAAGTGACATAAGTCGATTTAAATTGTCATGTGTCAATTTCTCGAGATCCGATTAGATAAAAATGTCAAATGCTCAAAAAATTGACATCAGCCAATTTCTTCTGCATGTGGCAGTTTCCTGCGCTTTCATTGGCTAATATTAACACATGAATATTACTTTGAATGTCGATTGGAAGAAACTGTCACATGTCGAATTAAACTAACATATGTCATGTTTATTCATCCTCTGTCACTTCTCCTGCTCCTATTGGACAGTAACGACACGTGATAGATCCTAGAATCCTGACTGGAACAAACTGTTATATGCTGAACTGCACTGACCTCAGCCAACCTAAATCGGCATCATCAGTTTTCTTCACTCGGAGTTCTATGATTTGTGCCGTTATTGTTCAATAGAACTACGAGAAACTGAGAGATGCCGAATTTAATTGGCATATGCAAATTTTATTCATCATCTGTCAATTTCTCGTGTCTTTATTGGACAATATCGGCACATGACCCCTCCCACATTTTTTATTGGAATTCAGAAACTGTCATTATACCGAATTAAATCGACATATGTCAATTTTATTCGGCATCTTATTTTCTATTCAGTTTCTCGTGATTCTATCGAATCAAAAAACGACGCATGAAAGATCCTAGAGCTCTGGTTGGAAGGAAGTGACACACGTTCATGACTACACGTGACAGCTTCCTGCTTCCAATCAGAGTTCTACAAACTCTCACGTGTCATCCGTCATTGTTATTGACCAATAGTATCACGGGAAATTGTCAGATGGTTTTTGAGCGAAAGCCAACGCTATTCGAAAAGCTGCGATAGGTCTTTATTAAAAAAAAAACATGTTTTTCTTTCAAAAAACAAAACTTAATTGCTCGAAAATCCCAGTTCCCATAAGAAAAAAGTTTTCAGAATTATTGCACATTTAGCTTGTAACAGATAAAAAGTCCTGGCCTAAGGAAATAAGTACTTTTGGTGTACGCCCGCTTACGTAGGGCTCTGAACGAAAAAAAAAATCATTTCATTGATGCAAAATATCTAACCATTCATTTTCTTCGAAGTATAATTAGATTAGCAATATGTAAGTTATGTCGTTGTGGTTAATGACAACACGAATGACGTCATGAGTCACGAGTTCAAATGAGAATTAAAGCCATCATCTTCTTCCTCAACATTATTCAAGTGATCGATGATACAAGCAAGTATAACTGACCGTTTTCATTGCCCTCCTTTTTGGTTGACCAGATAACGGCTAAAAAAAGAAATGGCAAGCATATGCACTTTAGTAACCAACAAATGCACCTCAAAGGTATAAATAGCTCTTTATTCTCGCAGTTTTTATTCATTATTATTCTTTTGGAATCACTGTATTAGGTACACAACAAATGATGTAAATTAGAAGCTCAACAAGCCACAATGGACTAAATGAACCATCAGACAGCTGAAGAAACGATTCGAGAGTCACCTGATTGCATAAAACTTAAATTGGAACCTAATCTCACTCCTTCCACCCAACCACCCAGCCACCACCACCAATCAGCCTGTGATATCTCCAGACTTTGGGGCACAGCGATTGGGGGAGGAGGGGGGGGGGGAAGCGACTTTGCAGGGGAGTCGACTGTCAGCCAATATCCATGGCGTTTCAGACGCCAACGAGCTAGAAGTGCGAGGCTCCTAAACGATGGGAGTCAGCGGCTCCCCTCAATTGGCACATGTCACCCTCCATCCCCACCCTGTTGTTGCCACTGCCACCAACTGCTCTGACTTCGAAGTGGAGCAAAAGCACACAAAAAACTTTTCTGAGGAGAAAAAGTCGGAATGCTGTAAAGTTTCCCTCAGTTTCTGTCCTATTTGTGAACAATTATAGAAACAAAAAACAAAACAATAGGAATAGAGAAGACAAAGAGACAAAGACAACAACAAACGCCTCAAAATATGGGCTGATTACTAACCTTCTTTCACAAAGGAAAGATTTTGCAGCTCCTGTAATTATCCGTTTTGTTTCATCCTACGGATGAAAATGTCATCTTGAAATATCAAAATCCTGTGACACTCGCGCAACTCTTGGAGGTAAATTTCCTACAAGCGCATTCTGAAAAAAACTCTCATTATACAAATAAAATAATTGTCCAAAAAAAAATACATCATATCTACGACTTTTTGACACTATGGAACAACCAAGATCATGCTTTGACATAAACCAGTTCAGTTCTTACCTTAGCTTAGGCAGTATATGCTTAGACTTTGAATGCAACCGTTTCCTCTGTATACGTCGATAACCTTTTGACCAAGCCAACGTAGTGCCCAGTGCTGCACTAACTAATACTTTTCTTGAGCCTTTACGGCCTCGCATCATGACGTCATAACCATTCATTGACCAGCGAGGTCGTCCTGGACATCCGTAGAATCTGTAGTGTGGAAAGCAGATGGAAGAGTAAAGTATAAATTGGAGGAATTCCATCCTTAAAAAATCCATATTTCTTTCTTTTTTTAAGCAGGGGAACATTTGAAACATGTTTAAGTACAATAATTGAAATAAAGCTTCATAGCAATTAATTCGTTTAATTAGGTCGAGGGGTGCACTCCTATCACTTTCAAAGTGATGTATAAGCCTCAACGGCACAACGCCTTGCACTGACGTCACGTAACAACAAACAAGGGCGACCCCCTTGAGGCCAAAAAAAAAAGGAACAGTAGGTATTGCTTTGCTATTCGCATATGGCAATCCGTTTTACTTTTTATTTGATATTTGATGATATCTACAATTTATTGGTGATATCAGCAAATCGTTTGACGCTGTCAGCAATTATTTGATGATATCATCAAATAATTGCTGATATCAATAATTCATTTGCTGATATCAGCAGTTACGTGGTGATATCTCTAATTCATCTGAAGAAATCATTAATTCATTTGCTGATGTCACCAATTCTTTTGGTGATATCAGTGATTACCTGCTGATATCAACAAATCAGTTGCTGATACCAAAAATTGATTTAATTATATCAGCTATGGCCAGCACATAGCACTAATTCATGCAATCATTGATGATATCAGTAATTCAACGAGAGCGAGAGTGGAGTGACGAGAGTGAAAACAGGCTCATGTAAGTGTACGCACGTAGGCATGAAGTATATGCCACGCGATGGCACTCCGCGTATTAATCAATGCATGATTCGGTCGCTGGCAGCACAAAATGGCGGTAACTGAAGAAGCGCAGGTCGTTTTAGACAGAACTTCAATCGTTTTTGGCGCAATAGAGAGTCTCTTAACAAACATGTTTCTGTTCTACCTGTAAACTTTTCCTTCACAATTGGCGGGGCACTATCTGTACCGTTATTACAAAGCAGGTTGTTGTTCTTAGCGGGGATAATTTTGCTGGCGCTATTCTCCGATTATCTTCTTTAGAAGCGTTCACACATAAATTGTTGATATCATCAAATAAATTGCTATTATGACTTGCTGATATCAGCGATTATAACATACAGCTTATTAAATTGCTGATATCAGCAATGAATTGGTGATATCTGCAAATAAATTGATGATATCAGCAAATCATTTGATAATATCAACAATTCGGCACCTCATATCACCAATTAATTGTTGATACGTTGGAATTGCTGATATCACTATTTCATTTGCTGAAATCAACAATACAATTGTTGACATCACTAAATAATTGCTGATATCATCAATTTTTGTTGATATCAGCAAATCATTTGATGATATCAGCATATCATTTGATGATATCAGCAAATGAATTAATGATATCATCAAACGAATTGGTGATATCAACAATTAATTGCCGATATCATTAAATAATTGCTGATATCAGCCGATGAATTGGCGATATCAGCAACAAATTGAGGATATCAGCAAATAATTGCTGATATTATCAAAGATCGAGTAAAAAGTAATACAGCAAACCATAAGACCGAATGATAGAGACGCGACGTGCAACGTGTTAAACTTGGTAATTTACCCTCAAGGAGGGCAATTCACTGTATCACTTTGACTTCACATGTAAGGGATTAGTCTATTGTGGCCTGAGCAATTATTAGGCATACTTTATACGGAGCTTTTGTAATACTTTTGTATGTTAGTTGGCCTGCTTGATGGTTCAGGAGCAGCCTCTGACCAACTGCTGATAATTCCAAGGATCCGCCCCCCCCCCCCCGGATTTCCTGTCACATCTATTTCAGGAGAAAATGGTGAGAGAATGCTGTCGCTTTAAGATGCCAATTTACTTGTGGTACATTTTGGGGCAATATACAAAAAAGAAAAAATCATTTAGACTCCTAGCTATTTCGCTAAACTGCTATATGACATAGCAACAATGGTCTCATTTAATCATGAATCGACGCTTTCAATGTAACATCAATTAATTCAGTGCAAATACAAGATGTCTATACCTCAACTAATATGGACTCTTTTTTCCCCCTGCTGTCAATCATGTATACCTTTTATATGGTTTTGCTTGGACTGGCCGGGGGTGCATATTTCTATCTGATGTCCTGAGAGGAATAGGGGATTCTGAGAGGAATAGGGATTCTGAGGAAACTGGACCATCCTTAACTGAAGTAAATGATACTGCTATTGGTCTAGATGGCATATTCAGGTTACTGGAAAGATGTCATTACCAAGTTCGTTATGTAACTTGACATCGCTTTTCAAGCTCCTGAACGGGTAACCGAGGGTGACATGTCTCATTTACAGTCTTCGAAGCTTTCATGATTTTCTTTAACTTTCCCCCAAAATGGAGCGAACAGTGTCAAAATTCTGGTGCAAATTGTCTTAACACGGAATTACATCGACAATTCACGGTATGTGGACTGTTCCAATTCTCGACGAGGACGCCATATTTGAAAGACATATCTTCTTTTCAGTGCATTTACTAGGAGGAACGTACTTTAGATGTTCAGTTCGTTCCACATTCACAGTGTAAAACCATCAGTATCGTTTGAAAACCATTCACAACTCGGCGGCCTTCTGCAGGGAACCATGGTATCAAAACCGCTCTAATATCAAAACCTGCACAATTCTCAAGTTCTCACAATTCAGTTCTGAAATAGGGACGGCATTTTAGTGCCTTGTACAACCTTTAACTCCCTTTATGAACGCCTTCAGCCACCTAAGACTCCTTTAAAGGACTCTAACCTAATACGGCAGCCAGGGAATGTAAGATACGCCCATATATAGCGTGCAAACAGCGTACAAGATCCAGGGACCATTTTGAATCGTTGAATAGATAGGCAAAACAAAGTGCTCGGCAACCTTTTTTTTTCCCATCAACAATTGGAACGTGTGAACAAAGTGCACACCCTTTAGTTCCCACACGTTTCTCTATCGTGTGCAAGGGTTGCCTGTAGTTTCATGTTTGCTATTCATACAGTACTCAAGATGAGCGACGATTAGCTGTTGCAGTCACTAACTGCCCTTATGATTTACGCGGAAGTTCGCCACAGAGACCATTCCGCATGCACAACGGCTCCGTCGCCCTGGCTCTACGAATTCTTGAAAATAGGATTTTGCGAGAAAAAAAAATGAGTTTTTGAAATGCTCAAGTCACTTAGAACATTTGCCAATGATCAACGATGGATTATGGGGGCATCCGTTGGTGTGCCTCTCATTTTAGAACTTTTATAGGGTGTTATCTGTAACCAAACAACTGCACAATGAAAGAAAATGAAAGAAAGACATCACAGAAGAGATAGCCATTCTTTCAAAGAATTAAAATGAATAGGAGTAGGGCCAAAGTTCATTTTATCCTGCACCAAGTGGTGGGTTAAAATGATGGTTGCCGTTTCCTTCCGTGTACCGGTAAACGACCTCTTAGAGGTGGCGCTTGTCTGGAACTAAATGCCTAAATGATGATGACGCCCTTAGTTACTTGCAATGAAACGCTAAAAGAGACCGACAAAACTTTGATTTAGCTCTTTTCCGAAACGATAACGTGAAATTTGGCATTGGTTGGTAAGATATCCCCGTAATTGATAGTTACTTGGACATCTTGTTGGTGCCATAAAGCCGAAAAACGAGAGACGTGTACCCTGTTGCCAAATACGTTGTAAGTGAGCAGCTGTCTGTAACATAATTATCACGTTGCCAGTTCCGTCTTCTTGTCAGTTGTTTATCATTTTTGTGCATTTTCGGTTTATTGCATGAATGGATAACCATTCACGCCTACCTATCGTTGTCAAGCGTGACTAGTCAACTGACATCGAAATGTCATTTATATTAGCCGTTCAGTGGATTTGTATACGTCATTGAGCTATTCCTGTGATAGTCGTTCAATGCAGTTGATAAAGAGTGTTTAATACATAGAGTGTTGCTGGTTTACGTTAGCAAGAATTCGGTTTTCATATTGACAAGGTCATCAGTGAAGAAAAGAAAGAAATGACTTCAAGGTCAGCGAATCAAAGAAAGCAGAAAATCCTAATTATTCACGAGATCTTTACGAAGTTGTTGCATGGAAAGAGTACAATATCTTTTAATCCTTTGTATTAAGTGAGTTGTGCATAGGTTGGGTGAAGCACAAATGCCTCGAGTGCAGTTCGAAGCGAGTCATGTATTAAACTGGAGGAGAGAGGACAAGAAAAAAATCTAGATAGTGAACTTTCTCGAAATTCCGACCAATTCGAGATATTAAGTCGAAACTTCGAGATAGTCGAAACTTTGAGATACTATGTCAAAATTTCGAGATAGTATGTCGAATTTTCTAAATTCTATATAGTGGAATCTCGCCCTCTCTAGGCCACCGTAATGTACCAACCGTGATGGGGGGACAAAAATAAAGGAGAGATAGATGGAGAGAGTAAAAACAAAGACGAAAAACAGCTTTAATGAGAATGAACCGATGTATCTTTAAATTTCGTGTAAAGGCCCACGGGTTATTTTTTTTTAAATAACTAATTACATCTCATATTTTATGGATCTATTTTATTCCACTACATTTTTAGCATCCTGAAGCAAGTACCGTCTGGACTACTCTTACAGGCATCAGCGTTTGGCTCTTACCGTATGCATACTGTACTGCGATACACATGGTGTAGGAGAAATGTGGCCACGGGTTCGGCGCTGTCTGTGAGCGTTGTTCCACTGCAAAGGACGTCATACACGGTGACCTCATGCAGGTATTTTCCATGCCTAGTTTAAGATAGCACAAAATGAAAATGAAAAGAGTTGAGAAATATGACCAGTGATGGTAGACGCTGTCCAAGCTCTTTGATGTTTCAAAGGATAAAAGACATAAGGAGGACTCTTTGCTGATCGAACACATTGTTTTAACTGTTTCAGTGTATTTGGTCTTGAGTATCGTACGATGAAGATGACAATGACTATGATGCTGGAAGAACAATGTAACGATGATGATGATGATGATGATGATGATGATGATGATGATGGAGCTGCTGCTGCTGCAGCTAATGATGATGATGATGGTGATGATGATAATAAATATGATAATGAAGATGGTGGAGATGATGATGATGATGATGATGATGATGATGATGATGGTAGTGGTGGTGATGAATGACGATTATTATGATCATGACAGAAACAATGAAGAATGGTGAAATGGTAGTGGACATTTCCTATAGACGATACTAAAAAAGAAAAAGAACTCCAACATTTAATTTCTTTCCATGCAATGTTAGTGATTTGTCAAACTTAGTGTATAACTTAAGCAACCTATCAAATAAAATAAAGGAATGGTCAAAGACTTGATGAACGCGCACCGTATATGAGGGAACATGCCCAAGAAGGAACCAGTGAAAATACGATGAATTTTGAAATATGATGTCAAATGTGTCTGGAGTTTTCTCTGCATGGTTGGAAGTTAGCTAAAACAGTGACCGAACAACTCCCCCAGACAATTTTCACCCTGGGAATTTCCCGAGGGGAATGGTCGGGGGGTTGTCGGGGGTTGTCCCTGAACAACTCAAACACCGCCTATCGCAACAGAATATATCATGAATGGTCAGAATTCTGGGCAGAAAGTTTTAGTTCATATCGATGGAACCTTCCACAAGTATATAGAAAACGTATTTCATTATCGATCTTACAAGTCAGAGAAAATAATAAAGGTTGACATCTTGTAGTATATTGAAGGAAAAATCTCTAAGAAAAATTCTTGTACCGACGATCTCTGAATTTCACATGGTAAGATGGCGCTATAATCCTTTTCACGAGTACAAAAAAAAAAAAAAAACGAGATCAATTCAAAGTAGTCAGAAAATAGCAAATCAATAAAGAAACGATATCTAGAATGACCTAATATAAAAATTTCGCAATAGGAAATCAATTAAGTTCTATTTAGTTTTCATGCCAGAAGACAAGTTGACTTTCTATTGTCAACTTACAAAACAAATGGCACGTTAGGTTCACAAAAGATTCCATAGCTCAGTGGGAACTATCATACAAAAGCCCTGCGGAACTAAGGGTTGGTTTAGTGGGCAAAAACACCGTACACGCCAATTCCTTTGCATGCATTGTGCGTCAAACGACCACAGCATCAGCTTTACTGCAATCCAATAACAGTATGTATGTATGTATTGAACATTTTTTAGTGATTTACTTATTCTTCATAAGTTTGGCACTTTTCGGAGGATACGGTCATAATCCATGGGGAGCGATGCTTCCCTCACACGTCACTCATAATTTCTTTTAGAAAAGGCCCTCGTTGGTGTAGGTGCCATCTTTGGGAACCGATACAATTTCACCAGTGTACTATGTGGAACGCCAAAAAATAAGTAGGAAACTAAGATCATTCAGTCTTAGGTAGGAAATAGTTCAATACCGGTGTATAACGCCGCTGTGGTGATTTGAAAAACTTAAACTAACAAAAACTCATAGTAAAAAGCATAGGCCTACATGGCATCTTTTTGCATGACTTAAATTACGTTAACAAGTAAGTTGACTGGAGGGGAAGTGTTGCGTTTGTTTTTACGTAAAAATCATATTTTTAAAACCAAAATGGACACAGAATGATAGATTATGCAAAGTTAGGCAGGATGTTAGTCCCCTTTTCAGTTATAGGAATTCAGGTGTTTGTTGCTCAAAGATAATTTGGTCAACCAAACTTTACAAATGATACGTCTTCCGTAACTCATCTTACTTGTAATGAGGAGATGGAGCTACTGCTGATGTTTTTGGTGACCCTGAATGGTTTAATAATTGTTAAAACTCTTTTCTTCGTATGCCATGTTGATTGCGTGTTAGACGCAATATTTCCTTCTGAATATAAACGTGTATGTTCCATGACGTACGCGATCGGAAAGAGTAATGATGATGCTATTGGCTACCGATCTATTGCCTTTTATTGAAGGATGTGTGTTTGAGTTATGCAGATAACCTGGATACATCATCATCATTGATCGATATAGTTGTGTATAACGTGGATAAGAGGCCATGAAGCTACAGCACCACTGCACTTGCATGTAATCATGACGTCACAAGTCATTTAATTCAGACGAGATATATTCTCTCTTTTCGAGTTTGTATTCATCGCCAGATACTGTCACTTTTTATTTCAGGGTGTCACCGGTAGAGGATAGAACACCTATACGTCACTATCGAAGCGGCGATTTTTGTGACACTGTTGACACAAATTCTGGATGGCTGTGCAATTGATCTCGGCTAAAGGAGGAAGTTCCGCTCACACCCGTGGAAAATACCCCCTGAACGATTGGAGGGATCACATACCTCAACTAACACGTTTACCTATTGTGACGCAAGAATTCTGCTTGTTAAAGGCACTTTCTATGGTGAAGACATTGTTTTTTCCTCCAGATTGTTTAATCGGTCGTCCGACAACTGTCGGTGTTTCCACCTACACCTAGGAACACTTTTGTAATCACAAATAGGGTTTATGTTTAAGGGTTGGTGTGTTACGTATACCCTGCTATAAATGGCAACGAATCTTACAATATTTGACAGCGATATTTACTCCTGGCGATCAAAGGGAAACTGTAGTCCCGTCTGGGGTGGGCGTAAAAAAGTAAACTGAATGGATAAACTGCATATGTGTGTTCAACCCATACTTGTGAAGTGGACAAGAAAGCGAAGTCTCGATGTGTTAGGCAAACGTTAAGACGTGACGTAAATGTTAAAATAAATGCTTCATACAATATTATTCATTAACACCAACAGAAGGTCTCCCACAAGTGGGTAGAAAGAGGGACTTTTTTTAGCGAGGTTAACAGAGGTCAAACACTTAAATTCTAGTAAACAGGATAGTGGATACACACTTGCACTTTGTTCGATGAATTTCTATATAGTACAACATAAAGATAAATGATCTTCATGGTCTTTAAGCAGGTAAAACGAAGCTAACTGGATTTGCTTACACTGCAGGAGTCAACTGAGTGAAGGGGGGGGGGGACTTAAATATTCAGTACTAAAAATATGTAGACTAAGCTAATTCTCTCTGAATATTCATTTACACACGTAAACCAAGCCAAACCAAATAAGTGCCATGAGTCTTGTATTCAGGATTTAAGTAAAGAAACGTCAGCATGACGAACATTTATTCCCCCCACCCCCCTATGCCAGACCTGACAAATATATCAGTAATGGGTGCCATTCTGTACAGAATGCTTTGTAAAATATGCTCAAAGGGCAGATTATGTGAATTCCATGGTAGTCCGTCGAACAACCAAACTTTACGTTTGGTTGCCCTGCTGACCTTTGGTTGTCCTGCAGCTAAAGATTGCAAACAAAAAGGTGATAAAAAGCGAGGCCTTTTTGCTGTTATGTCAGATTCATGTAATCCTCTCATGAGTGACATAATCCCATCATTGCACCATTCATGTGACTATAGTCAATCCTCGGCGTTATTCTAAAGATTCTTGTTGTCCATACAAACCTACCAGACATGCATGGTTTGACAGATTTGCAGGTGCCCGGCATTTGCTTTGGTCGTGCCGGACGACCGACCTACCGTTAAAGGGAAATAGGGCGTTTAGAGTACACCAACATGACATACAAAAGAAAATAGCGGTAATCATTGTTAAACCATTCAGTCTCATCTATAAACATCCACCAAAGCTTCATCTCCTGACAACATTATGCATGTGATGAGTAATGAAAGATGCATCATTTGAATTTTGAAAACAAATTAGTGTTGAGCAACAAATAACTGAATTTCTATCTGTGAAGAACTTATTTCTTGGAGAGAAGACTACTGTCCTTCCTCATTTTGAATAATCTATCATTCTGCATCCACAAACATTGGTTCCAAAAATATGGATGTCTTCTCTAAAACAAATGCCCTATTTCCCTTTAAAATGATACTGTTATAGAGGCCATGGAGTTAGTACAGCAGTAATATTATAGAAGTCGTGCACGCTTATCGATTTGAAATTGTGACACTAGGTATCTGGCTTTTTTTCGTCCTGCTTGGGTCACTTCCCTCCGTAAATTGATGCAATTGGCAGCAATAGTCTTTGTCCTTCGTAGAATTATCTACCCCCCCCCCCCCGTTTTCTTTGCCCTTTTTTGTTATATGATTACGTAACATACATCACGCAAAATTTGCAAACTACTTGAACTGTGACGTAACGGGCAATGTTGAGAAACGCTTGGCTATAGATACACATGTCTGAAGTAGCTGAAAAGAGACAAAAAGCTCGTGCTTTTAAGGAGAGGCTTTCTCGGGTCTTAGACTCCAATTTAAGACTGTTTTCGTTTCTATATTAACAACAATCTCAGTGTCCACGAAGTTTGGAGATAGCAGGAATAGTTACGTATAAATTTATTCACTAAAACTTTTATCAATGTGTAGGCCTACGTTAACTGTGTAGCTATCAGGAGACGAAGTTAACGTTACATAAAAAAAAACGTCTAGTGCACGACCTGTGAGGTCATATGAGAAATTACATATTCAAATAATCTTCGATGTACATAAGACACGTTGCTACTTTAGTGTCGAGTTCCTTTATGAAAGTACAGAATAGTATCCTTGCAAGCGAAATTGATAAGACTTAATAAAAGTTATGACGCTGATGTCATTATGATTATGAGCCTACCCATCATTTTGCTTTTCCAAGATATAAGCAGTTTTGGACCAATTGAGCAAGACCTTACCATTAAACATGATTTATATGTCTTCCGCTGTTACGGATACAAACATTAAAACATATCAAAAATATTATTTTAGTGAAGCATTGACAATATAATTAAGTCCAACGACCATTTATTACTGAAATTATAATGACTTACATCACGCTAAGTATTTGTTGTTGTAGTAAGTAACTATGGCCTGTTCAACCTGCGGCATTCCGAAACTATCCAAGAGGTATCACCTTTATTAATATAGTATCTTCAACATAGCAATTGTCTCTTACCTTAAGTTTAGACGTGAGGCCTCACCAAAAGGACTATTTGATGCCGACTAGTCCCGGGTAGCAGTGTTACCATCGGCGTGCGTGATCAACCCATACCACGTCTCTGAAAGGGCGGATCGTAATGAGACCATTTCGATGGCTCCAGCAGCTTTTTACACCGGTATTTCAAAATTACCGAAAAGGGGAAGTTACTGAGTTAACCAACAGGGGTTTCCCCGTCCACGCCTGACGTAATTCCTTATAGTGAGCAGACACAACGAAGCAAAGGTCACTTCTCTTCCTGTGAGGTATGAGGTTATGTACACTTCGTAATTTTTTTTCCTATTTAACCGACTGTCGATACAAATTTCTTTCATAAAGCTCTAATAAGAAAATGGTCTTCAAATTTATTTCTAAATTTTGTAAAAAATATTGCAAATCCGTGAGTCACGTGTGGCTACTGCGAGTGCACCCTGTGATCTATGACACAAACGGGGGAAACCCCTTGAAGAGACATCGTGGGTGAAGACTGTATTTGCCCAAGCTGGTCATGAAAAAGCAGCTCAGTGATGTGGTAAGTTTATACTCACGTTCCAAAAACAGCTTCTCTCTAAAGCCTTATTGTGATTTTGTCTATAAGACATTGTGATATTTATGTTAGGGAATCTACCTACTTAAGGCTCCTTCAGTCGAAAGGTTATGGTGCGGCTCTTCTGCAATTCACACTACATATGTATACGAGGGAGACGGAAGCTGTTGGTGTAACAACGTGACAAAGCCACCATGTGAACCTAACATGAACACGGACACGAAATGTCTGTGAGGAAGGTGAGGGGGGGGGGGGGGAGGAAACAAACAATTTTAAATCTGCAGCCATAAGAGAGTTGATAGTTGAAACAACAGGAGCAATCCCATTGTCGCATTGAAATGTATTATACACTGTACACCGGACCGTTGGAACGGTGCCCCGGATGTGCAGGCATTTTTTCTGACATAACAATAAAAAGTGTAAAATACGATTAAGTTGTGGTTGACAGGTTTCATTCAACTCAACGGTTTTGCTTTTTTGAACAAGCCTAGTGGGAAGTATGCTAGCATTGAATATTCAGTTATTGAAAACGGTTGATCACTAACGTCACAACGGTGTGATCAGTTTGTATGTTATTTGTAAATACACTGCTTCGTTTGATCAAATACTACAATTCTCGATACTGACCAAGAAGCGACAATTTGAGTAGTATATTTTTGATGCTACACCAGTGAGACCTGTACCGTCGCATATCCATTATGTAGGCCGTTATGTAGGACCGTTAATTTTCAATCATGATTTCTGTTTATTTTACTGTTTTTATGTCAATCCCATTGCTTTTCAAAGAAGTTACTGTCATTTTTGTTCATTGAAAGATGTGTTCCGTCCATGAACAACCTCTTGTGAACATTTACAATTAAAGAAAAATTTAAGATCAAACATAATTTTATCCTTCTTTATTTCCAGTACACATGCAATCACCATGCCTTTAAAGTTCGTCTCCATGCGTCCAAAAAATTTATGAAATTATTGACCAGTCGTGACGGTGAAGTGAGCAGATCTGTCTTTCTTAAAAGAACAATAGCAGACACTGTTCTTATATTAATATTTCTATTTCAGCTAGAAGAATGAAAACACTGTCACTTAAACCTGTGTCCCCAAACATTCGGGTTAGGCTCATGGTGGCTGATGGGTAGCTCATCGGTTGATAAGGCATGTGAGGTCATTGAGTTTCGAAGATGATCAATGTTAGCTTAAAGCGGTAACCACAGTCTGAACATTAATAAAGGCTATTGTTACCTGTGAGATCAACGGATTTCCCAGCGCCCCTGTGATTGGCCAATCCTTAACCGTCTTTTACAAACGAAGACTTGATTGGTCCTGACGTTTTGTGTCACCGCCGTATTTGGCGTCACTCTTCTTCCACGAATAAAACGTCTTGCCATTATTTTGTTTTTATTAGATGTCATCAAACGTCTTAACAAATCATTCCCACCATAAATCTTCCCTAGTATAAGTCAAACGCAGACCGTGCTACTATTCAATAAGATCCGCCGATCTTTTTCGCAGAACTGGTACGTATATGAAGCAGGAAAAGGCTCACCTTATCATGATTTTAAATTTTATCGTAAATAATGAATTTTCCACACATTGTCACATTATAAAAGCTTGATGGCTCATTTTATTTACAAGAACTTTATAATCATGAGCTGATTCCCACTTCGAGGGGTCGGGACGTGGAAAAAGAGGTGGTGTTGGCGCCTGGAGCCATGAACACATACAGCTTTTGAAACAATTCAGTTGAACTTAGATCGAGTATCTTCGTTTCCTTTCACAAGAAAATTGAAACTTACGTTTCGACTTAGTAGCCCATGTCGCTTAAGTGATGGAGAAATGTGGGGAAATAGGATGTGGGGTGAATTTGAACGGTATACATGGAGGAAATGCGCTGGTATATGTGAAGGGTGCACAGTTATAAAGTTGATCTCCATTTCTCTTCAGAATTTGCAATACAGCTAATATGATACCTTGTAAGGCTGTACATAAAATGTGGTCGTTGCTAGATATGGTGCAAAAAAAAAAAACCCAAAACGTTGGATTTCAAAGCGGATTCAATTGAATTTAGATGCATCTTCTGGGCCCTTGTTCTACAAAGAGTTAAGGTTGATCTTAAATTTGATTTCTTTAGGCTTGTCACATGATAAATCAAACTTAAAGTTAAGCGCAACTCTTTGTGGAACGGTCCTCTGCTTTATTATGCAAAATTATGAAATTAAAGAACATAACCCTTCTTTCCCACCAAATACTATTTTCAGTGCAACCTATCTTTTAAATTTGGGAATTTTCCCGATTTTTCCTGTAATCATACAGATAGATAGGCCTTATTATTTCGTTTCATTTTCTTTAGCAGATATTTGTTAATTTTCATTTTGCTGTCAGCGTAGGTGACCAAATAACCTAAGCACATTTTGGTTAAATACGTTACATCGAATATGCCAAGTAGTGCTTTTATCTTGTCATGATTTTAGAGTGTCGTAGGAATTAACCGTGCCTGTCCTTTTTAAATAAATCATTCCTTATTAAAGTAAGGAATATTAATGTACCACGTATACGGTAAACGATACCAAAATTACATAATGATCAGATAAACAGAACGTACGAGCACAGTATAAGCCATGCATTTGCATTGCACTGTCTTCGTGCGTTATGATTGGTATATGGCTAAGACAAAAATGGTACGAAAATAAATTTATGCAATTTTAAAAAATTGTAAGTCTTACCTTTTGAATAGTCTTTTTCAGGAAGCAGAGGAAATGCCCACCGTCTTTCTGGCCATGAAGGCCACGAAATAGCCATGTCAGTAGATCAGGGCCACAAATTCAGTCTGGATTTGACTGGCACATTTGTCCCTTGTTCCTGAAGGTGTAAATCAGGCCTACACGGAATAGACACTCACAGTAATATAACACTGATCAATGTTGGCCTATAGCCTCGTCTAACCCTGTCGCAAAAACACGCCCCTTAGAAGTGGATAACCCCGGAAGCAAACCAAAATGGCCGGCCACGAAAATATTCCGAAAACAACCGGCTACCCGAAGATCTAAACTGTGTTGTCTTTTTGTACACCAGGTGCGCCTTCTAATCTTGCTGGCTGTGGGCAAACAACAAATTCCACGTCTCTTTTTCCCCCGTTATAGATGTCTAATTTGATTTGATAGTAGCCTACGAGATTACAGGAGACCACAATTTCTTCCAACTCTTTCGAAGTTCCGCAAACTTAGAATGATGGACTTCCTCTTAGATTTTGGCACACCGTATCTTAAACAATACTATCCTTAATCCTCTCCAAATGAAAATTGCGGGGTTTTTTTGCCTTATAAGTATTCCTGTTTGCCAGTCTGTACCCTTGAGAAAACCTGACCTTTTATTGTTTTCCTCATTTTTTTCCCCTTTTTTTGTCATTTAGTTTTTCCTTTCAGTATTGGGAAACCACCAGATTTGAAATATTCTACCAAATATGAGAAATCAGGAACATGCACGCAGCCAGCGATGATGCGGTACCCTGGAAACGGAAGTAGTGGGAAGCGAGACGTCCCTATGACCTATGCTGAAGGCGAAGTTGTCGGTACCGGGAGTGAGAACGACGACGCCCTACTGCCCCGCGCGGTTCTAGGGGACATTGAGGGTGGGGGTGGGGGACAATTCATATTTCGTCGTACATTTGCAACAGCCCTTAACATTTACTGTTTTCGTTTAGAAGAACTTCACAGCAATACAGCAAATTAAACGATTCCCATATTTCTGGGAATACTTTTGACGCACACTCGATTTCTTGGCCTATGGATGCGCGCATGCACGTATTTGTGACTCAGTATGGCCAAAATAATGGCTGAACTGGCAGATAGAGATTATTTTTTTTACGAACTTGGTGAAACTATAACGGTTTGTATTGAGCGGCATCACATGGGTAACGAAGTGATCGACAACTCGATGCAATTTGCCGTATCTTAGGCCCATTTATTTATGGATAAGCCTATCTTATTTATTTGGACGAAGGACAAAACTTTCCAGCCACTCGTTGGACGTCGTCTTCCATAACTTTGATGAAGTGACAGTTTTAGAGGATACTTATACAAGAGGATACTTATACAACGACTTCAAACGGAACACCATGTATCTTATTAAAAACTCAAAATATGTTGTTTCAAGAAAGACGCTGTGGTCAGTCTCTGTGGGCCCATAATTCAAAGATTTCCAGTCGACTCAAAAGTTACAAAACTTTGTTAAACACCAACAAACCCCTGCAAAAAGTCTTGCTCAATTGTTCATTTAAAGTTGGTGTGTGTATTTTAGTTTGACCTTTGACACCAGTGAAAAATTCAGATTGGATTTGTCGTAGGCTCGGTGGGCTTAAAATCATGGTTGTGAGAATTACGTTCATAATTCTAAAACTATCGTCTTCACGGTATTCATCATCATCATCATCACCATCATCATCTCAAAGTAAAGAAAAAAAATCCCAAGGAAGTTCAACGAATTTGTCTAGTATGTGACATAACAGATTTCCCATACTTAAATTCCCCCAAAACTAGTTTGGAATCCGTAATTTTCAAACAGATCTCGCCGCTATATTGAGAAATGGTTATTACCACTAAAGAGAGGAAATTTCAATATTTTACTCTCTTTTTTTACCAGTGAATCTCTTTGAAGTTGTATCGTGTCTACCGAGCAACAAGTTTTGTTTTCTGCAATGTAAACGGTAGTTTAACTAATATGCACTAACACTAGACAATGGTGTCGAATTAATGCTTTCATGTGAAAGTTATAACATACGTATACATGAAAGATCCCAGACTGCAGTATTTAAGGATTATTTCCTTTTTCTTTTTCTTCTACTTTTTTAAAGTTAAGTAGTTTTGTAGTTGTTTATTTTTTTACATTTTCCATGTAACAAGTTTTGCTGAATAAAGCTAGTTACGGTCACAGGAGCAGGATGCAGCGCACTCTACTTGTGACGTTATGTACGATAGGAACCGTCAAATGTTATTGCTTTCAGTTCTTTATTATCCTGCTATAACTTACTTGGAAACTGACTTTGTACTTCCGAGAAAGAAGAATAAATCCGTTTGCAGATAGGGCATTTTTTATCCCGTTTGTCATTGCAATGGTACAATGACATACAAAAACCTCGAAGTCTTACAGAATTATTTCAATTAGGCCTACTGACCAATCTTGATCAACAATTTTACCATCAATATCTCAGCAACTGCCAAAAGACACTTTCTACACATTTCTCATGCTGACTGTCAATATAAACTGGTAAATTTGTGTTCGTCAATGGTTGCTTCGACTTTATATCATATATGAACTCAAGGTTAAAAGCGATGGAGGGATGTAGAGGGCGTTTTATCAAACTTTGCAGTATAGGTTCCTATACAGTAACTCGAGTTCGCAGTTAGTTGTCCAAGTC
The DNA here is from genome assembly GCA_021234535.1 of Stichopus chloronotus. Taxonomy (NCBI): domain Eukaryota; kingdom Metazoa; phylum Echinodermata; class Holothuroidea; order Aspidochirotida; family Stichopodidae; genus Stichopus; species Stichopus chloronotus. The sequence goes on from CM037831.1 coordinate 7,805,267, forward strand.
AGCAAAATTACATAAATGAGGATCGTGTTTCAGAAATTTCCATCGGGTTTAATAGTCAGGGTTAAGGTAAAGAATTTTGATTGCTCCCCCGCCCCCCCCCCCCCCCTCACTCTTATTTTCGTAATTTCTGTAGCATCCTCACAGGGTAACGTATCATTCCTGCCACCGTAGCATTAGCCAAAATTTCCCATTTTGTAAGTACATGATACTTGGACCTCTATTAAAATTCAGGTGGACATTAGCACATGATCAAAATTTCATATTTGTATGGAATCGACAGTACTTTCAGAGCACTGGCAAAGTTTGCTTCTAGTGGGCCTACACCTTAGTTTGTGACTTACCATAGAAGCAGGATAAATAGTCAGTGAGAGAGACTGACAATGCATCTATTGCAGAATTCATTCAAAAGAGGACTGAACTTGGAAAATGCATCCTGCCAAAATAATATTGTAGCTTGCCGAGGGAGTGAAAGTGATGGGAAACCCCTTGTTAAGGCCCGACATCAATTCTTGGAAAAAAGACACAACATGAGTTTCAGATTGGCGGTGCGATATATAATCACATCCAGGGCAGAATAAGACACAAACTAACAAGAATACACTGGTATTTTTATCAATTAAGCAAGTAGAATAACCCAACCCTTATTCCTATTGGCTACAGGGGATTGTCTACCACTAGTGGGCGTGGCCAACTAATAAGTAACAAGTAAGCAATCCACGGAGTTGCAGACCTCATGTACATCGTTTTGCATGGTCATTCGATACTTATCATTTCATGTGCACTGAGTTGTATATTATTTTCATTAATGATTCGAATTTCTCGTTGTGGCTAGAAGTTCTGAATATTCAAGTTACTTAGTGGTCTGTAGCAGTACTACTGCAGTTCACCGCGTATGCGTCGAACGGCACAAATATATGCATGTGCGCATCCATCGAGTGCGTGTTAAAAGTATTCCCAGAAATATGTAAGCGTCAAAGTATTCCTCGGTTCCGCACGAGAAGTCACTCGGGATGTTTTCAATGCCCTGAAAAAAGCGTTGTGGGTTCTTCAGTTCTATCTTCACAATGTGTAAACATCCCGAGTCTAGTTCTTGCACAACTAGGCATGTGTAGAAGACCTATAATTACGCTGAAAACGTATACTGGGTAAAGATACTACACACGCATGGAAAATGACAATGCTACCAGACATAATCAATGAGCCCAAAACATGGTTGCATAGGTTGAAATACCGTGTCACATTCAAAGAAAGGCAAAGATGTAAGAGTCATGTTGAAACCATACACTACCGGCACCTAACACACTGTTTTATGCGTTATAGTGTCAACGACCCATGACCTTGACCTATGACGTCATTGGTTGAGCGGACACTTCATCTCAAACCAAGGCACCTACCTACCAAGTTTGAAGTTCATCCAACTTACCGTCTAGGAGGAGATCGTGACGCTTTTGAAAGCAATTTGACCGATTTGACCTTTAATCACGTGACTTTTAACACATGGTGTTACCAGGAGTTACCAATATTTTTTTTTAAATAATCTCGTATCGCCTACTTCCTGCATAGGCTAAGTTTTTAATTCTAGGGTATTCACACATAGAGATGATGCTAAAAGTGTGTTTTTGGTTTTCGAGACCTGTTACCCTTGACCTTTGACGTCTTCGGTCGGGCGGACACTATACTACATACCCGAGCATCTACTCACCAAGTTTGAAATTCATCCGACGTACCGTCCAGGAGAAGATCGTGACGCACTTTTTTAAAAGCATTTTTTGCCGATTTGACATTTAATCATGTGACCTTTGACTTCGTGACGTCATTAATACTTATAAAAACTTCTCCCATTGTATGTTATCAATATATGGTAGTTTTATCATCCTAGGATATTTTCACATGCTAAAAATGTGTTTTTGGTTTTTGTGACCAGTAACCCTTGACCTAAGACGTCATCAGTCTGTCATCAGACATCAGTCATCAGACACTACATCTTACATCCGGGCACCTACCCACCAAGTTTGAGTTTCATCCGACCGGCCGTCTCGGAGGATATCGTGACACATTTTCCGTTGTACACACACACATTTGGACCCCTTCTCATCCCTGTAACCTTAATGGGTAATCTCGATTCAAGTCATTTGTAAACTATGAGGTACCCCCACATATACGGACCGACCAAGTTTCGGTTGAATACCACAAGGGGTGTAAGGTAGACTACCATTTAAAAAGTGTCATTTTGGGAGACTTAACCGCTCAACAAAGTACAATATCTCCTCCCTGTATACTACGTATAGGGATGAAATATTAACGGCTACCACAACGACACTGATAATCGACTAGTAAACATCACAAAGAAACAACAAAACTATCACGTACCTTACCTACGTACGCACTTCTCGACTGCTGGCTGGTCGAATAGCAACTGCCCGGTACGAGCTACATTTATTGATATATTCTGTTTACTGATTTTCACTATTTGACTTCTGTTTACCTCAAATGACCCCCACAAAAAATGATAAGGTTCTTGTACTTAATGCCTACAAAGAAAATGTCAGACCTGTGCTTTTTTTCTTGAGACATCGTGTTCACAAGGCTTTCACTTTGATCCCTGTTGAACTAAAATGACCTTTGACCCCATAAAAACAATAGGGAGTACTCTATGTGGTGCACCCACATCAGATCCGTCGAAGCTTCCCTTCTTATATATCTTGTTCACTAGGTTTTACTTTTTGAATTGACCCCAAATGACCTCTACTTAAAACGATTGGATATTGCAATCAATGTGGTTCAAACACATACTTAATATCAGGTCTGTCTAAGCTTCCCTTCTTGAGATATTGTGTGAACAAGGTATTCGTCACAAACATACATGCACACGCACATACATGCCAATATACAAGTCCGAGTGAATACCGGTTGCGATTTTCATCGGCGAACCAGTGTTCAGAATACCTTATTGCAACGCCATACATGTGAATGTCCGATCGCAACTCAGTAACTGATGGCCTTCTAGAGTGTTTACGCAATGAACCCTTCTGCTTCGAAGGTACGATAGCTTATACCTCAGTTCTGCAAAAAAAAAAAAATTCGCAGACAAGCACGCGGGTTCTTAGTCACTGGGGTGGTGGGAATTTCTAGGCAATGTCCCCTAGAACAAAAAAAAAAAAAAAAATTCTGCCCTAACCAGATGAAAATTGCAACTGTATAAATATCTGGTGGAATCTTCCCAGTGGCGCCGCCATGAGGGGCATTCCCCCAACTATATTTTGACCCCCAAAATAAATTTACTTGAAACGTATTTACGCTACTTTTATTTGTAGAGGGTGGGGTGAGGTGTCAAATGAACAGAAAAATAATCGTCTCGGGAATGAGCTTTAGGGTCATCTGCGAGGTGTTTCCGGTCAACAGTTTTCTGTGACGCTCCACGCGTTTTCTGTGGTCCTCCGCTAACCATACTGGCCTAGAATACTTTTCTCACTAATTGAGAAATTGCAAACATAAAGACCTATTTCTAGGCTGGGTACATGCAGCTTAGGGTACCAGGGAAGTGCCTTTTCTGGCCGTCTGGCGGTTTGTAAAGAGACAGACTTTTCTGAACGCCCCCCGGAGACGACATCATCCCCCCCCCCGGGACAACTGATGGAGGCGCTCCGCTTCGATGAGTCCTAGGTTAAGAACCCATATGAATCCTGCCCTCCCGTTGCTGTGAAGTTACCGGAAACTATTTTGTGTGCCTATGGAACGCCAAACGAAAAAGGGGAATGGGCAGAATGGTGAGTTTTAGTGAAAGCGATATACAACGATGTACGGGCGATGTCAAAATAAGAATTAGCGGATGCAAACTGAATTATCAGTGAATTAAACTGAAGTAGTATGGATGTAAATCACACCACTGTTGTTTTTTTTCTTTTGGCATTCCATACCTGATGAAGCAAAATGGCTGAAAATCACACCTCCGGTAACTTCACGGGAGACAGACCGATTAGTGTTGGGAAAACACTGAACCACCAATCCAGTTAATTCATAGATCAGTGGCCCTCCCTAGACTCGCGCTTGATGTCCTATCAATTCGTACGGCAATGTGTCCCCTCCCCCAATCATTTGACCCCAGCGGCGCCCCTGAATTTACTCGATTACGCTTCTGGTCAAATTAAGGCATTCTATCTTGGTAAGGTTTGTTTTTGAAGCATTTCGTTTAACTATAGCTCAAAAAAGACGGTTTATGTGCAATTTGCGAGGCTTGGGATGATGTGCCATTTCCTGCATCCTGTTAAAAAAAAATCGCTATGCGCTACGAGACAACGAATCGTGTCGCCCCACTGAAAAGTTATACCAGAAAGTAGGAGCAAATTTTATGCCCCCTTAAATCACACTCCCTCCCCCCCCCCCCCCCACCTTAAAATTTAGAACTAGCCACTGGCCAACAATTTCTTAATTTTCCTCTAAACATGTGTTAAAATGTTAAGATCAAGCAACACAAAAGAAATTAGAATATCAATCTTAATTTCAATCTAGTATTTTCATAAAAGCAGGTAGTAGTGATTCAGAGGAGCTCCCCACCCTCTGCCCCTCCCCCCCCCCAAAAAAAAACTTTTGGAGAGTGTGTCCCACATAGGTCTGGAAGTAAATGTGCCTTAATAAACTTTGGATATACAAACAATTCATTCACTTTAAGGAATTTTTTACTGATTTTTGCATGTGGACTTATGTGAATTTCAAAATGCAAACTTTTGTTTGGATCTAGGCATGTAGAGCCGCCTGTGGATGATGAAGCATTATCAATCACCATTAACAGTGGTGCAAAGACTATGGCTAGAAATAAAGTATATATGTTGCTTTTATCACTATTACACTATCAAATGTACACTCTGAACAAAAAATGAACATACACAAATGCATGCAAAAGAAAAAACAGACAATACAAATTTGATAGATCTTCCTTTCGCCTTTATAATTTCCTTTTATGTTTTGATAAACTTGAACTATTCTAAGGATTGCCTCTTAACACTGATACACTGATATAGGATGACAGTACATGATTAATACTTAGAACGTATTGCTACATTTACTACATCTAATTACAAAAGTGTTAGGAAAGACTGTCTTCGTTTTTACATTCGTATCTTCTGTAACTTCCTCGCAGATTTCAAATATTCGTTCACTGATGACCTCTTTGTTCATTTCCACCGTATAATGTTACACTTCCTCCCATTCTTGAAAAAAATATTTACAGCCTTGTTCTCGGAAGATGTAAAGAAAAGAAGCTTCACAATGTAGATATGATTCTGCGTATAAACTTGAAGAGTAACAAAAATAAAATTGTAAAGTAAAATTCGTAAAGTAAAAAGTCCAAGGCTGTCAACCTTTGGTTTTTGTTTTAACCTCATCACCTTGGCGGATCAGAGAGGGAGAGCTGAAGGGTTGACCATCTACAGTGAGAGTGTAAGGACTTGGAAAGTTTTCTGCTTAAAAAAAAACAACTCATCTCAGAAAACTGCATTAAAGGGACACTTGGCAGGCCTGTTTTCATTTAAAGTTGTAACGCAGTACGAAACGAAATGATTAGCTAAATGTACTGTGAGAAGGGCAACTAGAGAATGAAATGGAATGCCAAGGCAGAACATCCACTAAAACTAAAGACATGAGTTAACCGTTCAAAACACAAGAACCATAGTACGACAAGGAACGCGCAAAAAAGTGAGACGAAAAATTGAAAATTTCCAAACAGATAGCTATTTCAGTATTTTCTCAGCATTTTCGAGCTAATATCATGTCATTTAGGTATGATCCAAGACAATAATGCCATCTTCATCATCTTGATGTTCCGTCATCTCTTGCAAAACATTTACTTCGCATGGAGCATCATCTTGGTGATTTAATACTGTACATATGGCAGCACAGCTACTAAGAAAAGCAAGCAATATCGTACAGTCAGATGTACAGTATGAACACAGATTTCCCCACTAATGAAAAGACAAAATTATGACAACACAGACTACTGTATGGAATTCTACCTTTGCGAAATGGGAAAATTCTTTTACAAAACAGAAATCAATTCAAATGTAGAATGCTGAGGAGAAAATGGAAATAATACCAAGTAGAAAATATTGCCCTTATGAAGACCATATAATACAAATTGTAATACATGAGTAGTCACTTTTGGTTGCTGGTCAACCTACAGTACTGACATTGAGACTTTCAAAGTGTTGTGGGAAGAAGGGGCGGAGAAAGTGGGAGGGAAGAGGGGAACTTTCACAGCAGCATGGCAATCCCCTTTAAACAATAACAAGATCCTCTCCTACCCCATTCACGTAAGTTAACATCATGGGCTCCAGCATTCCTTTGGTAAACTGATAATGGGGGGGGGGAAGAAAAACTTAGTCCAAATGTATACAACAGTACCATCCATATTTATATGTTACCTTGGCCTGATCCTTATAAAAGTTTTGTCCATTGCACACAGGGGGCTAAAATCAAGGTCTTATCATCTCATCTCGCCATTTTGGAATGATTTGGTTTTATGACAAAGAAAAATGGATTTAACGCTCGCCACTTGAGAAACAAATAAGATGTTACACTTAAAATATTGAACTATGTACAATCAATGAAAAATAAAGAAACACTCATTCAAAAGTCAACCAAAGAAAAGAGTTGGTGTTCAGTGACTAGTAACTAGCAAACCCTTGACAAATTAAAAACCACTACATACATATATTATATTTTGTTTAATTAATTTCAGCTTTATTTACAGAAATACATGCAGTTGGTGTCTACGTGAAGGTGTGGACTACTCTTGCAGCTGACACTGATTTTGACGCAAATAAAAATGTGACATATTACAGAATTATAAAGGCACATTATGTTGAAGTGAGTGCTACCTATGAAGGTCTTTTATGCAAATCTGATTCCTCTCATATTGAAATATATGTGAAATGTACAGATCTGGTTTGGATATGGCAATAATCTGACTTTTCATCACTGCACAGAGGGGAGACAGAGGTGTCCCCCCTCCCTCCAATACTTTATCACAGAGCTAAATGACTAACAGTATGTTACTGGTTAATTCTTTTCAGTAATGGTACTTTTTGGAAATAATTTTTGAACAAAGCTTATCAATGTGGTCAGAGCCTCAAAAAAGGATGACTGTGCTCCCCTGATTTTTATGGCAAAAAAAAAAAAATTGCGCTATCACTTCAATTATTGCAGAATCTATTCCCAAAGACTTGTCTAAATATAGAACTTCTGCTTGCTGGAACTACATACTGAAAACTAATCTTCCATTTGAGCATCTTCTTAACTTACTCCCTATGTTTGTCTTGTGTGAAGGGAAAAGTGTGGCTACTGGCGTACTGTGTCAACAACATAGAAACATGTTCTGTTGCTCTGCATTTTGGTTTTGAAAATTACACTTTAAATAGTGGGCAAGATGAACTTGTGAGGAAAAATTTAATATGACATTGTCACAAACTGAATTAACTTCAGAGTACTACACTACGCCACACTGGTGAACAGGCACTCACTGTTGCCATGAAAACTGATACACATTATGGCTAACCATTTCAAACTTTACCAAAACAACAACGGCGCCATCATCATCGTACCGACGGCCGCTCCGGCGACGAAACCAGCTGCGGCGTCGTTGTGATTTCGGTCCTCTTGCACGATGACCGTCGTTTGGCCTTGTTGATCTGCCAAAAACAAAACAAGACGAACCTGGTGACTGCTCTGGTCAACAAAGATTTCCGCTTGTCCCGGGGTCACAAAACGTTCTGGCACGCCAGCAAAATACTGCAAAGGTCATCATCCTTTCTAAAATTGTAGTAATGCATAATGAATATTCAACTTTGAAATTTACAAAATGGTGTGTGCAGATTTACCCGAAAATGTGGAAATATAGGTCACAACACTAGAGTGTTACTTTTAGGCCAATTCAGATTTTAAACAAATAGAGAGGATATTCAATTAATTGGTCTCTCGTGACATCACTGATTTCCCCACAGTGTGACACACCACTGTGATACAGAAATCTGTTTCACAAATCCATGATGTGGTCACATGGCATGGAGAAATCCATTGATACAATTTACAAACCCATCTCATCGAGGTTCATTGGAAAGCAAAATCAATGTGATCCATACCCATGCACAAACCTCTGCCATCCTATTTACATGTGTTGAGAATTTACCAGAAATACTGGACTTCAATTAAATGAATGTCTATACCTGCATGCACTACTATGCTGCGATGAAGCTGCACAGTCTAGGCCACATGATAAACACAAAAATACAGGCACCACAGTGCTGGTGATTCAGGAACACAAACACTTCCCTTTGCACCTTGGTCATGTGTGAAAATGTTAATGTTTGCCCATCAAATATTGACAAACTGCTGGCATGCTTGGAAGGAGCCATTTCATAACTATTTAATGATTGACAAGAGAGAAACACTTGGACTAAGTGTTCAGATGTGTCCTCTTGAAACAGGAATACACTGCATTTGGTTCAATCATACAGCCTTCCATTACAGGGGATGCCTATCTTTGAGCTCAAAAGTACTTCCGTGGTACTGTGATCATCGAAAATGCTGATAACAAAGCACAGCATGTGTGTGCATGCACTCATGTCTACAGCCGACGTTGATATCGATATTGCTGTGTTTGGTGTCAGTTTACACAATAAATGGTGGCCTGAACAGCACTACAATCAACCTCAGCAGGTACCCACTGTGAGTGACAGAGCTTCCGAGCGATAATCACCGTTTAAGGATTGACAGCAATGACTCTGTTCCCTACAACACTTCTACAGCCTCGGTATGACCACCATAAGGCGAAATACACTGTAAGATAAAGTCTCCCGTTGAACAAATGCCAATTAGTTCATTGTGAACACACCAAACACAAAAGGCCAGAAGCAAAGGGGAAACCACTGCAATATTGCAGAACATGGGAAACTGACTAGAGGTATAGCCTATGGAACATTCTTTACCTTATGAAGTTGCACTTACTGCTGTAGCTCAGAGGATACATAATAGCTGTCTGCCCACTCACAAGAGTACACGGTTACAATCCTTCAACGCCATTTGCCTTTTTTGGTTTGTATCAAAATCATGTCTAGAGAAGATTTTCCCCGTATTACATATTATGACATTACAGAGAGATGTCCTGTCAGGGTGTGCCATCTTGGAATGTGTGTCTGCATCGGGTACCCGAGTATCTGACCAACCACATCAGGGCCCGCTTCTGAAATTGCTACTCCAATCCATAGTTTCATTTACAAACTTCGTGCTTATGAAAAAATTCAGCATTTAGCAAACTAAGAAGACTTCATTGTCACACTCGTATGTAACAACATGGTGTGATATTAATGACTAACCAGAAAGCCAAAAGGCTTTGTGATTCCTTGCCACATGGTTATATTATAACAAGCATGAATTATTCACAAGACAAGTATGAGATCAACTGCAGTTACTGGTCTTGAAACACCACATCAATAAGCCTTTAACCCAAATAACCTTTATTTTGGTGACCTCAAATGACACTTGACGTCCACTAAAAGCAATAGGGATCACCTACCCAGTATGGGGAACCTACACATCAAGTATGACATCAGTCAACATTACTCTTCTGGAGATAATGTGCTAGAAAATTTTCACCTCAGGGGACCTCAAACGACCTTTGACCTCCACAAAAACAACAGGAGTCATCTACTCAATATGACTAACCCACACACCAAGTATGACATCAGTCACACTTACCCTTCTTGAGACACTGTGTTTACAATGTGTTTACAGTTTGACTCAGGGTGACCTCAAGTGACCTTTATCTCCACCAAAAACAATAGGGATCATCTACTCAATATGACCAACAAACACACCAAGTATGGCATCAGTCGCAGTTACCGTTCTTGAGATATCATGTTTACAAGGTTTTCACATTTTGACCTCTGGTGACCTCAAATGACCTTTGACCTCCACCAAAAGCAATAGGGATCATCTACTTAATATGACCAACCCACACAGTAAGTATGACATCAGTCACAGTTACCCTTCTGCAGATACTGTGTTTACAAGGTTTTTCCAGTCTGACCTCCATTGACCTCAAATGACCTCTGACCGCCACCAAAAACGATAGGGATCATCTACTCAATATGTCTAACCCACACACCAGGTATAATATCAGACACAGTTACCGTTCTTGAGATATCGTGTTTACAAGGTTTTCACATTTTGACCTCTGGTGACCTCAAATGACCTTTGACCTCCACTAAAAACAATAGGGATCATCTACTCAATATGAACAACCTACACACTAAGTATGAAATCAGTCACAGCTACCGTTCTTGAGATATCGTGTTTACAAGGTTTTCACATTTTGACCTCTGGTGACCCCAAATGACCTTTGACCTCCACCAAAAACAATAGGGATCATCTACTCAATATGACCAACCCACATACCAAGTATGACATCACTCATGGTTACCCTTCTTGAGATATCGTGTTTACAAGAAGTGTCACATACACACATACACACACACCCATACACACACACACACACACACACGACATCACCATCGCATAGATTCCTTCTGCCTTTGGCAAGGAATCAATAACGAACAAAGCAACATGTTGTACTGCCACTTCACAATGAACTGGTAGGCTAAGAGGAGTTAATATTTTTGAGAACCCAGGTCCCAATTTTAGACCCAGTGCAAATACTAGTGTGTATGAATCTATATCATTGTAGGACAGCACAACACCTCCATAAATACACAAAAGATGATACGTACTTGGGTTGGCAGGGTACACTGTTGCTGTCTGCCCATTGGTAGAGTAAACCGTGGTGTTCCCTCCGACGCCATAATATGTTTGTCCTGGATATGAGTAGACCGTGGTCTGCCTCGGGTATCCACCTCTACATCCTCTACGTCCATTCCTGTACACGGTTGTGGTTACTACTTGTTGTGTAGGGGTGTAACAAGGGGGCGGAGCCTGTGGCGGTGCACTCTGTGGGTACGCTGGAGGATATGGCTGGGGTTGGGCAGCTGGAGGATACCCATGGGTCTGGGCAGCTGAATAAGGAGGGGCATTTGCTGGAGGAGGGGCCTGTGCTGGTGGGCCACTTGGGGGATATGGTGGGGGCTGCTGAGAGGTAGGTTGGGGAGCAAAGTGATTAGAAGGGTTTGCTCGTGCTCTAACCTGTGTTCAGGAAAAGAAAAAAAAAAAGCAGATGTAAAAATACATACCATCAGCACATTTACTTATTTTGACAAGATATTTCAAAGATTACCAATGGTAACTTTTCAACGCAAGATTTCCTTTGTGTCATACAAAACATATTCTGTGAGGAAAACAGTTAACAACTTGGATGAATGTTCACTAACGACTTTTGAGAGGTTAAGAAACAAAAGGAAAAGTTGTGCAATAAAAAAAAAAAAAACTGCAGCTTTAATAAGACTTCCATCTGTTCTTCTTTGTTTTGAAGAGGTACGAGTTCACCTGCTCTTCCCCAATACCAATTTGCTTTGATGCAACTAAAACGAAACTTCAACAAGCCAAGATTTTAGCAAGGGTAATAATGCCTTGTATTAAATGGCCCAAACTATCACGCTTCCCATTGATATGTTTGTTCACACTGTAGTTATTTTTTTTGAAATTCATAAATTTTATTTATAATGTTTGTGTCATGCCCTGTGAAGAATGACTGAAAATATCATGCTTCCCCCAATATCCGTCCGCATTTTAGGTACTTCTCTGACAGTTGAAATTTTCTTGTTTTCATCTCTGAGACCGCTTGACATTTCAAGTTGCTATTGCAAAATATTACAAAAGTGTACGCAAGTTCACTCCCTGTTTTATATTCCTCAGAGAAGACAGTAAAAGGGATCTCTAGGTGCTAGCTGGTAATTTGCTGATCAATTCTATAAATACAGTGTGTCCCAAATCCTGATTGTTTCGACATGAAAATAAAATATAAAAAAAAATTCCGAATTGTCTGGATATCGGTTCTTACATTCATGTTTTTCACCTCCACCATTGCACATTTCCAGGCCTCTGCGTCATCGGCACTGTTTGCGCAGAATACAAGAACTCCCTTGGACGTCTGAAGTTCCAGCAGACAGCTCATGGTCCTATCCGTCGGGGCATTTGTATTCAGGACCTCCACGCCGACCTACGAAAACGAAAACACGGTGAAGTCGATCCATGGTTATCATAATTCTATCTTCAATTACCACACGCTGTATCTTTAATGAGCTATTTATTGTCATATTCCTTTGTGGATTAGTTTTTTTCTTACAATTTCAGGGAACTTAGAACCGATTCAGTGGCTACTCAGGGGTGAATGAATAAGTGACGTCAGATTCGACAGAAATGCAGTTGGGGAACAAACCATAAAAAATTCCCAGGTCTCGAATACTACGAAGCATAGCATGTTCTTAAATCCGTTATTACGAGCACCAGTTTTACTGTACCTTGATAAAATTGAGGTTGGTAGGAAGATGGAGAGAGCCCTCAGAGTTGTTTCGAGATTCGTCCGGAAAATAGGAGAAGCCGCCATCCATGTAGAGGACGCAATACTGTCTCTTCCATCTTTTAAAGATTTCAGCTACAAGTGCAAGAGACAGAAGAGAAACATCACTAACAGTACAACAGGGATAAACAGAAAAAAAACAAAAGAAGTTTTATTTCCTGGAAAAACACCTACCAATGTTTTAATATCTCCTTTACCAATATATGTAACACACTTAAAGGAGGAGAGTAAACAAACTCAAACTTCTCCAGCGTTACGTGAAGCAGGTATAGAACTTGTGATGCTTTAAACCCAGTGACTTGTCAGTCAGTTCACAGGTTACAGTAATGGAAATACATAAACAGTCCAAGTAATCACAAGGTCACATGTAAGACCTATATGGACCATTCCCTTCTTGATATAAAACGATGAAAACCCATGCAAAGGGTTTTCAAATAAAACATTCAACAAAAGGGGACAAATTTATGGGTTTCTAAGAGAATGAAAATGGTCATGAATCATTCAGTTTTGGCAAACCCATATGTACAACTTTTGCTTTGTGGTTAGCAAAAAGTATGGCGACACAAATGTCAGTGAACGAATACTGCATTTGAATCTCACTCTGTGCATGGTGCCTTGACAAAGTCCTGGTTCTAGGGTGAACATTCTTGAAGACAGGTTCTTGAAGACAGTTACGGAATTTCTAGATTTACGTCCGTAATTACGTTACTGGATGATGGTCACGGCTACAGCAAACTGCAATATTGAGGTTGAGATACTGTGGCTACTCTTTTCCCGTCTCTACAGGCACCAAAACAATTGTGCTGTATCAAGGCAGGAAATCACTGATGACAGAAACCACTGAATTGAACAAAACTGGAATATTTTAATGAATTGACTTACTTTGCCTCTGCATCCATCCTGCCTTCACAGGCTGTGTCATTTTGAAATTTGCTTCTGTGGACAGAAAATGGATAGCAAATGTCACGACAACATATAGGAAGATGTGGTTAAGAGAAGACGACTGAATTGAGAACTAAAACACATCTGTGCAGTATCCTTTGCTTTGTCTTCAGATGAAACAAACAACAGGTACTGAAAATGATGTCACATGGCATACTCTACTGTACAGAATACAGATCCAATGACAGATGGGTGTCACGAAGTTGTCACGAGCATACACTAAGCCTACCAAAGGTAAAACAGGGTGCACCTCTAATGAAAAAACAACAAAAAATGAAGAGGACGATCAGCCAATGCTGTACTTGCAGCACTTGTTCCTGCAGCCTTAAAAGGATACCAAATAGAGAGAATGTCAACAATCTTCCAGAGCTTGAAATTTGCAAAAGAAAGAAAGTACAGTACAGCAGGTGTGATGGCAACTTCTGAATAACACAGCTCTGGAGTTCATTGGTGTGTACAAATTAGCTATATGATTTTAACACAAGCTGCTACTGCAGATTCTGAAGATACTGTAGAAAGGTATGGAAAAGTAAGATAAGATCAACTTTATTAAACCCCACAAAGGGTAACTGAATGCTCACATAAAACATTACAAACAAAAAGACACTAAAATTCCAAATAAACACATGCAGATAACATAAAGAAATAAAAGAAGGAACTAAGAGAAAGTGAAAGTAAAGCAATAGGAACTAACCAGGCAAGTACTAGCAATTAAAGTAAGAATATGAAACTAGAAAGCCAAAAGGCTTAGTGATTCCTTGCCTCATGATATATATTGTAACAAACATGAATCGCCCACATGACAAGCATGAGATCCCACACAGTTATCCTACTTGAGATACCATCTTAGTAAGGTCAAAACCTTTTGAATTCTCGTGACCCAAAATGACCTTTCACCTCCACTTAAAACGATAGGGATCACCTACCCTATATGGCCATCAACATGCTTAATATGAACAATTCACAAACTAAGCATAAGATCCCTCACATTTATCACCCTTAAAATATCATGTAAACAAGGTTTTGACCTTTTGTCACCCAAATAACCTTTGACCTACACAAACATGAGAAAACTCCCAAACGGATATGATGCTGCAGGGGAACAAATTATATTTTGTCATGTCTAATGACTTGATAAAAAGGTAAACATGTTTATTTAATCAAAATTATAGCACTTTATTTTGTCGAGTTACAGCTATTGGTGGCAGCTCTTTCGTATTTGATTTTTTGGCATGATGCCCTTCCCAATGGCTATGAGGTCCTTGAAAATTAGCAAAAACTGATAACCCTATTAAACCAGAATCTAGCATGACTTGCAATTTTGCCTTTAGTCTCAACACACAGTACAAGTTTCCTTGGTTTGATACACAGTAGTCATTTGTTTAAAGCTTAGCTGAACTACTGTAAAGTGAAATAGGGCATTTAGAATACACCAACATGGCGTACAAAGAAATTCGCTTTAACCATTGTTAAACCATTCAGTCTCATCAATAAATATCTGTCAAAGTTTCATCTCCTCAAAACATTATGCATGTGATGAGTAACGGATGCATCATTTGAATTTTAAAAAGTTTGGGTGCACAAATTATTGTTGAGCAACAAATAAGTAAATTTCTGATCTGTGAGAATCTTATTTCTTGAAAATAAGGCTACTGTAATTGGCTATTCTGAATAATCTATCATTTTATGTCCACAAATAATTGTTTTAAAAATATGGTTGTTTTCTGTAAAACAAACGCCCTATTTCCCTTTAAGGGCTAAACAGAGACACTGTTTATACAGTAAATGGTTAAGTTCATTGTGCACCTGGTTCAACAGACTGTATGATTTATTCTGGACATTGTGGTTTCTATTGGCAGTCAACTGTGATAAATTATGTCAGATAACAGTGGCCAATTTGAACAGAGGTGGGTCAGTTACAATTTGATTCATTCAATTAAGCAATCACAGTTCATGCACGCTCAAGGGTATTTGATCCAAATTATCAGTAATTTAGTCCTTTTTATAAAGCTAATAACCCGTGGTATATTTAATCAATTCCAATTTACAATTCATGCATGCTCACATGTCCTTATAAGGACAGTGGCATAACGTTTGCCAAATAATAATCTTTGATACCAAATTTAATGTTGTCTTCATCTTTTCTTTATGGTTATCGAAGAGACAATGTTGGTATGTACTAAAAGAAGTTCTCAAATCAACAAGAGGATTCTACATTACAAGTATAAAATTCACTAGAGAGACAGTTCTTTAAATATTGTAGATTTTCACATTATGACCTCCCATTTTCACCTCTGCCAAAAAAAATAGGGATCATCTACTCGATATGGGCAATCCACACCCTAACTATGAGATCTCTCACATTTATCATTCTGGAGATATCGTGTTTACAAGCAATTTTCAAGGTATTTACCTTCTGACCTCTGGTGACCCTTGTACTCAATAAGATACACCTACACACTTCGTATGACATCTGCTCAAGCTTCTCTTCTTGAGATATCGTGTTTACAAGGTTTTCACAATTTGACCCCTGTTGACCCCAAATGACCTTTGACCTCCACCAAAAACAATAGGGATCATCTACTCAATAAGGGCAACCTTCATGCCAAGTATGAGATTACTCAGAGTTACACTTCTTGAGATATCATGTTTACAAGCAATTTTCAAGATATTTACCATTTGACCTCTAGTGACCCAAAATGACCTTTGACCTCCACCAAAAACAATAGGGATCATCTACTCAACGAGGGCAATCTACATGCCAAGTATGAGATCACTCAGAGTTACGCTTCTTTAGATATCGTGTTTACAAGCAGGCGTCACACACGCACATACATACATACATACAAACACACACACGACATCACCATCGCATAGATTCCTCTGCCTTCGGCAAGGAATCAATAATACAAACATAATATACACATGCAAACAAGTGTGAGGGTAAAGTGTGAATAAAATCAATAATGATTAGGCAGATTTTAGAAGGGTGTAAAAACGGACGAGAAGCACATGATATTGTATGTCAGATTAATTTCACCGTTTAGATCTGAATTGAAGTGATGCAACTGGAATACCGGAATGATCATGATGAAGTATCGCCTAGTCACAGATTCCATCAAGGGGGTAAAGGAGAGGATACATCCCCACCACTTCCAGAAGTAGGAGGTAAAATCCTGGCCCCCTTCTCCCTTTAATTTCCATTAAATTATATTCAATTTTTGTTGTTCAATGGTTTGTTACTGATGTAGAGGACTTATGCAGTATGCAACAATATTTGAACAAATGGCCCCTAAAAACCCTTCTGACTCCACCATACATGGGACATGAAACACTGAAGGAAACTTTTATCCTTCTAAATGCCAGACTGGAATGTTTGCAAATAGTCCAGGGAATATCTTTTTGGCAGTTCTATGTGGATAAATGTTTGTTCATTCATACTTGATAAGAATCATAAAATCCTATTGGCCCATTCAGGGCTAAACATTATGGTCTAAAACAATTTGACCAGTCAGGCAAGTTGCTTCCATGAATTCACTTGCCATGAGAGTTTAAAAAAAAAAAAATTGGAATTCAGAAAACAGGGATGAAATTTAGCAGTCGTCTGGTCGTCCGGGACGACCAAAATTTCTGTAGGACGACCAAACCTCAGGTTGTCCTTTGGACGACCAAATTTTACCCCTGGTCATTTATATTGTGACACAATGCTTACAATTCAACACTGAGATGCAACCAAAATATTTAACATGCATGAACTCCATTCCAAAACATCTGTTTTCTTTCACAAAAAACCGCCAAAACAACCTGAAATCCACGGTATGTAAAAAGCCATACAAACAGCCTCAGTGTACGATCATGTTTCAACTGATTTTACTGTACCAGACATGCACATACTGTAACACAGCAAGTACCAGATAGATGAATCTCAGTCGAACAATTCGGCCATATGTGCCACGTGCAAGGAGAGCTGGTATGAGTTTTCTAAATAGTGATAGCACCATTCAAGATTAGTAATGTATCATATTTTCATTTGAAACAAACACTATATTATACAAAGATTTTCTTCCATATGATATATACTTTACAGCATCAGTGATTCTCGATAATGACATTTTTTTATTATCGAAGTGAAAAGGTGGAATTTTACCAGCCTCCTTTGGGAACCCCCCCCCCCCTTCCCTTTGAAAAAACCCTGAGTACTACTTTTAAGTTACAAGTCAGTAGTATAATTTAGCTGTGGAAAGTTTCAACCTGTATAAGAAAGACTAATAAAAACATGGTCTTGACTGTGCAAAATACACATTTTGCACATTTCTTGTTTTTATATGTCCGTTGTGGAGGACGACCAAATTTTTGGGAGGACAACCAAATTTTTGCAGCTGGTTTTCAATTTCAGTTGCTTAAGGATCATCCCTGGAAAAGTTTTTAAATTAGGTATTTTGGTTAAAAAAAGTTCACTCTACAAAATGCTGATACTTTACCATGTTTTAAGTTTACTAAATAAACCTGACAATTGATGTCAAAGGTACTTTTATGACAGGGTGTGAAATATAAACACACAAGTCACCCCAGCAGACCAACTGCAGCTGGCCAAAACACCTGTTGGAATCAACAGAGCATTCCCCATGGGTGCTAGCACTGACTACAGCATGCCATGTCCACATGCAAACACGAGGATAAAACAAACTGCAAATGTATAAAAGTAGTAAAATGGGATGAGTGACAAATGTACACTGTCAAAATCCATCATTCCAAGATTGTGAAATGTAATGTTAGGAGGAACCTGCCATTGATGGGCTCACACAGGCCCTGATAACCCTATTTAACGAGCCTATACCAAGGTCCACCACACTGCTAGTGCTACAGTACAGTCCTGTTGCACATGCCCCTCCTGCAGTGGACGCTATGATGCTGTTCTTCCCATTCGCAGAATTCTTCCACCTAAAGTTTCTTTGCTGAACAGCTAAAAAACCATATTGGAAAGTTTGGTATTTTCAGGGGGGAAATCCCCAAAGCAGAAATAAGAACAGAGATGAATTGTCCATGCAAAATAAAACACTGATGGCCATTGCAAATTTACCAAAATTTAACAGCATCTTTGCAGTCAATTAATAACAAATATTTTTACATGTCTAGTAGGCCTAGAGCCAAAACATATTCCCATCGTGGTTTGCAAACATTTCAATCTTCTTCTTCGTTACGGTGATACATCCACCAGGCACAAGGACATTTGCTCACCATGGGCCGAGTAAATCAACAACTTGGAAGTACGGTTTAGCAGTAATGAATCAAACTCCCCTTTTAGAAAATTTACTTCCTGGCGGATTCCTGTTTGTGCATCGTCAATGATTCTTAATTTAACTAGGCCTAGGCCCTAAGCTGTAATATAACTAGCCTATGCCTATCCCATCGAGGTTTGCAAACATTCCGATCTTCTTCTTTGTTATGGTGATACATCCACAAAGACATTAACTCACCATGGACCAAGTAGATCACCACCTTGGAAACACAGGTCGTCATCGCGTTATGTATACACTATACCATGTCAACTTAAGACAAGCATGTGGGTGACTGCCTAGTAGAATGGGTCTCAAACTGTATGTAGTTTTTCTGTTTTTATGTCTGGTTCTCATGTAATACAGGCTGCATTTGTCTTTGTAGAGGATTATTCAGCTGGATTCTGTATTGTTATGTGTGGATGGCTTATTTTCTGAGTGTTTTTACAGGATGTGTTTTTGACACATGTGGCAGGCAAGGTAGGCAGTAGGCAGGTTGTGTATATCAGTTCTGCTACACTGTATGATTTACATGTACATTGGTAGGCCATGGTGGCCTAGCTTATGTGTGTAGCCTAGCCTCAATGTTATTAAGAGAGATTGATATAGTTTTGGTGTTGATATTGCAATCTGGAAGTATCTAGTCCTCATTTGGTGGTGATTTGAGATAAGGTTAGGCCTTGTATAAGGCAATGTCGACCCCAAAACTATCAACCTCAGAGTCAGGTCTAGTATTTGGCCATGAGAGCTCAGGTGCAGAGGAGGTATGGAATTGTAAACTCTGCGAAAAGGAATTTTCAGGAGGGAAGTGCGAGCTTCTGGAATGCGAATATTGTGACAAGCACTTTTGTAGAAAATGTTTAGGCTTATCTGCATCTGAGTATAAGCTTTTTGCTAAAAGATCAGATCTTCATTGGTATTGTCCACCATGTGAAGAAAAGGCTGTTAAAAGTATTAGGATAGAAAAGGAAATTGAGGAGAGATGTAAAGATTATTTTAGTAAGTTTGAGAAAAGATTAAAGGATTTGGAAGAAAAGATGTCTCAAAAAACAAGTATTGAAGATGTACAGAAGTTGATTAAGGAAAGTGAAAAGAGTGGTGCTCCTCTGGAAAATGTTCAATTAGCTGTTAAGGAGCAGATATCTGAATTTCGTGACAGTGAGCAGAGGAAGTTGAATGTTATTATTTTTAATGCAAAAGAGTCTGACAAAAGAGAAGTTGAGGCTCGAAAAGAAGAGGATTTTAAACTATTGGACAAGTTATGTAAAGAAATGAAGTCTAATCTTGATGCAATCAAGAATGTAACAAGACTAGGAAAGAGGGTAGTGAATGATGGGGGTAATGTGGAAAGGAGACCGATGAAAGTTATATTTGAAGACATGAAATCTAAAAGCAAGTTTATGTCAAACTTGGGTAATTTAGCTTCAGCCTCTGAGGGTCTTAGGTCTTTAAGTATAGCTCAAGATCTGACTCCAAAGGAAAGGGAAATTAATAAAAAGAAATTAGCTGAAGCAAAGCAAAAAAACGAGGAGCTGAGTTCGGGGGATTTCAAGTTTGTTGTGAGGGGCCCTCCTTGGGAAAGAAAGGTGACGAAAGTAAAGTTATAGTGAAGTCTACAAGGAGTATTGTTGTAAATAATGTAAATAGTATTAATAGTTTAAATCGAAAAATGTTGACTGAGCTTGATATTTTGAATTGTTTTTACACAAATGCTGATAGTTTATCTAACAAACTGGATGAACTTAGATGGAGGGTTAAAAGCAGCAAAGTGGATGTTATTGGTATTACCGAAGTGTATCCTAAAAATTATAGATTTCTTCCTGGCAAGGCAGAGCTCCATATTGAAGGTTTCAATTTGTTCCTGTCAAATCAGGTAGGCAATTCATCAAGAGGAGTGGCTCTGTACATAAAAGATGGGGTGTTGGCTGATGAGTTTCAAGTTCACTCAAATTTTAAAGAAAGTGTTTGGGTTAGCATAAACTTACAGGGTAATGATAAATTGTTGATCGGCTGTATTTACAAGAGTCCAAATTGTGATGTGGACAATTTAATTGAGTTAAATTCCCTCATTTCAAAGGTTTCCAAAATTGGTTATTCTCATATCTTGATTATGGGCGATTTTAATTTTCCCAAAATCAACTGGAGCTCTTTAAGCTGTAGTGGTGACAATTCAAGTGAAAATTTTTTAGAATGCGTTAGGGATAGTTTTCTCTACCAGCATGTTAAGGAGTTTACAAGGACAAGAGTTGATAGTGAACCTAGCATGCTCGATTTAATTTTCACTAATGAGGAGGACATGGTTCAAGATGTACAGCACTCAAGTCCATTAGGACATAGTGATCACTGTGGAATTCATTTTTTTTTAGATGTTATTTTGATTCAAGTGCACATGTCAGAAGGAAGTACAACTTTTTTAAAGGTAATTACATGGGAATGAACCAGAGATTAGATTGCGATTGGGATAAATTTATGCAAGGTGATAATGTTAACAAGCTCACGGACAAATTTATGCTACTATTTAATCAAGCTACAAACGAGTTTGTACCAAGAACAAATCCTCAAAAAATCATAAAAGCAAAAAAGCATAATTATCTTCCACTTGATGATAAAATCGTTTGCAAGATTAAAAGGAAACATCGTTGCTGGCAGAGGTATATGGAAACACGGGACCAAAGGAAATATCAGGACTATACTAGACTTAGAAATCAGGTGAAAAATTTAGTAAGAAAAGCCAAGGTATTAATGGAGAAGGATATTGCAAAAAATATTAAGAGTAATCCTAAAAGGTTTTGGCAGTATGCCAACTCGAAGCGTAAAATAAAAACTGGAATACCCAATTTAAAGATGAATCAAACTGATGGTGAGATTGTAATGACAAAAGATGATAGTGAAAAGGCTGAGGTCCTAGCTAAATTTTTCAGCAGTGTTTTTACTGCTGAACCTGAGGGTCCAGTTCCTTTTATTGAACCTATTGAGGATGTCAATCTTTGTGCGGACATCATGGTGAAGGAGTCTGATGTTTTTGATTTACTTCAGAATTTGGATGTTAATAAGTCACCTGGTCCTGATGGGCTTCATCCAAAGGCATTAAAAGAATTAGCTCAGACTATTACAAAGCCTTTGACTAAAATATTTAATTTATCTCTTTCTACTGGTAAAGTTCCAGATGTTTGGAAAGTAGGCAATATTACTGCTTTATTCAAGAAAGGTGACAAGGCTCTTCCAGGAAATTATAGGCCAGTCAGTTTAACAAGTGTAGTGTGCAAAGTACTTGAGAAAATAATTCGATCTTTTATGGTTGACCATATGAGGATGAATAATTTGTTTAGTAATAAGCAGTTTGGCTTTATCTCTGGGAGATCAACTACTCTGCAATTACTGAAGGTTATGGATGTCTGGACAAAAGTGGTTGACAATGGTGGTTGTGTTGATGCTATATATATGGACTTTATGAAGGCCTTTGATAAAGTGCCACATAGAAGACTTCTGGAGAAACTTAGGGCATATGGCTTTAGCATCCAAATAAGGCGATGGATTGAAGATTTTTTAAAAGGAAGAAGCCAAAAGGTTATTATTAATGGAGTTAATCTAGTGAGCATGCAGTTACAAGTGGTATTCCTCAGGGTAGTGTTTTAGGTCCCATCTTGTTTGTTATATATATAAATGACTTACCTAAGTGTGTGAATGGTACGGCCTATTTATTTGCGGATGATACAAAGATATTTAAAGAAATTAGAGGCATGGATGATATTGAGGATTTGCAGAGAGATCTTGATCAACTCCAGAGCTGGTCTGACAAGTGGCTTTTGAAGTTTCATCCCGACAAGTGCAAAGTGTTAACTGTCTCTCTTAATAGGTATCATAGTTGTCTCCCTCGGAGTTATCACTTATACAATGATAGTGGCGATGAAGTGTTCTTGGAAAAGTCAGATTGTGAGAAGGATATAGGCATTTTTGTGGACAGTGGTCTGGACTTTTCAGAGCACATTCAGTACCAAGTAAGCAAGGCCAATAGTATTATGGGCCTTATTACACGAACATATACGTTTTTGGATGAGCAATGTTTCAAGCTTCTATTTCAGGCCTTGGTAAGGCCACATTTAGAATATGCTGCTGCTGTTTGGTCACCTCATTATCAACGTGACATTGATGCTATTGAAAATGTTCAGAGGAGGGCAACTAGGTTGATTCCATCTTTAAAGGGTTTAACTTACATGGAAAGATTAAAGAAACTCAAGTTGCCAACTCTAAAGTATCGTAGGTTAAGAGGTGATATGATTGAGGTTTTTAAAATTGTTTCAGGTGTGTATGACAGAGATGTTACAGAGGGTTTCCTCAAATTTAGTAAAATTACTCATACACGTGGTCATAGTCAGAAGTTACTCAAAGAGTTTTCTAGACTCAACATTAGAAAATTTAGTTTCATGAGTAGAGTTGTTGATGTTTGGAATAGCCTTCCTGAGAGTGTAGTCTCAGCCACCACTGTTTTTCAGTTTGAGAAGGCACTGGATAGGTTTTGGGCTGGCTATGAGATGTTGTATAACTACAAGGCTGATTTTGTGTAAGTTTTATAGTATGTCAGTCACCCACAGCTTATGATTGTTGCTTTAGTTGTCAATGGTGAAGATCAAGACTATGAAGATGCGGACATAGAGGTCGATAGACCTGCGTCCACTGATGTTCCTAAGGTGTTCCTAAGGTATTACCTACACCACGATGGTGTAGGTAATAGTTTAACGCTAGGATGACCTGTGCCCTAGCCTATATCCTATTCCTACTGTAATAATATTAACAGTTAGGCCTAATACTTGTCAGGAGGAATGCAATGTTACTGTTACTTGTTTACAGTTTTAGTTAAACATGTACGCAACACATTTTTGGCCTTTCATTTCAACTCAACTGTACTATGGGCCTACACTGACTAACGTCACAACACTTACACTAAGTTACGATAGGCCGAAAAACCATCTCGCCTCTTCTAACTTCCCCTAAGTTAACTTAACACTTAACTGAATTAGGTGAATACTGTAAGTGGAAGTTGTAACGTTAGTGTAGCCTAACAACAAGTTTTAAATGAAATACAATTCTAAGCAACTCCGTCGATGTGATTGTGGGTCACGGAAACCAATCTTGGAAACTCAGATCTCACCTTTCCAACCACAATTACTTAAATAAACTTGAAATGCAACGAAGGATAGATGATGTAGGGTGTACGGTTAATTCCGGAGTTAATATTTAACGAGAGAATACCGTTCGAAGTACAGTTCTGTTTGGTGACTCTCGGTGTTACGTCTTCACCGATTCAGCACATTGCATGTTGATTAGGATGACCCAGCGCAGCGGAAGTTAGCAGACGTGTGATCATGTGACCACCTATGTCATAAAAAGCAGCGTTTCTATATTTAGACTGGCGTAATGCCCCAAAATTCACGGTGGGCGAACTGAAAATGCCTTTTTCGGACACCGTACAAAACGGAATCGCTAGATGTTTAATAGTAATATAGCAGTTGCTTGTTTTTCAGTGTGGTATGTAAATAAAATTTCACATTTACTTCTATACTTAATAAATTCTTCTACAAGCGCTAGTGTTAGGTGGTCGGAAACTTCCCACAGAAATATACTGTGATAGTTCCATGGATGTTTTCAGGATTTGAAAGTTGTGCTATTACTCTAAGTACAGTTACAGTACTCCCCCCAATTCCTGTTTAGAAATAAGACATAAGGTGCAAGTCTTGAGCTGAACTTCTGTTTGAAGTGGGTTAAACTCTAGATAAGCATACTGATGTCCCACTTCCCGATGCCCCACTTCCAGCTAAGTGGAGCCAGTTTCAGACTTTGGGGTCCTTTCTTTGTGTATTCGTTAAGGGGGGGGGGGGGTATTTTTGGCCCTTCAGAACAATCAGCGTTTTGCCGACTGAGCGACGTGTGGGGGGGTGGGGTGTCAAACTCCCACACCCTTTCCCACAGCTACACCCCTGCCTATAAACCTACCCTCTCAGTACTCTGAAAACTAGTATATGCACGCCACTAAAATTAAATATGGCTCCACGTTAGCCAAAGTTCTTAAATTGTTGGGTGTAATCTTCGTCTTATCCGTGTATCTTCGCAACTTGTGCCCAAGAGGAAATGGAACCTTAAGCATGTGGAAGAGAACCCTTGCGCGGTGTTTCCGGTTTGGCTTAATTGTACATTACACCATGTTACTAAACTGCATGTACGCCGGTGACAGATTTCTGTCAATACATACGAGATTATTTATAGGTCAATATTTCAAATGGCAATTCCCATGTTGTGAACTATTAAGACAGGTTGACCTCAAGGGAGTCGTTGTTATTCTTTATTGTTTTATTTAATTTACCGAACCCTTTGCTTGTTTAATCTTTACGCCGATGACACCAATATTCTTTATAACAATGCAAACCTTAAAAAAAATCACAGGCAGCTGTTTTTCATCCACATCAGAAAAGACTGATGAAAACCTGACTGGCATTACCATACACAATACCTTTGTCCCCTCAGCAGAATCTGCTCTCTTTTCGGTATTTTACTGGATTCTCATTAACTTGCCGATCGCATCACCTTGACTGAATTTGCAGGAAACATAGGTAGGGCTCTACCCGCTCTCGTATTCAGAAACCCTGTAATATCTTACCTAAAACCATATACGTACAATTCACTTGCTCTTTATTTTATCTCTTACTGTGTAATTGTCTGGGGCAACACGTCCGCAGTAGGCTACATACTCAAAAGTTATGATCCAAACACCTACCCTCAGTGGAAGCGCCAGGATTTTAGAATGGTTGGGAGAAATTGTGGTGTGGAGGAGGCGGGTTTGCACATATTGCGAGAGCGAGCGTTTACCGTATACATATGCAGGGAATAAATATACACGTTATCAGGCTACGCAGCTGAGGGGAGGGGTGAGGAATGGGGGGAAGGGTGTGACAGGGGGAATTTGTACTCTAGCTTACTACCAAACTCGATTGACAATTGTTTCATTGTTCATAGTCATGGGTACAATACCAAACATAGCTCTTAATCCTTGGCATGGATTCGTAGTCAGGGGTAGGGGACAGACTTTCGTTTGAGATTTAGGACGTTACAGCACGGTAGACCTCCATGGTTATAGTAACAATGAAATTAGCCACGCGTATTCAACAAGGACAAAGGACGTTTTCACAAGAACACTGGCAAGATAGTAAAAAATGGCGCTTTATAGGCCTATTTTCAACATAACAGATTTCACTCAAGCAGCCTCGGGCTCGAATCTGGATCTAGAGATTTATTATTTTTTTTTGGAGGGGGGGGGGGGGAGGGGGGAGGGCACATGTTGCCAAACGTCTGTGATAGGACATATAAGAAGCATGGCCAACTGCCCCGGACAACTTCTCCGGACAATTCTTCTTCGGACGACTCCATCTGAACAATTTCTCAAGAGAGGGTTTAGAGTTAAGTTTAAGACGGGTTTGAATCTTCCGAGTTGGGAATTGTGTCTTGGAAAGTTGTAAGGGGTGTGAGTTGTCCGTTTGGAATTGCCCAGGGGGAGGGGGAGTGAACGGGGAGGAGGTTAGCCGGGAGCCCTTTCAGTGGGAGTTCTTGCCTATAAGAGCGAAACCCTTTTGCGGACACCGCGTGGAACTGGACAACGAGACAATATGGGTTTTGCAAAGTCCCTAGATAGCCGTAAACGGCACTTCCCGAGTGTCCTGAACTGCATGTAGCCTGCCTTGAAATAAGTATCTCATGTACATGTAATTTCTCAATTAATGAGAAAAACATCACTCTGTAAAAAGTGGAAATAATTTGGATAGCTTTATCTCAGAGAATTTTCGCCCCTATTAAATTTCGTTTGCTCGTTCGGCTGCCAAGCGTAAATCTATAAAAATCATTGAGTTGATGTGGAAGTTTATGAGGTGTTTGAATGGTGTAAACACGGAATGATTCTTATAATAAGCATAATTAGTCACATCCAATAGGTTGGAAAAAATGTCACCTTTCCTTTCTAATTTTTGACCCTGACTTGCACTGGCTGTGTGGATATGAATTAGTACTAACGTGAAAAGTATCTAGTCACAAAGTCTCAAAAACCAGACTGAATCGTTTATTACTCACTCGTTATTGTTCCTCCTTCATGTTCCTCTTTACGTGACAATGGGAATCCTCGTAGCTTGACCATTTGCAACAAGGATGTTATGGAAACTTGACAGGTTTAGGAAAATTTAGGCAACCACTCAATATGCACCTTTGTCGACGTGAGCTAAAAAAAAAATCTTACTGTCTCTTGCATGAACTATTTAAGCCCAGCGCCACCAATCGTTGGCGACGATTGTACGAGCGAAGTTTTGGCTGAAAATACCGGAAGATCAAAGGATTTGAGACCACAGGAAATGGAATTATCGACCTTATTTTCTTTGTTTATTTTACGTTTTTCGCCTCTGTCCACCCCAACGATTGAATCCCATGCTCTAACCAACCTCCTTGCTCTAATTATGTACTATCACTTAATAACCTCTCTTAGTCAACGATGGGATCAGATTCGTTGGGCTTGCTGCTTGAGATGTCACTCCAAGCTAAATTAAAAAAAAAAATATATATATATCCCTGTTCCTTCGTTCAAGGGAAATTTACAGACTTAACTACTATCCTACTATACTTTCATTTCCCCATTTTACTTGTGATATTATCTCGATTTTTGTTTTTGTTCAATTAAGTAAATTGTTCGTTTTTTTTTTTCAACGTACTTGTTTCTCTCTTTTGTTCTAGTGCAGTGGTCTCCAAACTCTTTCCCTGGGGTCCAACTAAAATGCTGAAATTCTGAATCGTCCCACCTATGCATATTTACGCATATTCCAACACATAACGTTTCTTCACGTGTTGCGAGTATCTATTTCCGAAATCTAAAATGGTGTGTGCTTGTCAAAAGTTTCCATTGTCCCTCAGCAGAACTCAACATTTATTTTTACTTTATCTTCTTTCACTTTTTTTTCGATCGAAAAGTTAGGCGTCCCATACAAATTTTCAGGCATCCTCCTATGTGGGTAACAGCAGTTTGGCGACCGTCGTTCTGGAGGATACTGTTATCCAACCTTAAGTAGCCTCCTTGTGTTTCCCCTTAACCACTACATCACTGAATACGTTGTTGTGTATCTGTTATGATGTTTCATTTCCAGTTATTTTTTTCTTTTCATTTAATGCATATGTTAAAAGACTTATTGTAGGTACAGTTTTAAGATGATTTAAAGACAAAAACTCATCGCCCCAGACAGTTTCAATTCTCCCAACCACCTACCTCTAGTCCCTCCCTCAGCCTGTCTTAAATTCCTCCACATGTGTAATCAAAACAATGGGTCCCTGTGTACGCTGTGTAATACGAGCTGGTCTGCATCTTTCGAATTTGCTGTCAATCTTAGAGTACTGTTACTTAGAACCAGTTGAGAATTTTGCTTTCTGGGAGGTAAAAATATAGCTTAGAGTGATGCAATACAGCCTTTAAATAGAGTTTAGTCCAAAAGAAAACAAAATGCGAATTCCCGTTTGGAAGACTGTGGCTACTATTTAAGTATACCGCCAGGGGCCAACGAACCCTTAATCACAGATGTAGAGGGTAAGGGGAATTACCAACATTCTTGATCTGGTTACAGACGACTGATACCGCAATCCAGTATGTCCCAACCAAATTCAATCGGCATATGTTCCTCTTCCGTAGGTCATCATATGTATGGACTGTGGGAAGTAACAGAATCCGTCCATCGATTTTTGTTTGCTTCGTTGACTCAGGTCTCAACCATATCATAATGGTAGTTAAATATTAAAATCAACCCCAGAAAAGGCCTCTTTTTTTCCACTGATAGCCTGCCAGTCTTTGTTGACCTATTCTTACCATTGCAACAGCCGACCATGGCCGATATCTCAGATCCTTGATGGCAGCCCTGCATCGCAACGACATTTTTTGTTGGTTTGGGGGGCTACAACAATGATGGATTTTACCAGCCTGGGGCGTGCCCCTCGCATTTGAAAAGGAAATGAGCCCTTTTCAAAGGTTCTTGGTGCAAAATTGTGCGAGATTTTCCATCTTTTCCTCCTGCATTTGTATTCCAAATAAAGCAGGAACTTTTTTACTGAATTGAATTTCGTTTTTGAGGGAATCCCCTTGTGGCTCTGTGCCTGCTCGATAGTAGTACGTGACAACAATGACTAATGTAGATGTTCGAATGGCTGCCGATGTCAAACTTTCATTGTACAGTATAGCACGCCATAAAAAAAAAGCTGGACGGGTTCGTCATTTGACCAGGTGTAAGTTCAAAAGAGAAATTCTGGACTTTGGCCGGTTGGGAAATGGTTTCAACCTTTTGTACTTTTTTTTTTGGTACTAAACATCATGCACTGGGGGTAAATTAAATGTTGCATATACTGTCATCAAAAGTACAGATGGGAGGTCTAATTAATTTATGGTTCATTACCTACTGAGGATGGCCGATGACAGTATCTGCCAAGGTCTCTATCAGAGCTCACAATGATCCTAGTCAGGTCAGCAGGAACCCTTTAGATATTCTTTTGGGTTTCCCTAATTTCTTACGATTTTGAAGTTTCTGAGGGAACATTGTAGAAAAAAAAATGGAAAAAGAAAAAGTCCTCAGAACGACTAATGGAATTAAAAAAAAACCCCATCGTAACCTTTCGAACAAATCTATTTGCGCAGGTTAAACTTGGGTGAAAATAAAAATGAAATGAAATCACTCCAGCACAAAGAAATTAAACACAGAAGACGATTTGAAATTTGTTTCCATTGTCCTTCATTCATGATACTATCATCATTATCTTCATCATAATACATACAGGAATACAATTTGTTTAACAGGAGATGCGACTGAATGACACAGAGTGATTACAAGATAAGGGATTAAAAGCAACTTAATCACTAAAGCTATAAAACAATATGTGTAATCATCACTTAAAGGTAGGTATACCATGACCAAAAAAAAAAATCAGAAAAACTTTCGTTTCAATTTTTATGTTACAAGAGAGGAAAAGAAAGGAAATACTCTCAATCAATCATATTACAAGAGGTCACGCCAAACAAGATTTGATACTACCGTAAACAAAAGAGTCCAGAATTACTGTATTCATAAACATGTACTTAAAAAAAAAGTCCCTCTGGGGTAAAATGACCAGCAGGGAATTCTCCGTGGACTAACAGAATCACAACGGACGAGAAAGATCGGACTGTTCACAGTATTTTCCAAATGATTACATTGTTTACGAGGCTGCAGCACTTTAAACAAGCCACTGCAACAACGTAACTGGGATTGCTTGGGAGTTGACAATATAGGTTGATCCAGTACCTGCAACCTGGACACTTTTTCCCAAAGAGCTTTTTTTTTCACACCACTGAAGCATATGATTACAAAATTTGCATGTCAATAACCATGCATATTGTTTTTCATTTGAAGGCCCTTAGTTTAAGCTTCATCCAAACCTTCTCTGTGTCCTTACATCAACAGATGAACTTTAAGCTAATCGCACTGATCACAACTAATTTTCTGAAATTGCTCACTTATCTTACGAATCAGTGTAAGAGAAATATTTGAGACCTGCACACGCTTTCCTGCAAATACAGAAAAATAAAATTCCATGACTTTTCCTTGACCTTGGCATGACTGAACACACAAGACTTTGATCGATTGTGATAGATATTAAATCTTTTTAACCTGCCAAATAATTAGCAGTTTGTTCTAAATTTCATGACTCTTACATGACTTCTGTCAGTTTTAGAAATATGACTTTTCCTGGCCTGGGAGGTGAAAATAAAATTTCATGACTTTCCCAGACCACGGGAACCCTGCTTGCGGTTAAAACCATCTCTTACACTTCATGAAAATGGAAGGATAAAACTATGAAAAGTGAAGCACTATTAAGGGAAGATACTCAACTGAGAAAAAATATGTAAAAAAAAAAAAAAAGAACTTGCAAAAATGAAAAAGGTTCCCTGCTAAATGGGTCAAGGGACCTTGCTTCCATTCATTCTAGATGGAAAACAATTGACTGTTTAGAATAATCTCTACATGGTGTCTACTCCGGCAAAGGGCTTTCCAGACACTTTCTCAAATCAGAAATAGCAAGGGCAGACTAGCATAAGGCAATGCTTGCGCACCGTAGGGAAGCAAAATGGTCTTTGATGTAAAGTAATCGCAATCATAATACGACAGCAGGGCTTGGGGGTGATACCTGAATTGTCTTCCTAAGCAACAAAATGGCAAATCTACACAGGTGAAAAATTATCATCAAATCTTACCTATCTTTTGGAAGATGTTTACAAGTGAACACTGCTGCAAGTCTTTGTCATTTTGGTGAATAAATCTTCAAGAGGTTATGGCTCTTTTGGAAGCAAGTGAATTTTCTCCTCATTTTCTCTTTTCGTTCATGTCTAAAAAATGTGTGAACAGAAATTTACAAAACACTTCGGCAAATTAGTGATACGTTTTGACAAATACATCCATCATAAATAACCATAAGAATCCACAGCTTTCCATTTCAAGTGACATGGCTCTTCTTCTTTTACTGCCCCAAGATCTTACCATCAGGAGCATAAATTTTCTGTTTAACATTTGTGGATAACAAAGAGAAATGCTTGTAATGGTTTCTTGTCAGATCTTGACAACTAATGACGAAGCAACATGTCTGCCGAATGTTGCTAACAACAGTGATGGATACTAAGTTGCTATGGTAACACTAATAAATATTCATGTCACCATTAAAGCTAGCAACAAATCCCCATAAATGTTTGTGCCCCCTCAAGAGGGACACACCTTACCTTGATAATGTGTCAGATCATATTGTATCATGCTTGAAAAGGCTTCTTGAGACGTAATTTCAATACAAAGGTTATGGGTGGGGGACAATATCAGGATAGGGTTCAAGCCAATGATCATCACGAAATGTAATCTGTGGTACTTTCATGTATGTGAGATTTGTCGACATCAAACTATCACTGCGTGTATCAGCTAATCATCACATGGTATCATAGAAAGTGGATGCCCTCTCAAGATGATTCTAACCCTGACAGTACTGTTGACTCATCTTGACATATTCTGCATTAGGTAGGATTCATCCTTGTCGAGATACGACTGTGACACACAGTGAAAACTCTGAAAAAAAAAGAAGACAAAGTCTGTGTGCTGATGACTTAATGAACATTCATCACCTCAACCAATTACAGCCATGTTAAAAAAAAAAAAAAAATCACAGCATTTCTTATATTGCCAGCAACTTGCATGTCACTTGTTTACTTTTTCAATTAAGAATATCGACTTAAATGGTATTTCTCTCTGTGCATAAAATGATCACAGGTTCCCATTAAGTGAAAACCAATTTCTGGAACGACTTGGACGTCAACTCTTCGACGAAAAATTTGTCTTCTTGCGACTTTGAATATAACTAGTGTCTTGATCTTGATAGTAAATAACAAACACTCTCTTTTGCAGAACAAAAAACAAATGCCAAATATGGGCAATTATTACCATGAAACAATACTACATTCTCTCGACCATTTTTCCGTATCATCATAATGTTACTTTTTATCTAAGTATTGACATTTACTCCAACAATCACATGGAAATTTCAAATATCTTCTAAGGAAGCAAAACAGCAGGAGAACTTGGAAATGTTAACAGAACGCAACAAGACTTTTATTGTCAACTTATTTTGTTTGTTTCTTTTTCTCTTGTTT
The DNA here is from genome assembly GCA_021234535.1 of Stichopus chloronotus. NCBI lineage: Eukaryota > Metazoa > Echinodermata > Holothuroidea > Aspidochirotida > Stichopodidae > Stichopus > Stichopus chloronotus. The sequence goes on from CM037831.1 coordinate 7,837,731, forward strand.
AAAATAAAATAGAAACATTAAATATTCTCTAAGGGTTGACAAAATGAAAGATTTTTTGAAGAATGAAAGAATACTAATTAATGGCAGCTAGAATATTTTTCAGCAAAAAACCTTTACAGAAAAAAAAAATATGTAAGCACTGGAACATCTATTACCTTTAGGCTACCTTATCCCACACAGGTAATATGTTAGGCTACTGACTATCAAATTCTACTTTTTGTACCTTTTTCCAATTCTTGTTGCTGTTATGCTCACTGTGGCTTAACAACATACAGATTGTGTCAGGCATATTTGCACATTAAAAGGTAGACCTTGCTTGTTTAAATATAACTCAAACCATATACAACCCCTGAGGCTGAGGTGAAACAAGTTAAGAACAAGCATAGGTTGATGTAAAAATGATACCAGCTTTCCAACATATTTCACACTGCCCATCTACCTGCATCGGACCAGCACGTCTAGTAAATGTCATACACTGAATGCCCACATTAAAGTACATTTGGCAGTCACATCCAACTGAGACAAGTTGAGTGCCAGCAATACAGTAGATCAAACTACGACATCTAACTATGACAAGTTCAATACCTGTAATACAAGGATTAGGCAGTCATATCAAATTGTGACTAATTGAAAGCCTACCTACATTACAGTAGATCAGTCACAGCCAACTGTGACAAGTTGAATGCCTGCATTAGAGCAGATCAAGCTGCCACATCTAACAGCGACAAGTTGAATGCCTGCAATACCGTCGAACAGGCAGACACATCCAATTGTGACAATTTAAAAAGCCTATACTACAGCAGATCAGGCAGTCACATCCGACCGCAACAAACTGAAAGTAGATTAGGGAGTCTCATCTGACTATACCAAATAAAATACCTGAATCCATATAAATCAATATACATTAGGTAGTCACGTCCAGCTGATTGTAAAAAATAATTTGGACAGTCAAATTGTGACATACTGAATCCCTGCATTACAGCAGATCACAGTGATAAGGATGTATCCCTGACATATCAAAACAAATTATCTCACTCTTCCTTTTCTCTTTCAGAAGTTTTCAAAGAACATGGGAAAACAGAATGGCTATTTTGCAAATTATGAAAAATATTTAAAACCATGCAGTTCTCACTGAAAACCCACAATGAGGCAGCCGTCCAAATTAATACAAAAGAATGATAAATGCGGCCTTTGATTTCATTGGTGATGATCATGAAAAAGATGGTGTGGGTGGGTTGCCATTGGCTGGATGGTGTCACAACTCATGAATACACATGATCTTCTCAGAGAGGAGAACTTTCCACAAAGTTGTCATCAATGAATTGAAATGTGCAGCAATTAAACAGTTGACATGAACAGCATTCATCAAATTTTTTCCTTCTTGCAAAGGAAAGTTCAGGATAATTATAACCACAATTAAAACAGAGGAGCAATTATAAAGGATTTATATCCAGAATCTTCCAACTGATTCTATTTGTCAGTTGACATATTAAGAAGCCATTTCAGGCGGCAAAAATATCTGTTGGTCCACAAAATGATTATCAACAACTGACTAACTTCTTCCTTCTCTAAAGAAAGTCTTATTCATGGCACTTTCAAATCAAAGCAGACCTGATCTAGAGACAAGGAAAGAGGAGGCAGTTTGGCTCAGATGAACTTTTTATCAAACTTTTGAACTCCTGAAATTACAGATATGCCTTTTTTTCCTTTATACATACCTCTAAATGTACTTGAAAACTGAAAACAAATGTATAAACCCATACATCCATTCACTTAGGTGTTGGTAACTTTAGAGAGTCAAAATATTACTGCTCTTAGTTTGTGACACTCATTCTCAAGGACCATGGGGAACACATGGGGGCATGTACTTTTATAATACACACTGGAGGGTCATCATTGTGCCCCCAATACAAATCCACCCCCATGTGACCATTCCCCTCATAGGTCGACTGCTACCGACGTGAAGCGTAACAAACAGACAGTGTTCCAGATAGAGGGCACAGTGTCCATGGTTTAGTTGTGATTGAAACACCACCAATCTCTTGAAAGTCCCGGCTGTGGAGTGCAGATAACGGTTGGCCAGCGGGGACCAAACACAAACCATCTATCTGGTAGGTGGTGGGCAGACCTCATATAATTGGTTGACTGTATCAATACACCCAGCTTACTGGTACCCACTGAGGAGTGGTACAGATCTCCTCCATGGCGTGTTCCAGGGTCCTGATGGTCTCGTCAATGTCGTTATTGTATATGGTGAGGTCGAAGAAGTGGCCGTAGGCCTGCGAGAGTAACTCTGACTCTTTGGCTAATCTTTCCAGACTCGGATCCTGGAAGAGAAAAGAGTAAGAGTAATTTCTAACATAGGAGACAAGGGAAGAGAGACGAAAAGAGAAGAAGATACTTTCATCAGCTTCCATTCTGTGCCTACAAATTCATGCATTGTTGATGAAGTTAAAAGTTAACTTAGGTAGTATATTTTCAGGTCATCGAGAAAGCAAATGAACTTATCACTGAGCAGAAAATTAGACCATGCAATGTATTAGAATGTACCCTCCATGTAGTTAAGAATTATTGATGGAGAAAACAATCCCCCCTCCAAATACCCGGTGTATATCCACTGGCAATATTCAGAGAAAATTAGTGCCCATGGCTGACCAAGTCTTGTAGCAAAAATCATTTGGTGGCAAACACATTGACCAATTTTCCTTGGAAAATGATCTTGACATTGCCTTGTTTTGTTAATTACTGCTGAAAACCTACATATCCCATGGGAAATCCTGTCAACAAAGTAAATAGTCAGCAACTGTGTTACTAGAAGGAATTTATCCCTACAACGAATACACATTAGCTATGAACTCTCATTCAGCCGAGATGTCCACGCATCTTGCTGCTTCGTATTTGAGACGAAACCTACGCCAACATTTGCAGCGAGTCATAACCTCCGTCGTACCTTGATCGCCAAACGGCACGTTGTGCTAATCTGAGTTACACCACCAAGGATACGATGAAACTAAATCTTGCTATATGACGGAACATTTCTTCGGCAGGTTTTCCAGTTGTTTTTTCCTAACTGTCTCCAGTGACCACACACTTCTGTCAACCTTGCTCAAATTTGTGACAAAATGCAGGGTAACACAAAGAGCAACTGAGGGTGTCTGGTATTATCACTGATTACTACCATCCAATACCGTGATTAAAGCAAGCAGACCTTTTTTTTCCACGGTAAAACATGAAATAAAAACCAAAACCATGGACCTTCCTTTGCAAATCAACCTCTCGGGACCGAACCTTACATTACCCAATTCCACCAATCAGCTCCCCCCCCATCTGCCAAATTAATACTGTCCGTCTCTTTTATAAGAATGGGAAATAAGACGGTGAGTCTGCTCACAAAGGAACTTACATGTGGGCCGTTCATACTGCTGAGAGATGGTGCTGCGATGAACACCACAAACGGTGCAAACTGGGCGCACCGTAACACCTTTAATGCCTGCAAAGTAAAGATGTGAATGATGTTAACAAAGTGTGGAATGTGAGGCAGCCAGACGTGGCTGCCGTACCTTGGCATAGCAATTTACATAGTCAAGGTCACCTTTCTAACTCATGAAATTTGTATCACCCACCTCGTCTCATTTCAATGAACAACCTCGTCTCATCTCACTAAGCAAACTGGTCTCATCTCATTAACCAAACTGAGCCTTCTATCCCTGAACCATCTTTGTCTCATCTTTGTTCTTAACTCCTATCCCTCTTCTTGAACTTTTTTCCTAACAAAACTTTTTTTCCAAAACTTCTCTTCTAAAACTTCTTTTTTCCTCTTCCAAAAGTCCGATAGTACTTTTAATGTAAACAAACTTCTCACTAGGGTGGTAAGTAAAGTAGAATCACAGCACTGACAACGAAGGACATTAATACTGACATACACTCTTCTTGACAGAGAATCTTGTAAAAGTAATGCAAAGTATGAACAACCTCAAAAACATGATCACATATAGGCAATCTGTACTGCTGTTTACGTGCATTGGCTGATCTCAAATTACACAATTCACCGTGGGCATACGCTCAACAACGACCCATGCTCTCCATTCTGCTGTGTTTTGCAAACCTAATGATTGTTCCTATTTTCTTTTGAATTTGCAAATTTGCTTGTATTTAAAAACTGCAAAATCTCACAGACTTCTTACCAGAACTGGAAGAGATCACTTGGTTATGGGGGAAGATCTTGTACAATTTACTTAAAATAACTCAAAGTCAGACTTTCTTCCACTTTCAGAGTGCTCCTTCTGTCCCCCCCCCTCCCCGGTTCCGTCTTCAAACCCAACTTCACCTCACAACTGACGCAAGTACTGTCCTAACCTACCACCATTGTGGGTTTACCTGTGGTTCCACGTCTAGGATGGCTATGAGTCCCCTGTTGTGTATCTGCCTGATTGTGTCCAGTTTGGTTCCGTACATGGCGTCCTCGTGCGTTCCGTATTCCAGGTATTGGTTGTTGGCGATGTCGTTCATCATCTCCTCGTGAGTGACGAAGTAATAGTTTTTACCGTTTTCCTCGTCTTTCTTGCACGGTCTTGTGGTGTCTGAAAAACCAACGAAAGTGAGGACAAAATGATTTATGCCATCAGGTTCATCAAGAGGACTTACAACCAACATCCTGGTACAGAAGAGTCAGAGAACCTCTTCGAGTATATCCGGTAAAGGATCTATTTCACAAAATAAGACGACGGATCCCACGATAGCGCCTAGCTTCATCAAATTCTGCATTCACCTGATGATCTCGTTTTTAGCGCATGTTGACTCTCATTGAGGTCTGTTGCCTTATGATAGCAAAATTGCTTATCTGGTCACCAAGCATGATGAAGGCATGCTAGGCAAATTTCATAAACGTGGCCGAACCAACGGCAATGTACCCACAGAAAAATATGACACTCCTATGATTTAATGGGTACAAGAACGTCACGCAAAATAACGTCCCTGTTTGGATGGTAGGAAAATTTGCAATATAAAGCAGTGCAACTGTACATGTATAGGCTATGGATATGTACAGTTAGGCTGGCCAGTCTCTTTTTACCTGCAGTTTTTAAAATTGTAGTCACTTGCTTTATCATACATACCTTTATAAAAAAAAAATTTTGATTGACTAATGTCAATGCAACTTTATGCACACAAAGGGATATAACAGGATATAATAACATTTTATTTTCTAAAGTTTTAAGGTTTCTCATATCAACTGGCAGCAGGCACTACTCCTAATGTTTCACACTTGTACAAGAAGTGTTGAACATAGATGTAGGCATACCATATTTAACTGAATGTATCTACAAAATCTAGCAGGAGGCGCAGAGGCAAAGACTATCCAAACTGTGTCTTTTTCATTAAAGTTGTTGCTTGTACCTACTTACAGTTGACTGCTAATCTTGGGTGACCAGAGAAGCAGCTAAACAGAATACTTCAGAGACAACTTAAATGGATCTTAAACGAAAGAATATTTTTTTAATGCAATTTTTTTAATGCAGGCACTTCAACCACCACTTTAATATCTTGGCCACAACTCAAGGTATTGTTTTTTGTATTACAACTGCAGCTCTGGACAAGAAAGAATTGATTTTACCTTAAAGTTACAAAGTGTTATGTAACACAAGCATATTAGAGGAAAAATCTTACTTGTTTTCCGTAATTGAAGTGCGTATTCAACTATGAAAGTTGACACCAAAAAAAAAAAAATTAAGATTAGGAACTTGTAAATTGAGTCTTAATATTGTGAAAATAACGGTCAGAACTTTTACAAGTAAGGTATTTGTTTCTTTTTTTCAGACAGTCCAGGTTATAAAGACATACAAAAGATCTTCAATTAATATGATGACTGTGACATCACAGATTTCCCAAAATGCAATGCATCACTTTGAAGTATTAAAATTTGTCTTAAAGTCTGGAAGTTAGTTCCACACAGAACATACATGTATTGACACATGATTTTTCACCGATAAAAGGCAAAAAAATCTCCCAATTTATGAAATTTTAATTTTTATTGGTCACAAGTCCATTTAAGTATCCCCAGATAGACATAAACTTTTGGGCACGCCCAGGGGGGAAAGTATCAATGACTATTGGAGCCAAGACTGGGTATATACTATTACGAATATCACAAATGATTCATTTAACTACAGTTTATGTAGTTTAAGTGCCCTAGGTCTGTACAGTTGGTAAACAAGTGAAAAAAAAAAGTATTTCGCAGGTACAGTATCCCTTCGAATTAGAGGGATTGTGGTGATGGACGACTCGATGATTATTTCAGCACGTGGCAGGTGAAATACTCGTTGTGGGCTTTTTTGGAGCTTGCCAAACAAATGGCTCTTTTATAGACGCCGATCAAGGACTTCTGTCTCATTCACAGAGAATGTCTCGAAAGTTCTTGACAAGGTTTACTTACGTGGAATTGGGTATGCATATTTCTTGGGATGCTGTGTTATGAGGGTATTTTTAATATGCCTCCTTCCGACGCCATGTGCACCTGTGAGAGGCAGAATGATACATACATAATCAAAGGAGTGACACAAAACCAAATAGACTCCAACAGTAATGAAAAGATGCATTTATTGCAATCTCTTTCCTCCAGCCCCCCCCCTCCACGCATGAGAGAAGACGAAGTAAAATACAACAAAGATGCAGAAATACTTTGTGGTTTAATTGACGATGTATGGAGGCATAAGCAATGGATTTCTAGACCAATCTCACATACAGTGCTACACCTCCTTTATTCAAGACATACAGAAAGATGAAACAATGTCTCTGAGACTGCTTGTGAAAACATATGCAGGTTTCGATTGATTTTTTTCTCCTGACTCAATATTCAATGAGATTAATTGGATGAACATGACATGAAAACCAAAGGTCATACTGCAAAAAACAAGTTTGATATATCAAACAGAATATAGAATATCAAAAACATAACAAATTAAATGAGCAGTGAGGGTTTCTTTCAAACCTCTGCTAGCATTAACATAGGAGTGGTTTCTACTTAAACACTGACACTAACTTTCTCTTATGGAGGTGAACTTTGAGAAGACAAAGCCAAGCATTTAATCAAATCCATTTTCTGTATCAATATGGAGACCTTGCCAGTTCGGGCTTGACATCTTCTTTGAAGTAAATTCTTTTCCAAATTACAAACGAATTTGAATTTTCCTACTATAACCGCCTACATAATGAATATGCAACAGTACAGGTCTCACTAGTGTATCAAAAACATACTATTCAAGTCCTCGCTCCTTGGTAGGTATCAGGAATTGTAGTATTTGGTGAAAGGAAACACTGCATTTACAAATAACCTACGAACTGAACACAACCTTGCCTGCGTCAGTGATCTTGAGTTGTTTTAACTAAGTGAATATTCAATACTAGTATACTTCCCATTGGCTTGCTCAAGAAGCACACCGTTGATTTTAATGAAAACTGTTAACTACTACATTATCATATTCTACACTTTTTGTCGTTATGTTAGAAGAATTTGAAATCATATGGCAGAATTAACCAACTGAAACCTATTTATTTTCCCAGATTGTCTGAATGGTGTAATTAAAAGCTTTACCACACTTTTGGAGATGAAATTTTGATGTTTTTACTTTTTGCCTAAGCACACAATCTCTTTAAATGCCAGATGATTATCTTTTGTGGTCTGCTAGACTGGTGAAATCAGAGAGGTAACACCAACGAAAAGAAAAAGATGGCGATAGGAAATGAGGACAGAATATGAAACAAAACCTAAGGAAATTATGAATAAATCTTTAAAAATTTATTAACCTCAGTTGATATAGAATTATGGGATATCACCCACAGCTGAACTGAATTATGCATCAAAGCTTGAAACATGAATAATAAATGAATCAAATACCTAACAGAACCAGAGTTTTCCTCATGAACGCTGGGAGTCGGACGACTTCTTCGTAGGTGACTAAATCAAGCTGGTCGAATACTGAGAGATGAAGAAAGAAGAAGAGCCATACTATAAATGCTACTTCAACTCTTTGAACATGACAAAAGCTTTACCGACAATCACTGCCTGCTGTTGAAAAGCGAAGCAAGAAAAAAAAAACAAAGTGTCATTAGTTTTCTTCCCCTTGCTCGACAACTTTTCTGCTACAGACTTTTTGCTACAGATTTTCATTAACCTTTCCACATTTTCTTAGACATCAATCCTTCAAAATCTGCAGGAAATTGTACAAAAGCAAAAGACATTAAGAAATAGTACACAAGTAGAAAATCAACATCTATAGCTGGATAGAGGAGATACAGACAAGTCAAAACTGTCATTAATTTTCATTTAGTTTCCATTAGAGCAGTAATGTCTCATACAGCTTTAGTATCTCCAAGGGAAATGGTTAGGATTCAGAAAAAAAAAGTGCAAAAGAGAATCAGGACAAATGTTGGAAAATGCCCCACAGTGACGAAAGATTAAAACAGAGAGTTAAAATTTAGACAGGAAGAGCGATACGAAAGAGAAAGACGGAAAAGGCAGACACTCCACCCACCCACTCTACAGGTAACAGCATGATACACGAGAATAGCAGTTTGCGTCTGTCACCGCGGGTTCGGCGAGGAGTGGAACTATGACTTCTATGGATACCTTAAGCTCAGCTGGCCAATGTCTTTGTGAAATGGTGAAATAAAAGCAGAGAAAGGACAACTTTCTGCTTGACATCTCCCAAAGTTTACACCGTCTGTTACAAAATTGCGATTACCTTGGCCCTTCCTATGAGTCTTTAAAAAGAAAAAAATGTCAGGTGGCTGAATAAAAGGACCAGCTTCTGAAGTTCTAACCTAGCACTGGTTTTTCTCCCATTTCGGTTGTTCTTACACTAGTCTTACTTACTGTAAATGTGCAGTGTGATACCGACATGACATATGGGAGGGTTATCTGTGCATTAATCTATTTTTACTGTTGCTCATAAATAAACATCACATCAGTGATTGGTTGAATTAGAAACATTTGTTGCATTTATTTAAATTTCAATGGTGGAAATTGTCCAGCGAACATTATATATATATTATTTACTCAGTAATTAACTTTCATTGATAGGAAAAGAAGTATGTGAACGTCTTCCTTCAGTGTCTGTCAGCATTATACCACAAGCTGCTAGGGTGTAGCAAAGTGGTGTGAAATAACTGTGCTCTATAAATGTAATATGAGGCTGTACTTGAACATCAATTGGCTGGAAAGCTCAAGGTTCCATCGTGACAAAGCAAGTATTGATGAAGGGGTTATGATAAAATTAAGCATGTTTTTGAAGATACAGGAATATCAAATCAGAATTACAAAGAAATGGTTCTTGCTAAAGAAACACTATCTCCATAGTTGGAAAACTACATGAAAGACGAAACAAAAGAAGGAAGACAAAGGATGGGGAAAAAAATGTCAGATTTTACTATAATTTCAAATAATAAGTCTATTTTATGACAAAATTTATACAGAAGGAACTAAATCATGCTTTAACTACTTCCAACTATTTCTAAAGTGAAAGAAGACAGCACTCCTCTTTGTTCAAGTCCAAATGAGGAAGTTAAATAAAAAATGAGAGCATAATGTACAAACTATCCTACCATAAGCAGCACTGAAATTTAAAAGTCTGAGCCATTAATTGCTGTACTTAAGTTTCACCCTGACCAGCAGTAGATTACCCAGAGATTTTGAACTTTGCGTTTCAACAACCCGAGGCTGAAATCAATATGGGACATTTTTTACTGCAAACTTTAGCTCCGCTTGGCATGCACCACAATTGGTCATAGGCCTGAATTTAGGTTTATGCCAATCTAGTCAGTCCTTGTCACTGGAATCAGCTTGAAACTTGAAAAGCGATTCGTATTTCTTCACGACCCATTAGGCAAATGAAGCCCCTGCTATCACTTTTACCTCACGTTCCAATTATTTTTGATGAGTCAAACTACTAATTCCATCTTAACAATTGAAAAATATAACTGAAGTGGGAGGGAGGGAAATGCGTGCAGGTGGTAACTGCACCGTAACTCCATTTGAAGCAACACCATACTGACACCAACACCATACCTACAAAGTTCATCAATATTAACTAAATATTGGTTTAGGTCATCCTTGCGCAGTGCCAAACGAACATATCACCTCCCATTAAATACCCAACTGAACTTTAATGCTTTATTATTTATAGCTCACTTTTTCCACCGTGAACCAATCACATGCCTTTCTGACCAAATTTGGCATCTCTTTCTGGATGAGGTAACAGCTGAGGCATATGGCACGAGGGATCGGGGACAATGAGTCTCCCGATGGAAGTTTCACCTGCTGGATTTTTTTTTGGTAACGATACTGACCTGCATTGTGCTTGGCCAAGTATTTATCCCTGTATTGCTTCTTCTTCCGGCCAAACCACGTGCAAGATGCCTGGGAGTCCTTCTTGGCTCTCTCGATCGCCAGACAAGCAACCCTCCTGTTAAAAAAAAAAGATAATGGAAAATGAGAGAGAGGATGACGAAGAGGAAAGATGAAGATGCTGAATGATTCATGAGTCCCACAGGAGGAGGAGGTTCACTGGAGGTGGAGTGTGATTATCATTGGTTGAAAAATTAAGGGTTATCACTTCAAGAAGTCAATAACCCAGTCAGAGAGGGGGAAAGTGTCAATTATACCAATTTTTGATTGAAATTTTAAAGCATTTGTCTAATTTTCATTTCAATTGGTTCTGACAGGATGCATGTTTGCATCAAGATTAGAGGAGCTCTTTCAGTACACTATTTCCTAGAAGCAACAAAAATTCAAAGTAGATCTCCTTCAGAAAGGCACTTTCAATATGACAAAATAAAGCACCGACTCTTCTTCGAACCGGCCCCTCTTATTCACCCCACCCTAAGAATAACGTTACCACACCGTCGCTGAAAAGACAGAAAAACTGCATTGGCTTACTTCATTTACTTAGTAAGTAAAAAGTAACCATCTTTTTTCCCCACACTTAATAAAGTGTGGGGAAAAAAGATGGTTACTTTTTACTTCCTTCATGGTCAGGAGACCACACCAAGTTATGTTCAAACAGCAAGCCAGTCCACCAGTTGGTTTTTGTCCAATCCAAATCCACAGTTGACATTTGAGCTGCTTCAAAATGAGAGGATTGTGTGCCAGGGAATTCAGACATTGCCAAACCAATTCAATATTCCAGTCTAGATATTTTCGTGCAAATCGACATAATTCTATGGCTCTTAGGCACCTTAACTTACATCAATACGAACATTGGGTGCCAACGGTCATTTAATACTCCTTCAACCCAACCCCCAGACAGTCATAACTTTCAGGTTTTCATTTAATTATTCAAATAGCAATCTATCTGAAAGATGTGTAACTAACAACCCCAACATCTGATTGACGAACACTGTTAGATGCTTCCCAAATTCAAAAAGAGGGGAAAGTAAACATTACCTAGGTTAACTCAAATGTGGATACTATTAGCGCTTTCATTGATTCCTTAAAACTGGAAGTAGTTCATTATTTTCTCATGCCAGTCACAACATTGGTACTTCCATAGTGCCATACATCACATTTGTGTGGATGGGTGTTACCGGTGTACTACATACACCTCCACGCACCTACTCACGTATACGAGCACCAATTTTCCAGGAGAAAAAGAAAAAACTTCCTTTTTCAACTATTTGCTGTGCATAGTAGACAAAATTCTGCAATCTGACACAGTGTGTTCACAGCAATGGTTGTGTTGTTTTTCACTTTATGAATGAACTGGGCAGTAAGTCTGGATCTGAGTAATAAAATAATTTTTGGGTACTCAGGTACCCGTAAAAACACGAGATAATACGTTGCGAGTTTTGAGAGTCTTGACAAGACATTTTGATTCCAGAATCTTTGAAATCTTCACTAATATCTGCAACAGACTGCAATTAATGTAATGGCCACTCGGGCTTCAATTACAGGCCTCTGAAGGAAGTCTCTTGAACCTTGCCCTCTCAAGCTGACATTTCCACACGACACGTAGAACCCACCAGATCAAAGATCCCCTTTCGGCAGTGGCTGGAAACCAGTGCCCTCCCTTTAAGCAATACATCAGTCTTCGACTACAGAAAGATAGCTGTGAGGGCTCTCCACAGAGAATAAACCCTAGAATTTTCATCAACTTTCCCTGGAATGTACACAAAACTCTTAACGATTGTTGATGGTGTTAATGCTTTAAAGATCATGATAGCACCCATTCCAGCCCAACCTTGCAGGGTACTATTTCCTTTTAGCTATTCAAAAACTGACATTTCTGAGCTATTAAAAAAACTGACATTTCTGAGCTAAAAAAAAAACTGACATTTCTGTGCAAGACTGAAATCCACACACAGTTGTATTTTTGTTAATAAATTGTGAGAAAAAGCACATGCCTATGAAATAATGTGATAAATAGGGTACACGGTAACAAAATAATAGACACACATTTTTTCCCTTTGTTAAACCATCAGTGATACGATGAATTAAAGCTCAAATGCTCAATCAGATGGCAAAGGGACTGTGTACATTTCATCGTAGGAATACGGCGAATTATATGCCAATTCCAGTTTATCTTACTCCTGACTTTGACAAAAGAGCTTTCTGTCTGTTAGTCTCGTCTTCAGTTGCAACCTTCAGTGTTCTGGTACGTTAAACCATTTCAAGGGCACTATGGTTGGTCATATTCATTTGCTGTGCAACTGATGACTGAAAATAATTAGCAGCAAGCACGCTCATGTTCAACTGGTGGAGACTTCTACTAAAGTGCATGCTTCATATCATCCGTTCCTGTACTTCATCATATTGACAGAGGCCAAGGAAAGAAAAAAATCACTCTTTTTGCCAAGGCCTTTTCTTCTGTGCGTCTTTTCAAAGATCAGCAGCCAAGGACGCGCCTGAAAAGCTTCACTGACTGTGATTGCTGCTCTCGTGCGAGATGCACGTTAATTCAACAAAATAACAGAGAAAACTATAAAGATTTTGGTAAACTATCGAGAAAATTCTCATGGCCGACTTTGTAATTGAGAACCTTCTGCAAAGTCATCTCCCACTTGACTGATCACAGAGATTGAAATTTCAATTTTAGGGGTTTTGAAATATATCAGAATATTATATAACAGGGGATAATGGTGTACACCCCTTGGATATTGTTTGCTATCAAATGTTTTCGATCTTAATTCCACTCTCTTTTTTGAATCCCTCAATTTCAAGTCACATTTAAGACGCTTGGGTTGAGCAGTCTTAAGATGGATGACACATCAAATCACAAACTTCGAGTTTACTGCAGTACTTACTAAAAAATGGCATACAAAAGTCAGATGACTCTTCTTGCCCTAAAAGTTAGTACCATCATGTGAATGAAAAAGAGTCACGTTTTCAGGAAAGAGACTCATAGATTTTCTCGGTTGTAGAATGGAAACGACTGCAGACTACCAGCTTGGTAGCGGAAGAAATGATTTTGGACTACAGTGATGACATAAAGTAGTCCTATTTTTAAAGAGAGAATCAATATTAATTTACAGATACGGTCACTAGACTGCCTCATCACAATACAATATCACAATGTATGATAGATAAGAAAGATGAAAAAAAGATGAAAAATAGACCCTCCCTTTCTGCTGAGAACTACACCATCGCTGTTGCGTAACAGTTCTGCAGAAAAGTTTGATGATGACCAATGGTAAATAGAAGAACAGTTATGGTTGAAATTCTGCTCAAATAGGACCATTTAGCAGATTTACGAAGAATCCTACCTTTAATAGAAAGCAAACGAATGGCAAGAGGCGATTTGCCTGGACTGAAAGTAATTCAAAGGTCCAAAACATTGACCACTGCTTTAAAGCTGACCTAAATTGGCTTTTTCGCTTGTGTTTCATTTTCTCTTTTCCACAATTTTGATAATGACTCTGCATGTAAGGGGATGTATTCTGAGGTGCAATAAACTGCTGATACACAAAGTACCATAAAAATGTGATTTGCTTCGCCTTTCCAATCTTCCATTTCCCCTACACTCTGTTTTCGCTTGTGACTTTCCATTTGGATTTCCGAGCAGATGACACACTACACCGTTTCTGAATTTCATTTACTGATGAACCCTTAATTTAACAGCCTCTAGCAATCTCGTTCTCAGGGTCCCATCTCGGCCCTCCCCAGGTAGTCTCCCCAACCCCTCCCCGGGTAGTCTCCCCAACCCCTCCCCGGGTAGTCTATCTACATTCTACAAAACAAGAGAAATGCTTGGCTTCTTCACAAATAGCTGGTGAAATGACTTTGCTATAAAAGACATAGGATAGTAATCATGTTTGTATGGAACGACTCCTTGAAAACCGTAGAAATGCTCATCACAAAATATTTCAGGGGGGTAAATGATGACAAGAACACGGAAATCTCAAAACTCCAAAACAAGCACCTGCTTAGGCTAATTTTGCAAATGAAACTTTTCTTATATTTAGGAGATGAGAAAATACGCCGGCAGAGACTTTTATAAAGACATTGCACACCGGGAATGGTACTAACTAGCAGTTACTCACAAACTGATTCAAACTGTTACAAATGAAGGAGAGGTCCTAAAGGTAAAGGAGATATCAGAAATTACAGTTTTGTTTTTCAGTCACTGAGGCATAAGGTAATGGCAGAAGGAAGCAATTATGCAGAACGACTGCAAGAGGGTATTCTTTTGATCTGACATCAACAATGCCCGATTGAAGGGAAAAAAGGGACTTTCAATTGAAGTGATCAAGGAAACAAGCAAATTTCAATAGGAGGAAAAAAGGATAGAGTGGATGAAAGCGTTCCTCACCATTCTTGTAACTCCGGAGACGGGATTAATCCGGCAGTGCCATTTAACGGGTCTCCTTCCTTCCTGGCCTGCCACCAGTTGTGGTCATCTTTGCTGATAATCTGAAGGATGTCGCCACATTTGAAGCTAAGTCCGGCCGGTTGACAGGGAATGAGGTCGTCTTGGCCCGGATCGTAATCGAACTGCGCTCTCACATAAATCTGGAGCAAGGAGCGACGTGAAAGATTTACTGAGGGCCGTCACGCAGTCTGTTTGTGGCGATGAGGTTTATCAGGGGGGTTGATAATGATGGCGACCGTATATCTTTTGACAAACCTGAATTATCAGAGGATGACTGTGGACTTCCACTGAGATAAATCCCATCAAAAAGCCTTGAGAGCAAGCTCCATCCATCAAACCTTAACCCAAGTTGCTCCAAACAACCTGTCTGCCACATAACTGACAACTTCCCTTTGTGGTTCCTATGTGTTTCAACAATAGTTGATGGTCTATTTCATGCTTCAGAGTCATCCATCTGTCAAAGCTATCTCGTCACAGTATGATAGTTATTACACTACTAGGTCAATAATATACCATCATGGTTGCACAGCTTATGGAAGGAGGGGAGGGGGGTTACACATACCTCACAGGGCTGCGGTGCGGACCTGTAGCTTGGGACGATTTTGAAAGTGATGCTGCCTCTCAATTCGCTGAGCATCCTCTGCAGCTGTTCGACAGTCTGATTGGCCACGGATACGTTGTTGATCTCTCGGATCTCGTCGCCGACGTGGAGGGTCGCCTGTCTGTGGATCATCCCCCCGTGCATGATGCGGGCGACGATGCACCGTCTGTCCTCGTTCATCTTCAGGGTGATCCCCTGTGATTACCGAAAAAGAGGAGAAAAATATCTTGAGAAAAAAAAGATCACAAATATGACATCAAAATCATGACTGTTTAAAAGACAATGACCAAACTTGCTCAGCATCAACCAATCAACAATGCTTTTATTTATCTACCTACACACACAGCTTTTCTAGGCTTCACTGGAGACACTGTACACTGACAAAAATTACCTAATAATCTGTACATAAACAACAAGCATAGGAAAGGTTACATGTGTTAGACAAATGCAGGTTTATCTGCACACAGAGGTCACTCTCAACTAGTTAAGTTCAGTCAACCCATTGTCTGGGAAACATTTTTCTCTATGGTGTTTCATCTTTGGAACCACTACAGCAGAAGGCTAAAAAAAAATGGATCTTCAAACAAGATGGACAAAAGGTTTAGTTATACTTTGTCAAAAGTCTGCAAGTTGGTGTTTGAAATTTTTTCAGGTGGTACCATGCGGTATCCACTTCGAGTCTTGGAAAGGATCTCATGCTTGCAGCAATCTGAGTTAAGGGGTATGTGGATTCACTCTTCTTTCACCAAAATATTACATTTTCCCACTATTTTCTCTTCTTAGACATGATTAAATACCTCCACACAATGGATGGAAAACCGGATTTGCATCACCACTTTGTGACCCATGGAGGCCCAATTAAGATTCAATTTCATTTAAGTTTGACATTTTCTCTGGTTTTACCAGAAATGTTGACAATTATAGAAAGACAAAGCCACACCTTCCTTATATTTGAGTGGGTTAAGTTCTTAACTCACAATGTTTCTTTAAAATCTGCTAATAAAAACGGGTGGACTGCTACCATTTTGAACATTGATTAGAAAAAAAAAATTGCCACTCAATTTTTCACACTTTTTCGTCCATTTGCGATAGATCTTTCAAACCATGAATCGTCACAAAAATCTAGGCCAAACTGTGCAAGCACTGGATTTGGGAGCAGAACTTAATAGAGGAATTGGTAAAAATGAGCAATTGAATATGAGGAAGTTTCGATCGCCAAGTTTCAATCTCTTAAAAGATTACTTTGTTGCAAATAATGGATCTGTCATACAATGCCGAATCACATATTGCACTGTGATGGAGTATTCTAATGACAAAATTATTACCAATTAAGGCTGCTTCCCATTTAAATAAATGCGACTATCACCCCCATCTATGCCTTTCCCTTTTCCTACAAAATGATTCTGTGCTACCACACTTGATGAAGGGTGGGGCTCTACTCATCCACTTAAATTCCTTTGACACACCATTTCACAAGTTACCATTTTGCATAGAGTTGCTTTAAAGCTCCATAAGTTGCGTCATTTGCGGAATTTATTTCACGCCACTGGACGGTTCTCCAGTCCTTCGGGACAATCAGACAAAAGAAGATCAAGGTTGCATTGACATTTACATGACGCAAAACATACCCCCCGATACAAATGGGGTGGGGGGTGGAGGGGTATGACGAGAGATTTCAGCGGAGAGTAAGAGGCATGTCAGTGACACGATTGTTGGATTACTTCCTTCAGGGTTCCATGGTTATCTGTCTCAAACTTTCTCTCCCTCGCAATTTCTCCGAATGTACCGGAGGCGACTCGGTCTGGCCTCAAATAGCAATTACTAACAGCCTGACACCAACAGAGGAGAGACTGTCCATTACAGGTCATCAAAAACCAGAAGCAGTCTGCTCTCAAAAATGAAAAAGAAAGGGGGGAAAAATAAAAAAAAAACAAGTACGCCGGTATCACTCCAAAGTAATTACAAAACTAACCCGTTTGTGTGGAGAATCTAGCGCTCAAATGAGAACATGACACTTGTCTGGGAGGCAGGAGGGTGAAAATGTGGACGACTTTTTAACACGACACTAACAACTGGAACCCTCTAATACAGACTGGCATAGTGGGTGAATGCCTGTAATGTGGGAGGTTAAACGACTCTGGAACTAACTATTACTCCCATTTCTGTTCCAAGGTCTGTTCTAGATACAGGAAAAGAAATGCACCACCACTACTGCTATGTGTTTTGTTTAAATTTCCATCACTTGCTTTCCAAAATGAATTTTCAGAAATATCTGTAACTCCATATGACAAAGTAAAATATGATGAAGCTCACCAATGGTTCATCTGAGTTTTTCTGAAACTGGACGAGTCTGACTCTGGTCACCTTTTCACCATTTTCCATGTTGCCGTTGGGAGACTGCTCGCCGTTGAGAAAGCAAGAGACGGGGGGCGGCGTTACGCGGATGGCATGCGTACTGTACACTTCATGGGCTACCACATCATGCGCTTGCAAGAGGGCCTGAGGAGTTGACAAGAGAAACTTCACTGTATGTTTGACAATACATTAGAAAGGGTGCATGACAGTCCCAGTGTGTGAATGGTTACCATGGTAACTTGGTGCAGGCCACAACAAATATGAGTGTTCTAGCTGTGCAGAGACAGGTAAGGCATGAACAGAGCTGAGCTGCACATTACGGTAAACAGGATTTCCTGACTTTTTTGCGGTTACTTCATGACCTTTACATCAATTTGCTAACAAATATACGTAAATTTAATTGATGAATAAATAATGGCACAACAAATCATGAAAAACATATTTTTTTAACTCTCAAAAATTAGCAATCTGCTCTAGATTACTTTTCATATTTTTTCTATTACTTTTACAAAAATTTCATGACTTTACCAGAGGCCACAGAAACCTTGCACAAAGTAAATATGTACACGTCTTGTACCGAACGAACATTCAAGACGATATCAAACTCTTCTGAAGATAGTTGTGAAGTGAATAAACTTTCCTGAAAACCCAAATGTGGTATCCAAGTACTCATCCGTGATCTACAATTATAAAATCTTTGCTGTGACAGAGTGGAGGAAGCAGAGGGGGATGGAGGTAAAGAAAGGGTGTTCACTTCCGCGTTAAATTCTTTCAAACCAAAGCGATGAAGGAGGGCAGATTCTATGTAACCTTCTACGAAGTCTGTCAAAACTTCACTGAGAGTGCACACAGCTTTCAAAGGTAAACAGCACTCCCTTGAATCATTGAAATGGACCTAATAAAATACATTTACAAGTTCTTACTTGTACAAATGTTTAGATCAAGCTGTCTTTTACCACAACATACATCTTCAAGATATATGTATAATAAAAAAAATCATAATTTACATATATAACACACTTCACAAGTTTTCTCTGTGATGTTGTTGACAAGTGATAATGTCACCCCTGACAGTTTTAAGTACCCTTAGATGGTGGTGATGATGGGACTATCAAAAGTACCATCTTTTAACTGCCAAATTCATGCTGTTATTAAGACATCAGCAAAACTTTTTATCCAATTTGAACTCAACCCTAGAAGTGAAAAGATTTTTTTTTCCTGACAAGTAAAATAAGCAATGAAAACTGTATTCCATCACGGCTCTCAATAAATTACACACCATGTGACAGAAATGGTTTAACAAACAAACATCATCCCAGGACAATCTAAAAAGACATGCTGGTAGAAAGATGAAATTGAGTAACAAGCACAAAAGGCCCTTCCTTAATGGCCATGTTGACTGGCATATTTATAGAAAAAGCAACTTCTCATACTGTCAGCATGGAAGATGCTGCATCATTCATCTAAAAGAAAACAGTCCAGAGGTGGCAACAGAACAATGCAAGGTGTATCCACTGGTCTTGTTGCAACATAAAATTTTCGAAAACGATATCGCAAGCACTTTTCCTTCAATTGCCAAATGATATCACAATATCATAGGGGTAAGTTGGGACCAAAGCACACCTAAATAAATACGTGCAAAACTACGGATTGTGTGCGGAAGTCACACTACAGCCTAAGTCTAACCCTCTGATATGACACTTTTATCTTCATATAAAATCAAACAAGTTCACTTAAGTTTAATACAACCTTTAGATCTGATTTCTTGTTTCCATTTTTATGTCACTTTAGTACAGTATGTGACCCACATCTGTTTTAAGAAACATTTATTCTCTGGCAAAAGCATACAGACGGTATCATATGGGTAATTTCACAAACAATATCGGGAGCAAAGTATCATAATGATATCATTTGCAGATGTTGCAACATCGCGACGACGCTTGGCATCCAGCCAGCAGGCAAAATGCCTTTACCTTGAAATACGGTTCTGTCAGGATGCCCTCTAATTCCGCTGCCTCTGTAGAGTCTATTTTCGAAGCGTGTAAAAGTTCCAAAATCTGAAAGGTAACGATAAAGAGAGCGATGAAAAAAAAATGGATTTCACTTCAGATAATTCGTCAAGAGGGTTTCAATTTCCTTTTTAAACAATCAACTGAAGTTTGCATTCGTTTGTAGAGACAAACCAGTTTTTTTTAATGCTAGTGTTGGATGGGTATTCAATAGCAGTATCAGCCAATACTCATCAAATTTGTGATGCGTAAGTATTTTCCACTTTAGAAGCTGATTCTATCTGATCAATACTTCTCTGTCAGGCAAATATTACGCTCTCTTTCCTTAGATACCGTGGCGCATTATTTTTCTGTGAAATTTTCCTAAACCTGTCAAGTATTCTTAACACACTGATAACAAATGATCAAACTAAGAGGATCCCCATGTGTCACACAGGAGCTTTCATTAATGAGTAATTAACAATTTAATATGTTTTTTGAAAATTTGTGACCAGACACTTTTCATATTAATACCAATTCAAATGCAAACAGCTGGTATGGGTCAGGCCCAAAAAGTTCAACATTTTGACAGTTTTCATAAATGTCAACCTTGACTAACTGCTAATTGCAAGCATTGTCATGTGCATGTTTGCATCCTTCAAAATCCTCACAGACTTATCCATATCAACCCAATGAGCCCCTTTTATAAATTTGGAAAGGACACTTCTGGGTATGCCAGCTCTCAACCACAAATCTATGCATCTATGGCACTGTGTTTTATTTATGGCCTGTTGACTTGACCAGCAAGCCAAATTGTTTCAACTTTCACCTATGTTTAATATTTACTGACATACAAAACCCTACTTTATGTATGTACGTTAGGCTCGTTTTGAAAATACCAGCATCAGACTGGCAATGGCCCTTATAGAGAGTGTCAAGGTCTGCTATCGAATTCATCAGCTATTGGAGATATTGGTCCAACAAAAACTTTTTACCCTCAGAATGTTGAAAGATCTTGGTGAAATTTTACCAACTGTATCCTCTAGTTATAGCTTTACAATTTGCTGGACTAATCTCTGTTTGAATCATCATTGCGCCCTATCACTGCATTGGGGTACCAGGTACTCTACTACTGCATTGGAGTACCAGGCAGTCTTCATCATATGCTGTAAGCCATTGGCAACTCATCCAGTCATACAAGATATTATTCTCTCTTGATGATAAAATACTGCAAATTCTGTGACAATTTTTTTTAAATACCATGATCATCAATCCTACCCACCCCTAAGATGATAATTTATTATCACATCAATCATTTCATACTCATCCTTCAAATGTCTCACATATAAATTAAAACTGCGATTGCTTTATGTATCTGCTTATGTCTGCTTATTTTTTTTTTACAATTACTGCAGGCACTTGTTTACTTCTTCATTTGTCCGACACACTATTTGCCCGACACACTGTTTACCAAAAAAACGGTACTCTTGGCGAGATCTGGCGATACGTGACAATCCTTGTGAAGACTGGAGCGTTCAATGGAGAGAAGATTCTATTCTGATGCAAGATTACAAAGATGAGAGGGACTTGTAATGGTGGGTGTTAGAGTCTTTCAGAAACTCTTCAGTTTTCAGGAGGAAGTTTTTCAACTTTTTTTTTTTTTGAAGTGCATATGTATCATCACCATAAAATTAACAATACATGAGATGAAGCCTGGATCAACACGACAAGATGGAACCAGCATGGAATGGAGTGTCTTTGTAAAGTTCACAGCTCAGACAAAGTGAGACACGAAAGTTTGCATACTTCTTAACTTCTGGCCGTTTTTCCACCGCACCACTTGGGGGTAAAGAAAGGTGGCCCACTGTGCTCACTTCAGAGAAATACCTCCTAACCAAATACGTCAACTTATTTCACGTTATAGTAATAACGTGGGAATAAGTAGTTGAATGACACAAGTCTGCACCTTCCAAAAGGGAGAAAAATTGCTTCTTGGAGGTGGAAGAATAACATTACCAGGTGCTAAATGATCCCATATATATGGATACAGCATCTGTGAAAACTTGGCCTCTTCAAATGATATCTCTATACACATTTGCTAGCTCAGATTCAACACCTGCCTAATATTGTGACTTGGCAAGTTCACAACGCATCTCCTTTTTTCCTCCCTATCTCTGCCTCCCCACCCCCCAACCCTCCACCAACTCAAACCATCCATTCATTTGCTCAAATTAATTAATCAACATAGTCACAAGGCACAACGTCCCTGCATGCTCCTTGGTCCTTTGTTGTTCTCTGCATGTTCTATCGATTCCTCGTTTGTGACGCTAATCTAGTGAGCCACCCAGAAAAACCAATTACTAACACCCAGCAAAAAGCTTTCACTTAGCAAGTGGATTGGAAAAACTTTATTGATGAAACGGGGCCCTTTGATGTGCTGATGATAACACCTGGTCGTTATGTAAATATCAACCTCATCTTTCCAGATGCTTGATGGATTCCTCTAGAAGAGCTGCATTAAAAAGCAAGCCTGGGCCTGTTACTTTAAGTCATCTGAGCTGGGACAGCAGTCATAGCGATAGGAACGAATTGAGCAGGAGGTTGGATCACAGTGTCTAAGAGAAAAGACTAACTTTTGACAAGGCTAAACAGGTCCCTGTATTTAAGTCAACAAGTTGCACGGAAAAATTGTGTTTGCACGTCCAGCAGGGAATTTGGCCGACTTTTCTGATCAGGCACATAGCATCATTCATGAGTAGGAAGATAGTACACCACTCAAACTGACCTAGAAATTCGTTACACTTGAAAGAAATTCTGTGATGGCACCAAACCACCTCTGATAGAGTTTTTTCTTTAAACATTTGTTTACCATTGTTAAATGTTCCTATTGTCTTCATCAAAACAATGCGATTGTCTGGTGTGACCAAATGCCAATGTTTTGGACGAAAGTCTCTGGAGGAGTAACTCTGGGATATTTCAAGTAAAAAAAGGTTGGAGCAGAAATTAAGAGCAAATCCTAGTTACCTTTAATGGAAAAGACAACATTCTACAAGGATGTTCTTGTCCTTGATTGGCCAAACAAAAAAATTTTGGTACAGGCTGCATATCATTCCACGAAATATTGTGACTAGCAACCACCAACCGCATCACCATATGCTCTGTCAGATGGTTTTATCACACTTCTGGTAAGGAATGGTGAGACGGAGGGAGAAGGGGGAGGGGGAGAGTTTGTTTACAAAATAACAAATCGACACATTGATGATCAAAATGACACTGTTACTACATACATCAACCCATTCCACTCTGCATCTCCACCTGCAAAGCAATGATTACAATTTTACACAATAGGAACAATTAATGACATGCAAAAACCAAACCAAGAGTCTTTCATAATCAATCATAGATGAAAACAATATATTTTCCAGATTACTAACTACTCTACTGTTAAAAACTACTATCCTAGTCTATGATTCAGGACAGCATCTTCTTGCAATACACATTTTTTTTTAATACTTTCCATTTTCAACTGTGTAATTTTTAGAGGCATACAGTAACATCTCCTCCGTCCTCGTTTTCCGGGTCGCCTGCAGTTAGTGTCCTACATGTAACCAAAAACAACTGCTTTACAGTTTGTTCCTTCTCGTATTTGCTGATTGAATACTGCCTACATTTAATTTCCTCTGCATGATTGAAGCCCGGCCCTACAAAACTTGAGAAAATAATTTCCACCGAGCAGGGCGATTCATCCCACTCGGAGCGATGAACTGTGCCGACGATGTATCTTTCGACGTTCACATAAGCCAGATTTGTTAAATGGGGGAGGTCTTTGAACTTGATCAGGCAAAGAATGTGACAGCACAAACTGTTTTGCTTGTTCTCCTGACGGTGCTGCCTCCTATCAAACCACGGCGAAGATGATGACGATCTGTGCATTTATCTACAATTCTGTGACTTTGCACTGTCAAATGTTTTAAACCAGAGAAACCAATAATCTCGCTTTTACCATTAATCAGTTTTGGAGTCTCGGAGTCTGAGGATGGAGCAAGTTTCAACTAAAATCAATTTCATCCTGTCTGTTTTGTCACGGTCATGCATGCACACCGAATTTGCCACGTACCGTAAACACCGAAATGAAAATGTTTTTCCTATTTTGCTATACCCCATCTCATCTTCAATCTATTGTTCATCAAGCAAAACACCAAGGTTATGAAATGATGTCAAGATAATGCTTTAAATGTGTATTAAAGAGTCTAAAATATGTAACTACTTGTGAGTTCTAAACTTTGACAACTATTTTTTTACATGTTTTACCAATTTACAACATTTCACTGTTACCCAGTGGTGGCAAAAATAATGCATTTTCAGGGATACTTAGCTGATGGAGATTTTCTTATAAACCCTAATACCCTAATCCTGCATTTCTTAGTGGGTTACTTCCAGGAATGTGCAAGCTCAAGTGGATCTTACCATTAACAAGCAGACTTGCTAGTCAACAAGGCGTTTTTGCATGTAAGTTTTTTTTTTCTCCTTTCCCAAGTCTATTGATTTGGGGTTGTTTTACACAAACGAAGATGCCTCTTTTCAAGATTAACTTTGAACTTTTGACAAAAGTGCCACGAATAGTCTAGTCTTAAACCCTTTCACCAGTTGCCACGGCATTTCAGAAGGTTAAATGGTTCTCTCAAGGTGCTGTTATTATCGTTTAATAGAAATATAATCTTTTGCATCCATTTTCTTTAGTACGTAGTGTAAACCAGATTTATCAGGTATTTCATGAGCAACGAAACACAGTATAAGAGCAAGTGAGGTCTCCTACGTATTGACGAAGATGCTTCTCCACACAAAAAACATTTCCGGCTTGTTTGTCATGAACGGGAGTTTCACATCTCCCGAGCTAGCTACATGTGGTGATACAACATTATAAATCTTTTTAAAATCCATCTGAGGACGTAGTATTTTAAGCGAGCATAAATTAAACCAGGATTAATTTCAAATCTACACATGCACCCTGAATGAATGTATTAAATTCCACCGGGGTAGCTTACGGTACATCCATTTAAAACAGACAATTATTTTATCCCATGCACAAGACAGTCTCACAGCATTAGGAGGCAATAAAAAATGGGAAAAAAAAATGAAAATGGCAATTTCTTATGCAACTGCCTCTTTGAGCATAACATTAAGTGGTGTCAGCTAAATATGGTTTAAGGCTTTTTGAGCATGCAGCATAGCAAAAGGCATATACACAATATAGATACATACATACATAGTTACATACATACATACACACCCACACATACATATAATACATACATACAACAGCAAGATGAATAAATTGTACAATATATTACAGGCAGTCTATTATATTGCATGGGTTATTTTACATGTTTATAGATAGTAGTTATAGGTGTATTAAATATGATATACACAAACTTGTCATGCAGAGCTGATGTTTAACAAACACAATAAAGATCTACTAGAATTAAACTTGACAATCTGTTGATCAACGAGACAAATTTTGATAACAAAATCAAGACAAGACAGAAAGGAAAAGTATCCGCAATTTGTGGCCAGAAACCATTCTTCATTCATGACTAACGCAACAAAGAGAGTACTACGGAAAGACTGCCACCATCGCTGCTGGTACAGTATAAAGTACAGTATAAAGGTAATGGTGCAGAGAACAGACCAGGTTTGATGATGACCCATCTACTTGTGATTTGTTTAACAGGTGCCAAAGGCTTTCACAACAAATGAGGTAATCCTGGAGTCCAGAAGGCAACCAGGGAAGGTGGAACGTTGCCTTTTCGTTATGGCAGATCTGTCCACACCCCATTAGTGCACAATTTTAATAAATATGCAAACAGGGATCATGCATATGCAATGAGCAACAGCTGACACGAGGGTTGAAATTTGTACGTAAAACAGGGAGCTGTTATTTAGATGGAGAGAGTATGGAAGATTCAGTTAATGCTAATCACTTACAACCTCCAGACTGAGTGAAGACAAGCTGTGCAATTAACTCAAAGGTATTTCTTTCCTTTATTTGACGTTTCCAGTTCAGTATAATTCACCTAGCAACAGCATTTACGTCATCTAATCCTTTAACAAGAAGGTAGGTTTGTACTGCCAACACATAAAGAACAGATGGCATACAACTCCAAACAACTGTTTAATTGAAATGAATGAGTACCTTTAGCCCATTCCTTTAGCAGTTTAATAGTGCATGCAAATGAGCAACAGAGGCAACAGACTAATTTATGGACAAAGTTTCCTTAAGTTTCCAGAAATGGCGAGATGTGGATTCTTTTTTCTGGTTATTCATTTCCATGACCGCAGGCAATGCTGCAGTACTAGGGAAAGTCAAAGTGAAGTTCTGTATAGCAGACTATAGCAGATGACAAATAAATTATTGTGTTCATTTCCCAATCGGTTGAAGTCAAAAAATGTCAGAAAATGTTAGAAATGCCAAAAACGATACAAACAACAGATTACCGTCTGACCTTGGCAGCCCATACCTCACTTCAAAGCATATTCTCTCCATCCAAAATAACAGCTCCCTGATTAAAAGCTTCACTTTAGCACCAACAGAGCAGTCTCAAATACAAAGTTTCCTTAAGGGTGGAACCTTGAACTATCAGGAAACTTTTTTAGTCTAAACTGCGGTTCCTATCAACTTACATTAAATTTTATGCCAGTGCTATTCAAGAGGCAACACGAGTTGCTGTTTGAAATTCACTAAATATTTCCAAACCCGTCAAGTTTTGCTCACATACTAATGATGACTGGTCAAACTAAGAAGATAATCAACTGTCACATATAATGAATATTACTACGTAATTAACAGTTCCATTCAAATTTTGAAAAATTGTGAACAGACAACTTTTTCACATTGTTACCACTAGTTCGTAGTTCATCAACAAAGTACAAAAGCCATGGTAAAAAATTCTACTATTTTGGCAGTTTCCACATCTGTTTGAAGTGAAACTTGACTTCAAAATCCTCACAAATCGATCGACGTTGACTCGACGTGTCTCTTTAAAGTCAGCGTCAGCTCATATTACCGTTCCTGGGACAAATGTTTATTGTTCAAAAGGCAGAGTACTGCTCACACACACAGAGGTAATATTGTGAGATTCTTCTTGCGAAACACAAATCATACTCCACTCTCAGTCTACCTGACTTCTTTGTACATGAAATGTACTGTATGTATGTAATTGCATTGGCAGGCAACCAAGTCATGGTTATGAGCACTGCCGGAAATACTATTAAATAATAATAAAATAGACTTATATAGCAGTACCATTCCAAAATAACTGCTCAGGGGACCAAATAATGATGGGTTATAGCAGCAGAGGAGGTATGACAAGTTGCAATTTCAATGTATACTATGCAGTGAAGAAATTCAGCTGTAATGCAGCCAAGATTCTGCAAATTTTTAATGGGGTGAACGGATTCTGCTGTAGGGTTGTCCTTCAAACAACTGATCAATTTTCCACTAAACTTTGAATTTCGCTTTGCACGTACGAAACAATGAAACTTGGAGATTAATTTGTATTGATAACAGCTCAAGTGCATTCACTTTGTAGCAAATGGAAATTAAGCGCACTAATTGGTATCAATGACAGAAATTTTGAAACAAAATCCACACAATTTATACAAACATTGTCCCTTGAACAACCTGATGAAATTGTGTACATTCTACACTGCAATGGCCATTAACAACTGATACAGAGTGACAGGAAAATCTATCAAACTGCTGAAAATCTTTACATAAAGGTACTTTCAATTTTTTGTTTTCAATGAAACTGATCTACGGTGATGGTTTTTCTACCATGACAAAGGTAAGCAGTATATGATGTTATGTTGATGTAGAAGCAGCTAACGGGACAGAAGATATAAGCAGTAATCAGTGAACACCTGTTAATATATGCTTCTAATCCTTTCATGCAGATTAGATCTTAGAAATTCATTTTGCATTGTTAGATATGATTTCATTTCTCCATTGATCTTTCACACAATAAGTTGTCCTGTTCAACCAGAATTTTGACCTATCCGTGCTGGTCAGGACCTCAGTCGTCAAACTTTTTCGCAGAACTGGTACAAGTGATATCACGGTGTTTAAACCAGCAGATAGTTTCATTTCATAGCGATTTTTCATATTCTAGATGATTATCAGTAATTTTTGTTGTTGCAAGTTACATGGCTTGCCGCATTATATATTGCATTGTGATTTATTATTCTGCTTATTAAAGGGAGATTTTTGCAGTAACTTCTTGGAGCAGTTCCCCACGATTTAAGAGATAGTTTTTCACAACTTTCTACTTTGCAATGGACTTGCAGAACTAATTCTTTTGACAAACATTTGTGAGTCTAATGCTTTATATACTAGCCAGTTACAGGGGGATATGTAGTTGCGATATAGATCTTGTACCTTTTTGTACTTTCTTCTCCCAAATCAGATACAAGCCTATGTCCTTAATAGATTTGTGGCCAAAAAAAAAAAAAAAAGATCTGTCAATGGCAAATTCGGTCAGAAAGTGCCCCACTAGACAGGAAAAAAAATGATTTTTTTTTACTTTTTTCATGTTGACAACCTTCAACAAATCTATGAGCTAAAAAAGGCTTTGACTAAAAAAGTTTTGACTAAAGGTTGACCAAATTGAGATCACTGGGGCTTTGCAGGTTGGGTGAAAAGTCACACATTTGCAACAAAAAAGCAGGCGGCTTTGACAGAAATGGTGCAGTGTTGCTTCAAAGAAAGAACGTCCACTTAAAATGGTGAAATTATACGTCTCACCAATTTGCAAGACTTGCAAGTTAATGTTACCCTTTGCTACAAATTCTAATGGTTTCTATGTACATTAGCAATGAACACGATGAGAGGCTTCGGGATGCGTGTTAGTCTTTGGCGGCTTACGTGTACACGGTTACTTTGTGGGATATGCTGGATGGGTTTTTCTTTTATATCGGCTGATGGCGTGATAATTGATGACAAAATATTGAAGAGGGATTTTCTTACCGAAGGTTGTGTTTCTCCATACAAAGATGTAATACTTACATCTCGAGCTCTGAGAACGCTATCTGAAGGTATATTCTGTTTATTTGGCATCTGCTCACTGGACTTGGTATTGATTTTGTCATACAACTAAAGAAATACAAAAAGAGAGAGAGACATGGTTAATATTTTACTTTGTGAGAATTTTTGTTCTCGTGACGACCTAAAAGCTAATAACACACCCGTAGCTTGACACCACCACGTTTTCGTTGAGGCGTATCGACCGCAGAAAATTGCCTCCAGCAATTTGACTCGCAAGCCTCCTCCATCCTGTACTCCGATACGGGATGGATGCATCAAAGGAAGAAAGGACAGAGTCTTCAGAAGTCAGGAAGTCATCATACTGTAGCAGTCTTTAAATGGTATTTAGTACAGCACTTTATGTAAAAGGCATTGGATGAACAATGCTATTATAAAACTGTATTGACAGGGGATTACTGCATAATTTCTGCAGACTGTAGCCAACTTCCATGTTGCCATGACAACATTTGGAATATCGTAAATAAGTTGCATGCTCTATTCTACCCTTAAACTTTTTTATGTTTTGTAGGAACACCTGTTATGTCACATATGATAGATTGTACGTGCCAGAGAGTGAAAAGTGTGGTGACTGGGAAGTGTGGTGATTGGGAGGTTCGGGTGGGTTTAGCATCCACAAAGTCTGCCAGCCCCTGAAACCATCACCATCTACCTCCATGTTTTAATAGACCACAAAATGATCAAGCTAAAGGAAAAATAATTTTTCACATGAACCCTAAATGAACCACTGATAGTTTGTGACTGGAATTTCTGTCATAGAAATGAGCCACCTCGTACCGTTCTGTTCAAAATCAACTCCCAGAATCTCTACATTATTTACTGATTATTGGAAGTGAGATGTGACTGCCAGCATGTGTGGCAATGGTATGGTATATATGAATTTAGCAGTCAAAAGTCTTGAGTACATCTATGAAGTGTGACATCTACGGTGAAATCAACAGACCTCTTTTGTAAGTCAATGAATACACTATAAAAGCTAAGAAAAAACCAGCAAAAATGTGGAAAAATTATCCACTTTGATCAACTTTGAAAAATTTTAGCATTTTAAGTGATTTTGTGCATACTGTAAAAACAGAAGGATAAGATTACATTTCTTCCAAACTTTTTCTTTACTTTTAAATGTACACATGAGGTTGTACCTGGATGGACTACCTGTCACTACTTTGAAAAGCAATGAGACTAACAGAAATCATATTTGAAAATAAACAGCTCTTACTACAAGCACCAACATAATGAATATGCAACGGTAAAGGTCTCACTGGTGTATCAAAATCACATTCCCAGGTCATCGCTCCTTGGTCGGTAACAGTAATTGATGTATTTGGTGAAAGGAAGCACTGTATTTACAAATCACCTACAAACAGATCACATCGTTGTGGTGTCAGTGATCCTGAGTTGTTTGATCAACTGAATGTTCAACACTAGTGCACTTCCCATTGGCTTGTTCAAAGAAGTGCATGGTTGATTTGAATGAAAACTATCAACCTCTACATTATCGTATTTTACACTTTTTGTCATTTCTTAAAACAAATTTGAAATCATATGGCAGAATTAACTA
This sequence comes from Stichopus chloronotus, assembly GCA_021234535.1. Lineage (NCBI taxonomy): Eukaryota > Metazoa > Echinodermata > Holothuroidea > Aspidochirotida > Stichopodidae > Stichopus > Stichopus chloronotus. Next base: position 7,868,188 of record CM037831.1, read on the forward strand.
CCTGAAACCTATTCATTTTCCCAAATTGCCTGAATGGTGCAACTATTGAAAAGCCTTTTCCAAATTTTTGGACATGAAATTTGAATGTTTTTCATTTTGCTTACACATGCAATCACTTTAACACAACCGAAATTGCATGCAGAAAAAAAAAATGAGAAAATTAATACATGGTTCGATCACAAGGGACCTTGAAAACATAAACAGAAAAATCTCTATGCTCTTTAACTTTCGGTTCTGTTCTTCTATCAAGGAGAAACTTTCTCATCAGGCAGGTACAATCAAATAGTGATTACAAATGTTTCCACAATTACAAAGACATTTAAATTGCTGATGAACATAAGTCTACGCAGGGAGACTTAAGGTGTATCATAACTGCAGTGATGACAGAACTGTGAAACCAGATCCAACAGCTCTGTCCAATTCTCTGTTCAAGTGTTGACATCTCACAGAAGACCACTGTGAACTCGACAGGGAGCGGTTTACGGTAATGCCACCCATTAGCGCTGAGTGGCATGCCCCGGGAATGGAAAGGCACAAACTTGGTCGTCATGGTGACGAACACCACTCACCAATCAACAAGGTGCATTAAGACACAGCTGCGCGGCAACTTTGCAGAATGACCCAATGTTGGTCATGAAATGTGGAGCATTTTATAGTGGATGTATTTAGAAATTCTTTCCTGGGGAAATCAGGACCTACTTGTAAGAATGAATCAAGACATGGCTGACATTTCCATCGCAACAGTTTTTTTTTCCTCTCTGAAACAATGCCAGGAACACAAGCGCATCTCTTCATAAACAGGATCTGATAGGTTTGTTGACACATAAATGTCTGTTGTAGTGTCGTTGGAAATCTAAAAGTTCAGAAATTAGAGTATGGATGCATTTGACATGACTAAACCAACCCACAGTGGGGGCCTAATAGCAGGAGACTATGTGCATGTTTTATGCCGTTAACTACTCCAACTCAAATGGTATACCTTTCACATTTGTATTACAACAGTTCTTCAAATGTCATGTTCAAATTCTACGAGTTTTCCTCTTCTTTTAAAATTCACTAAGTACTGTAAATATACATCTCTCATGCACTTAGCATCACTTGACTCGCAATCACTGATAAGTTCAACTACTTTCTGTATAATTTAATTTAAAAGTTACAGCAATATTTTATTAACATTCAACGACATAGATAATGTGTAATTAGTGTATTCCAAACCATGCCATAACCACAATGTTTTAATACCCTAACGTTGTAATGGAGCAGTCCCTATACACAACATTCACACATATCCATGACAATACACTCAACCATTCTGCAGTATTCTTCATTAGCGTAAATTACAACATGGACACCACAACATGGACGATACACTACACTCTGTTACCATGCACTAACAGTGCTTCACTGGTATGTAGCAATAATTATTGCAGCACTAATGCATTTCCATGGTAACACATTCCATTATACCTCAACATACAGGTGTTCTTGCGGGCTTGCATTTAAATGAGACACTGCTAATATCACCCGTTTAGCAGACACGATGACCAAGCCTGTCAACACTAAAATGTAATCAACTCATCTCAATATTCAAAACAGATTTGCATGTAATTTCCATCGCCGGAAAGTTCATATTCAAGTCAGGGTGAAACTATTCCACCGCTTTGATGAAAGCATAAAGCAAAATATTTTTGTAGCCGTTTCATAAAATTATCAAAGTTGATATTAATATCAATATTCCTTCGTCTTTACCTTTGGTATATGAAGAAAACAAATTGCATGCTGTTATTACCTCAAATTATTGAATGAACATGGCTCAGAAGGTTTGGCCAAAGCTTACAGTAATGGTCAAGAACAAATCACATGCACGTAATGTAAGCTTAATTTCATAATTAGACCAATGATTCCTTGACAATCATATTGGTGAAGAGCCAATGAACACGTGTCTACCATCAACCGACTGCCATCAGACAGTTACGTAAATGTACAGCAATTTCACTCTTTGATGTATTTATAAAGTACTCATTTCACCCTGACCCTCTTTCTTGTTTTTCCCTCCCTCACTTCTGCTTCAAGCCTCCCAAACCTTGGTATTACCACTTACAGATTTCTCTCAAACCAAAAAATCTGTTTGTAGAAGGCCAAGATCAATTTCATATCTCGGTCAATCCCCGTAAGCGAACCAATTCGCCTTCGAAAACAGTCATCAGGCAAACGGCCAATGATATCAACACCCTAAATCTCACAATGTTGGTTCGAACTCCAAGCTTCAAAAAAAAAAAAAAAAAAAAAAAAACCTCATCCAAAATTGAGAAAAGGGAGAATAAAAAGAAGCTGGTTTTTCATTAAGGGGAGACTTATCAATTCAGAATACAAACTACGGCGGTGGCGGATATTTACACGAAGGAAAGTACAGACCTGAATCTTCTCAAAAGGTTCCATTCTCTCTCTCTTTTTAATTCCAACCCCCCATTTCCTTTTCTCTTCAAACAGAGAGCAGTGCATTCTCTCGAGTAATAACATTATACTTCAGCAAAGCAAATTTTCAACAAGTAAATTTGCTCTGCCATGACAGCAAATTCCACCTTTTTTCGCTGTGTTTGCAATCTCACCATCCGCAGCAGAAAAATGAAGGAAAACATGGAGGGATCATTTTGATTTACTTGAGGGGGAAAATTTTAAACAACATGTACCAACCTTTCAACAAGATAAAAAAAAAAGGGCAAACTTCAGCAAGTTGAGTGTATCTTTCACACTATCCTCGTTACAGCTAGGACATGTTATTTTGACGCAAAGCCATTTCTCACACCAATTAAATGCAACCACTGCAAGACACGCAAGGAAGGGAAGGAATAAGTTTTGGGAAAGTCTACAAAGTAAGTTTTTAAATTCTGACAAACTAACATCTCTACAAGCTCAACAACTGCAAATTTGCAAAGGGAGAAAACTACTAAAGAATCCCTCTTGCCGCAAATTTAGTGCCCCTTGACTCAATTTAAACAGGTGCTTGTGATATGAGTTATCCCCTTCCAAGTAACGCCGTGTACAGAAACTGTTACGCTGATGGAGAAAATTAATTAAGACACACCTATACACAAGTTATACTGTCAGAGTTAACATTACCTAGAAACTCTTGCCAAGAAATTTATGACTGAGAATTGCAATAGGAGGACGAAACTTAACAGCAGCTGGCCAGAGACCACACTTTAGTGGTTTCGAAGAATGATCGAACTTGTAAAATGCCTGCAAGTGATGCAACATCGAGTAACTACTACACGCTGGATGGATCAAAATTAAGCCTAGATCAACAAAACATCAAGAAACAGAACCAACCAAACGTTAACAACCTGATGTATAAAATTGGTTACAATATTTTGGTGAATCGCTCAAATAACAACTGAGATATAGAAAGGTTAAACAACTTTACGTCATAGCTCTCCCCAACCAAAAAAAAAGAGAAAAAAAATCTGTTTTCATACCCTGTTCTTACCTTATCGTTGCAGGACAGCAGTTATGCTTACACATAAACTTATTTCTTGCAAAAATGGAGAATTTCAGAAATATATGCAAGGGATAGCTCAGAATGAGGCCTGTCATCAATGCAGGGAGATTAGGTATCTTGATAAATGTCAGCAACAATCATCCACATAAACTGTGCACCAAAGGCAAAATGTATTGCAATTAGTGGGGAAAAAAAACTGACTCATTCATGTGGAAAGAATTACAACACTTTATGTTATGCAAGGGAATGTTAGAAGGCTAGGGAAATGAGGAAGGCTGCACCTGGGAGGTGCAAAAAATTTGATGGTTTTGAAATGTTGAAGATACCGTGAGTCTTCATTTATAGGTTTTCATTAACCCACATTTTTCTCGCCCTCAAAGAAGCAATGAAATACACTGTAAACATGCTGCTGCTGGGCAAACCATTCACAAAGTAATGATTACTAGCAACCCAGGATAGAGACCATTAAAAAGAAACCTCGTTTATTAGTCTACGAGCATAATTGAAGGCTGTATCACTGCTTTGCAAATCACAGATGGCATTGTTCTCATCTCTCCACAGAGTTTCACGAAATGGGAATCGCTTCAGATCATCCGCCACAAATGTCAATGTTGTTGGCTGGAGAGGATGCATTGTGATCGGTCTTAAATTACCTAAACAATCTCTCCATTCAAAGCAAACAATCAAAAGAAACAAATAAACAATACACAAACCCGACAAATATTAAAGCAATAACGAAATAGGCTTTAAAATGACTTATGGTTTATTGTATGATTGTGCTGACATTTAAGTGGTCCAGGTTTTAGTGTGAAGCACACACATAAACAAAATAACCAAGCTGAAATTGCCGCTCTAAAACAGTATTTAAAAAAAAAACCGTAAAGTGGCGAGAAACTTGTGATGCAGTGTACAGCTAGCTGGGACCAGTTCACTACTGTAAGAACCTGTGATGTGCCAAGAACCATGACTTGTGATTAAATATCCCCCTTCATGTAGCAGACGAGCAAGTTTTGACATTTCGTACCTGACTAACATATGACCTTTAAGAATAAAGAAAATAACACGGGAAAAAGCCTCTCTCTGGAGAGAGGATGTCAACAGAAAGACTTTGAAAGACTTGACTTTAATTGCATTGATGTGACCATACCCATGACTGACTAGGACACAATGGCAAAAAATGATGAATTACAGCAAAAGAAATTATAGTGTGTAAGGGAACATATCCTGTCGAGGAACAAATCTATGTTGTAAGGGTAATTGGCTACAGGGAACAGACACAGATCAAGGAACTCAAATTAATCTTGGCAAATTAATCTTGGCAAATTTCAATGGGGTTTAAATTGTCAACAAATCTTTGATTTATAACCGGTGTTGTTGCCTTTTGGAATCACTTTTCTGTTAGCGTATCAATGCATCCATAGAGCTGTGCAGTGAGACGACTGTGTGCATAGCTGGAACATGTCAATAAAAGTGTTCTTTAATACCTTAAAATTATTTGCAACAAATATACCATCATTTGCAAGAAATATACCAGTGCCTTTACTATACTGTGCAATGTAGCACCTTCACAAGAGGTGCAAAGGTAAAAGAAGCCTGGAGCAAACTTAACCTCATAGAATTGTTGGGCTTCAGCATGTTGTGTTTTCAATTTTTTTTTAACTTTGACACTGATCTCTTAATACCTCCTTAGGATACTGAGAGAAGTTGTTGAAATGTCTGTTGATTTTTGTCAACTTAATTGTTTGTAAATTGCTATATTAAGGCTACTTTAACTGATGTTCTTCAGACCAACATGACATAAAATGGTCCCTTACATAAACACACACATCTAAAAGCCTGACATACGAGCCTTTGATCAGGTCTTTGAACTGCACACAGGAAATGAGGACAATTAGTCTACTAGTAGTCTTGGTCAAGACTTAGTGAATCTTTTCCTCACAACGCCCACAGCACTACACCCATGTGCGGCCCTAGCTTCTATGTAAAGCACTAAGTACTGCTTTGCTTTGAATTGTGTATCCTCCGATTGATTTTGTCCACTAAGTCTTGTCTAAGTATACAATTTCCTGCAGAAATCTATAAGGGACATTTCTTGACATAGATGGAAGTTGCTATGTAAAGTATCAACAATCACCTATCTTTGATATTAAATAGTCAAATCATCAGTTAGTTATCTCCTTTCTATATTCATTGCCCTTCAAAGGCACATACCTTCTCATCACTTGCTTAAAATTTTAACAGTCATATTTCCGATAGTTCATCGAACATGAAAATCTCTCCCCTTTCCACCTCCCTCCAAAAAAAACATTACAATTGTCTGGCTCATAAATCAGCTTTAAAAGGACCATGCAATTAAGAGCATCAAACGATTCATTGTCACCACAAGAATGAAGAAGATTTCATGTAAGTGGGCAGAAATTTAAACTTGAAGATCAATTCTACGTTCCTTACCGACTTAAATTCAGTAAACTAATACTTTAACGACAATACTCAAGATACCAGGAGTCCAATTGAAGAATATTAAAAGAATATTTCACTAAACATTCACTTAGGAAAATTCCTAAACCCTGTAACCGTCTACCTACCCCGAGGCTGCAACACTTAATGAATTATTGGAGTGCAAGCAGACTTTCATTGTGGGGTATGATTACATATTTGTCATTACATTTCATAAAGTGGCAAGCACATGCAAACAGTAATTGGGGTTGGTTCTGAGAATGCTTCTTCTGTGACTCAGTTGTAATCCGCGGCCACGAGATCAAGCAGAAGACTCACCAACGAGACAAGACAGGGTAGCGATTCCCTGATGAGATTTACGTAAACTGAAGAGGAGTCTGATCGCTCACGAATATCATCGTGGGCCGACCTGACACTTCCACCAAAAGGGGTACAGGAACGACTGATTAACGCACCAGCGGTATCTCTCTGACGGTGGGTGTATCAATTATACTCCAACCTCTGACTTCCTCTGCATCCTACGCTCTGATACCAATGACAGGTTTAATGTGAGAGATCTGAGGCTGACAAGGATTTGTGGTTTCAATTCTAAGGAGTCTTCTGACCGTGTTCATAGCAAAATAGCTGTAGGGCCTACTATAATTGCTCCAGGTTAAGGCATCGAAAATCACATACGAATGCATGTGCATCTTTCTCCGGTAACAAAGATGGAGCTATATAACACAGCTACTTAAAACACACCGCCCGTCCAAATCGCAATTTGACATCTGAATATTTGATCACATACTCCACGCGATGACTTTGGACAAAAGATGATAGATTTGGTGACAAAGAGTCGTAACCATACCACCATGTAGGTCCTATACACTACTGGCTATCAAGAACTGGCACAGTATGTGTGTGAAAGAGGAAGTGTATCAGAGGACGCTATCATGAGAGTTTTCATTACAAAAACAACCATCTGCTTTTTTTCACTCGATTCCCAGGTGACTTGCTCTGAATCTGAGCTTAATTTCACTGGTTTGGCTTTTGGAGAGTAGGGCATGGCTGAACTGTAGGTCACTATAATATCTCCATGGTAACCCCCCTTCATGAGAAACATAGTGTCATTCAGGTTTCCCCTGACTACTGTGGATTACACAGTGCAATCTTTGGTCTGCCATACAAAATCTCATTCCAGTTCAGGTATCATCCTTCATTATCCTCTTTCTTGGGAAATGCATGCAACAACCAACCTCATAAATATTTGGTGGATATAACACACAGTAAACCCACATATGTTTCTCCAACTGTGGTATGGACACACTGCTTGGGTGTTAACATTCCAGCAATTTTTGGAGTGAGCTGAATATACAACGCCATTACACTCATCTTCCTTTCATTATTATTCACCACCATTTAATGAATATTGATTGATAAATCTGATCCACTAAAACAGAATGAACTGCAAAAATTTGCTGGGCCATAATTGAACTAATTATCTTGTCACTGCTCATAAAGAGTAACTTAACTTTGCATGGTATTGACTAACTCTCACCCAATTAAACAGTTGCATAATACAAAAACAATCAGACGATGACTTGCCATTCCTCCAAACTGCTAGAGGCAATTAATTACCATACTCCGTATTTAACTCAGATTGTGAATGGTACCAGTGCAGCAGACTTGAGCCGGTCACGGTTTAGACAAGTGTTTCTGCTCTGCTCCTTGGTGTTTGATCACAAAGATTTACATGAAGTATGAGTGCAATTTCAAAACTCACAAAAATGTAATGTTGCTTTTATAAACTACAAACATTATGGAAGAACACAAATGTAGTCTGATAGTGGGAAAGAAAAAAAAATCACACTACTCATGTTGCAAGAGAGGTATTACCACGGTAACTAAGACCTGAAAACCGAAACATCCCAGAGAGGATGCACCAAGGTGGGGGGACAGGTTTTTTCCACAGGGAGGAACAGGTGAATCCCCAGGGTAGATCTTTCCAAGGTTTCACATGGGATTGCTAGTTCATATCAGAGCACGACCAAAATTCTGTGTTCGTGGGAACTGTATTTGTGCTTTGGAAAGCAGCTATCCCGATAAAAATCAAGAGTTGTAGATCAACAATACCACACTGCACCAGTCCAGACCTGTATGGGAACTTGTGGGTGCAATATCCAAAAGTGGAAGCACTTCTCGATGACAAGCTATTAATTTGGATCACTTGCGCTCAGCCGAAACTGCAATTGCTCGCTATCATGAGACCCTGTGTGGGAAGGGTAGGGGTGAGGTGTACTCAGGCCAATGATTTTTAGAGGTAATGATGAAGAGTATTGTACAACAGGTGACCACAACTTTTAAGGACTGCTGGGAACATGAGATCTCCAGTTGGCCGACGCTACTTCCAGCCCAAATTTAAAGTATGGCGCGTGATTTTTCTGGTTTAGTATGAGAGTTCTGAAAGCAAAATCCCAAGTCTTTTGATAATACATGCCCAGCTAATTGATGTAAAATGCTACAGTAAGAATCAATGTCCTGCTGTTCTCAGCCAGGAAATGTTCTCACTCCTCTCCCTTCCCCACATGAGGTGGTCTGGCAGAAGCACAATCAATACCTACTACACATATGTGACTGTGACAAAGGTGTGACACTTGCCATGGGTGTGACACACACTGAGATGGGACGGACGATTCAAGAATGCACTGTGATAAAACGGAATTTACTGTTTTCCATCTTGTCAGTGAATCGGAGTTAAGTGACACATCTTTGATGCACAAGAGAACACAATTTACCTTCAATCTTACCATCAGGTTTGAACCTTACCACCCCCATCCCATCTACGTGTTTGATTACTCGCGTTGATTTACTGTATAGATACTAGCAAAACTGAAAAGCTATCAATTTCTGATCTTCACAAGTATGGGGAGACTTGACAATTTATGATACAAAGGACTTGCACATCGCACATGAATAATGCAGGGAACTAGTACCTCTCAGGCTTTGCTGCAAGGTTACCATGGCGATCAACAAAACGAGATAAATCACTTTAAGTCATCTACACTTCAGGCATATGAGGAAATGGAAGATTTTAAGGTGTCCTGTGAATTTATGAATAATGATGGAAAGTTGGTCACTTTCATCTTGTTTTCAGCCAGAGAGATCTTGTTTTTCCAATTTTTTGGTAATTTTCATTCTCCTTATCAGCTTCACACCTGCATCAATGGGCACGATGATGTTATCTGTAGTCATTTCAATATTCCGCTCTCTCCGAAGGCATGCAAAGCAGGGACATCCAAAATTCCATTCATGAACACACCTGGTAGGTGTGTTGGATATCGCCGACATCTTCATTCAAGAGGAAACCTTTCCTCAGATCGAAACGAGGCCTCCGGAGGAGGACACCGGCTGCCGAAGATCGACTTAAGTTACCAAAACTGAGCAAAACAAACAAGAGATTCCTTCGGCTGCAATCTTCCCGTGTTGAGGACAAAGCGTGCAAACGTTTCAAAAACTGCAAAGTTGACAATGGCGCAGTCAATAATTTAATATGCAAAACTTTCTGAGATTGTGGTGAAACACAAAAGTAATTAAGGATCACCCAAAAAACAGACAGGCATGTGCAACATCCAAGTAACTACAAAATCTGTGAGCCAACACCATAGGAAGTGTACACTGAAGATGTCACAACACCGTTAAAGCACTGGCAATGGAACGCAGAAAAATACGTGATTTGAAAACTACAGCACCGTTGGTACACTTTGACTGTGAAGTTTGCTGACACCCACACGATACAAACTGCTCCAGCTTAAAGAGGCTCATTGAGTTGATATCAGTGAAGATTGCGGTGATTTGGAAGTATACAAACGCACAACAATACTCACAATTGGCATAATTAATCAAGTTTCACATCCAACAGTTATATGACGACTGTCAATTTTTTCGAATTTTTGACCGTTACTCGCTCTGATTGTGTGCATGTGAATGTACTGATGGGAAAATGTCTGGTCACAAAGTTTCAAAAATCAAATTTAATCGTTGGTTACTCACTCATTATTGTTCCAACGTACGTAAAGCTTTGGGATGCTTTTAGTTTGACTGTTTGTCATTAGTATGTGAAGGAAACTTGACCAGTTTAGAAAAATTGAGTGAATTTCACAAAACAACTCAATGAGCCTCTTTAAAAAAGCTTAAAAAAAAAAAATATCATGGTCACTCAATACAGAAGCCACCTTTTAGTATGCCTCATCATTTTTGTTTTCAAAGTGAAAGGAATTTCTTTCCCTTTCAAATTTAGGGTTCTAAAGTGTCCAAGATTCTGAATTTGCTTTTAGTTTTAGGTCATTTTCACAATGGCAAATTTTCACAATGGCATGAGTCACTTCATAGATCATTGTCCATGTGTACTAAGCGATGACTAAATGAAATGTAACAGGATTTTGGTGCAATGAATATTCACTATGACTCAAGACAACATACTGAATGTTCACACATCATGCCAAGCTTAGGTAAAACTGCACATTCTCTGTAAAGTACGCCATTCAGTACCATACTATGTCTAAAAGGTGACACACATATTTTTCATTTGTTTAAAGCCACATTTACTACTTAAAATAAATGAGACAGTACTTAGATTCAATCTTTTCCGACTTTTTTCTTTTTCTGATGAATGAACAGCTAAAATGTATGGACCATACCACATATACAGCTTAACATCCCAAAACTCCTCTTTGAGAGAAAACTCGACTGCGACACATAGCTTTAACTTGAGGAAGGACGTTACAGATGTGGGTCACGAACAATGAACGGTGTCTGACTGTTAGGAACAATACCTATAAAACCACATGGTGGTTAACCAATGAACTGGCCGTTGTCATCGGCTGCCAATGCACCTGCAGGAAGAGGGTTTGAGAGCTCATGGTGATCAGCTGTTTCCTCTTTCATCCAGGTAAGGGTTTTCGAAATATCGAATGATTCGCGTACTCGCCGTGTCGGTGTAACCATGCAAAGTTCTGTGGAATTGGCTACGTGAGAAGTCAACGTCTGTACAGACTGAGAAATTTAAAGTCTTTTCTTTTTATATTTAAAGCAGTTTAAATTTTGCATATCCTGTGCACATATCCTACATGCACCTTTAACTGCTTTCATCGTTTTCATGTACCTTGCCTTTGGTCATCTTCTTACTCTGTGAAGCGGTGGAAGACGTTAGTGAGCATCGTTACAGATTTAATGATCGTTACCACCCCAGCATCATCATCATCGTCATCATCATCTTAAATATCACTACCATCATATCGCATCAACATGATCACTTCATCAGCTTCACCATTACCATTATCACCATCATCATCATCATCATCATCACCACCATCATCTACATCATTATCGCCATCTTTATCATTATCATCATCATCATGATCGTCATCGCCATTATTAGGAATACCATAAGTCCCTCCCTGGTTTGAATGTTCTCCAAATTGGCAAATGAACAATACTAAACAGCTATCCAAGGTACTACACAGTGCATCTTACTGCTAATTAATTTAAAGATCTACACAGTATGCTCTACGAGTGCTTAACACCATTAATTTCCAAAACGTCGAAGATGCACCTTAAATTCTAAATTGTAGAAACATCAAAACAAAATGAAAGACACAATGAATTATGTCTCTGAAAATTTACCTCTGCAATCAAATGAAATTTCACCATTTTCACACACATGCTTTTTGCAGTAACCTAGCTCTGGGAGAAAAAGGAACCAAACGTTTTCTAACCTTTGTGCAATGAAAGATAGGCATTTACAACCAGATATTCCAACAAAACTGCTGTAGCTGAGACTAAGTTTCCTTGTTTCCTTAACAGACAAGAGATGGCCTCTTAGTTCAAAAACCAAAGGACAATCCTTTCTCTCCCCCAAAAAACAGGGGGGAGAAAGGAAAAAGGGCAGCACCTGTTGCAGAAAGCAATTGCAGGGCATTTCTTTTATACTGGAGATTCTTTTAAAAAAAAAAAGCAGTGGGTTTCACATTTTAACCTGGCATTTTATCACCGCCAACATTTTCGCTGATTTCTGACTGAACTGTCATCAGCGAGACGGAATGAAGGATCTGACACTCATATGATGTATTAGCTATGCATCGTCGAGGCACCGAAATCCAAGGGAGCACTTCCTTGACGACGAATCCAAACAGGCGTTTGAGGGTGCAACAAGTCTTACCAAGATCAAAAGCTGACATTGTTTCAAAGAAAAGCAGTAGTTGCTTTATAAATTACAAAACACGATACAATTCACATCTTTTTGCAAATGCGTGTCGTTCTGTTCGGTTCTTCAAGGCTGATCAAACCATCAAAACTGTAGATATCTTATTGAATGAAACTTAAAGGAAATTAGCAGTCACCCCAACTTTATTCTGAAGCATCAGTTAAATCTTGCAAATCTCCTCTTTTATACCTTATACTAGTATCTTTCAGGATATTTCATCCTATTGTGCATCCAAAGTTATTTGATGCAAAAGAGCCGTCCATGAATAAAGATAGGGCACTATACTAGCAAAAATTGGGGTGACTGCATTTTCCCTTATGTTTAGGGTATGTTACATGAAAGGTATGTTATATTTAGGGTATGTTACATGAAAGAATTTTTTCACTCTTGGCACCCCATCCACCATGTTATACTTGTGTTCATAATTCAAAGAAATTCACTGTTTGAAGAAAGACTGCTCTAATCAAGGACGATTTCCAAACTGTCCAATTTGTCAACATATAAAAAGTAGTTGTAGTTGAACATACGAAAGAACAGATTACTTTGTGCATTACTTAGTGGTTAATCAAATAGTATCTAAAAGAAAGTAATAAGAAATAGACCTACTCAGTTTCATTGGTTAAATGAATAGTTTGTTCCAGTCTCTCTTAGATAGGTATGAAATAGTAGAAGAAACTCTCAACTTATAAAGAAAGGCATAGTTTCAAAAACTTCCCATGAGGCTTAAATATTTCCATATTGTCCAACAATAAAAACTGAAAAAAGTCTGACATAACAACAATGAACCAATGAGATTGCTTCACTTTTGGTTGTTACAAACTTTTGAGGAATAGACTGTCAATTCTTCTAAAATATGGACTTAGAAAAAAAATTGGCCATGAGGTCTGTGCGGGAATTTTCTGCAGGCAATTACTTTTGTTGCACGATTTGGAAAGTCAGTGCGGGAATAAAAAAAAAAAAGAAACAACACCCTCTTCTTTCCCACCAAGGTCTTTTCAAGCAATAATCAGGAGTTTGGTTGTTTCTAAATTACCCTTCTTTCACCAAAAATTACACTATGCCATTCCACTCAACTTGTTAGGACTAATTAAATGCCTCCACAAGCCTTTCACGCCATAGACCATCCCACACTGGAGATATTAAAAGTATACCTGGACAGGTATTGATAATGGTCGCTAAAATTTTTCCAGAACTGATACATCAAAGCATGTCACTTATGAAGCAGCAGAGGGGTTTACTATGTTGTTTTTAACAGTAACTTTTGTTGCAATATTTGAATTTGCCATTCATTGTGACATCACGTGTCACATTACGATGATGCACTTTGCTCACTACAACATTCTTAAAAACAGAAACTGATTCCTACTCTAAATTAACTCTTTTAAAGGGAAAAGATTGCCTTAAAAATGTACCAACATGGCTTACACAGGGAAAGAAAGGGAGGCTGTAATCACTGTTAAACCCTTCAGTCTCATCAATAACATGGGCAATACCTTTGTCTCCTTGAAAGATTATGCATGAGATGAGTTGTGGGTGAACGAACTATTCTTTTAGTAACAAATAACTGAATCTCTATTTACAAGAAACTTTCTTCAAAAGAGAGTTACCATCACTGCCTCAATTTTGAATAACATTCTACTTTATAAATATTAGTTTAAAAAATATGAATTTTTTTCCTGTAAATCACAAACACATTTCCCTTTCACTTTTCCTATCAAAACATGCCAACAACTACAGATCCTGAAATTCTCCCATTCCGAATCACAGGTGATGTTGATCAGCTCATGGACACAATGTGCCATCTTCATCCACAACATATGCACTTGCTGCGAGGGGAACCTTCAACATGCAGTTGCTTGCCACTAAAACCTGTGCAAAACCCTGGAAAATCTGCTATATCGGTATGAAGCTTTTAACATTCTAATGACATTTGTTACACATATACAGCACACACTACATGTACTCACCCATGTCTCAAAGGCAAATTCTATCTCAGGCTTCACGAGCCTGTTGCCGTTAACTTCCATGAGATCCTCAACAATCATGCTGTCAGAATCTGCAGCCATCTCACAGAGCGACGAATAAAAAAAAACAAAAAAAAACGACAGATGTGTTTTTTTTTTCAATATCCCCCCTGGTGCAATTCCAGGAGTAGAACACTTAAGAGTAATTCCAAAAGAGAGTTACATCCATAAACATCACAACCAGTAGGAATTAGAGCCTCAGTGGGAGAGGAGGGGAAAGTGCCGTTATCTCCGCTGGCCGAGACTGTTGCCGTGACCCGAGCACGTATACACACAGCTGATCTGCTTTCAAGGTAAATGCCATGTGTGAGGGCTTTTTACTGGATCTGAGTGCACACACAGAGTCGAGCACGCACGTTTGATCCCTTGCAAAACACTTCCTGTTTTTGGAATGCGTGCAAGTGTATGGATCCTGTAGAATTAGCTCGTAGCCAGCCACTTGAACGGTGAATCGGCACAGTCCATTGTTCTGGCACTGTTGTCTTTCTGTTTTGTTTTTTTCTTCTCTCACTTGCTCAGCTGTTAATTAAAATGCATTTAATGAATGCCACAGCACCCTGCGCACGTTTCAGAGGGCACACGTGAAGAGAGTCATGAGGTCGGGGGTGATTCTCACAAAAGAAATATAATTCAGAAAGAGATCAGAGAAAATTCCTTCCATGACACATTGTCAGCGTTTCACGATGTCATTTTTATCAGTTAGATGAGCCGTCTTATATCAACAGAGTGAAGATAAAATGACGTTAAAATGAGGCTGGGAATGAAATGGCGAGGAGACACCACCAGCCACTGTGCATCCTAGGAGATGGATGCGGGTATAGCGAATATCAAGAAGAGGTGGTCTGTTCTTCCTGTTGACATGAGTGTTTAAACTCCCTGAGAAATGATAGTAAATGTTTACATCCACCTAGACAACACAGTGGTCTCAGGCAGTAAGGATCTCTTACTGCAACAGAGTATAGATGGTAAAAGACACACTGCAAGGAATAAAATATAGTAACTTTGTAGAAGAGGATAAAGGTGGGGGGGGTAGAGAAAGAGGGTGGGCAGTGAGAGTGGCAGGTAATTTTAAAAGCTGCACCAAGAAAGTAGTAAAGATATGACCTGCAGATCTGACCTGCATCCCTTCAAAGATACCACCTGCATCACCACAGATTTCAAACATTTCATGTTTACTTTTGTGCATGTGCACTTTTTATCAAATCCAACATTATGAGGCATACCTTGGCAATAGGAAAGAATAGGTACCTTCCACTGAAAGTCTTTTACCTGACACCTGAATCTTAATTTCAACAAGATGGTTCTTTCAAATTGCTCTAGTGAATACAGTGGCAACAAAACAGGAACATAGGATGGCAAACAAATGTGGTAACTCTTCAACAACACCTCACATTTAGTTTAAATGTGTAAAAACTCTTCACTTTCGTTTTTTTTTCTACATTTTGTTATGAACATCCCGAAGCTCATCGTTTCACAAGATAATCACCAGTGACCTATGTGCACTACACAGTACATACAACACACACAATACATGCTACACACATATATTATACATACATCAAGCCACATGTTGAAGGTTTTATAAAATGTTCCTTTTAGAGCCAGCTTCTGATACTTTCCACCCACCTGGAGTGTTTTCTTCAAAAAATGAGATAAACCCTTAGGCTAATTCAAATTAACACGCTCCACTCTCAGGGAAGACTTTCAAGCGATTTCATCTGGTTGAAAACTGTCGTTGTTCTCTTTGAAAACTATATCAATGAATGGTGATTTGCATAATTCATAAAGGTGGAAGCTGCTTTCCTAGGTTGATGTATCATGAACACACACTTGCACTATGTTGGCTACAATGACAATTAATTGCCAACTTTCGTTCTATCAATTCCAGATATCGGTGTTCTAAATAAAATAGGAAAGAGTTTAAGCACCGACTGATTTGGTTATCTAAGAGTCAAAGCTTGTAACAAAGTTTGACTGTCTTTTAAAAACTGAAGATGTCTCGGACAAGAAGAGACTTTACTGCCTATCCTTCTTCATCACTGCTCTTACTGGTATTCTTAGCTCACCAAATTATTCATTACTTAACTGTGCAAATGAATTAACAGTTGGGGATTCTATTTTTGTGCCAAACGGAACCATTCGATTCTGGGCACGCGTGGCAAACCAGAAATGTGTCTGGCTTTGGTACATATTGCATGAATCAATCAAATAATTGATACATATATATGCTAGTTCAGATTAATTGATTGCTGAGGATTTAGGACAATGAATGTGAATCCTGGATACGAACAGAATCTGGGATCATTCTGGCCATCGCTTCCAAATCCATTTCATGAAGAGAGCACGACGAACACGCTGGTGGCTTCATGGTTTTCAATGCGAATTAATATCTCTATTTTTGGAAGAGATGTGAACGTAAATTGAAGAGACCACTGACTTTGACCTTAAAAAATTATCTCTGTTTGAACGAACGTAATGGATACAACTAGTCCATAGACTGCAGCTATGGAAAACTTTGGCTTACGGATCGTTTTACCACTTTGAGAGGGAAAGAGCATGCTACGTCGACAAACATGCAGGTATTCCTTGCATGGAGATAATTATTCCACGCAACAATTTGACCCTGATTGGTGACAGAGCAAACAGTTACATAAAATTTTGTTAGACCAAAAATTTATGGAGGTTAGAGTTTTAAAACAAGGCCATCATTTTTGGAGACTTGTGTTTCAAAGTTACAGTAAACGTCTCTGCATGTTTCAAATGAGCCTCGTCACTGAAAAGCTTTGCAGTGGAAAGCAAGAGGAATCCTAACTTTGATACTTTTGAACTTAGGTACTACATGCTTCCTTAGTGTGGAAAAAAAACCCAGAAAAACAAAAGGGGCCTCTGGCAACTTGGGTGGTTGATAAAGTACTTAAAGAGTCCAAATTTACAACACTGGATGAGTCCTTGCTTCAATGATAACATTCTGGCCAATAGGTGAAAAGTAAATTTTCAAAGGCAGATTTCTAAACTAAACTTTATTTGTTACAAAAGAAGTATCAATTACAATCTAAAAAAAAAGACTAAATAATTAGAAACCTACAGTATAACTTTTAATTGTGATAAGCTACTCAAGAAAAATTCCTATATTTTACAGATCTCCATATGGTTGTATATGTTACAAATTATTGGCCTGGTTTTGAGAAGAAAAAAGGGTCATTCAAAAGAGAATTATGGTACTGTGTTTTTCTACAATATTCTGTTGTATGTGAGGAGGTTCACATGCCAGATGCTGACAAATGAAAACTGGAAAATATTTCAGACTTTACAAAATCAATGAAAGTACTTAGCTTTCTTCTGTAAAATTAGTCGGACACAAGATCTGTGGGACAACAAAACTCTCGAAAACTCCCTGGGTTGGGAACTCGCTAGCGACACACTCACCTCATGTAACCTAGACATTACCGTATTGACTCAGACTAATGGTCTAGCATCTGGCAATCTTGTGTGCGTGTATCTGACCAAAAGGCTGGCAATTACGGAAGGACGGTGACCAGATACAGTACACACACACCCCCGCACACACACAGAATTGCCAGATGCTAGACCATAGTCAATATGGTAATGCATAGGTTATATGAGGTGAGAGGGAGTACGCACTGTGAATCCGGCTGGTTTGGGTTTCGCAGCAACCTTTTTCTTATAACCTGGACAACCATAAATGATACAGCCTCTGTTTTATAAAATTAAAATAAACATACCCTCACTCTTTTCTCTCCAATCAAGCTTGTTTTCAAATAAATATGAGAGTCCTACTTTTACAAAATGTGATGTAAGGGTACGATGGTATAGTAAAATACAAGTCTCAGTGACTTGTAGGCGTCCAGCTATCCAGAATTCACTCAACTGTGAGTTGTAAAGATGTGCTGAAAACTGAAGGTATGAAAGCCCAAAACTTAAGTAATACTTAAGTAAACAGCATTCCATACATACGTATAATGAGTTCCAACTCAGTAGAAACACACGGTGACAAATCCGTCACTGACACTTCACTTATTTAATCAGGATAAACAAACTCTAATGTCAATAGCTACAGGAGGACAAGATTGGATACAGTTGGGGAAGAACATAAAACTGATAGCGGCGACGACAGTTGATTATTGGGACAAACACAGTTGGCAAATAGCTGCCATAAAGGAACATGCAAATACAAAAGAGAAAACAATGGGGAACCTTCGGGGGGGGGGGGGGGAGGAGGTCCTCAAACAATGAGAGAGGGTCAGGGAGGGCTGGAGGAGAGACAAGAAGAAACAGAGGGAGAAAATTATAATAGATCTTGATCAAATTGATTTAATACTGTACACCTTCAGAAAGGTGCCATTGATGACTTATCCAACAGCTATGGGCCTTAAACTACAAGAGAAGGGGTTGTTGTGAGAAAAACCTTGTCAGGAGGATAGGTAATTGTGATAAACACTTCACACACCTTTCTGTGTGACGTTTCTGTGAATGAGCTGTAAACACGTACCCTGCTTAGGTAGTTTTTACATTCATGAATGTCTATTACTCAGTGGGTGGAGCACTCATAGAAAATAAGTTACAGTCTTCTTTTCAACCAACATTTATCCTCCCTTCAATCCGAATACAGTTTACAGTTTTTAAGAAACAACTTTCTCAAAGACAGAAATTCACTTTCATTATTTTTGCTCAAGAATAATACATTGTCTACCTAAACTTTCAATAATTACATGCATTTTCATCTTTCGTAAATCACTTTATGATTGCAAGTTTTGAGGAGAAAAAGCTAATGCTGAAATTCACTAGTGAGACTGAATGGTTTAAATAGGGATTAAAGCTACAGTATTTCTTCATATGGCAGGTACTTGGTGCAATTTAAGTGCAGTATTTCCTTTCGATCTCAAACCAGAGAGCTCAACAGATGTTGGTAAAAAAATTCTGATTCACACAATAATCTTACCACCTTTAAACTGTTGAGTTTCCTACTTGTTACTTAAATCTCTTTATATCATCTTCAGTAGACAGCTAGCATCTGATGAATGTGTGCTTTATCAGTTCGGGTTGAAATTGTTAAATAATACATCACAGATAATACTTTTGCATTACCCTTTGACTCCAAAGGGAGCCATCCTCAGGACTGAATTTATTCAAATTGCATCGTGCACAAGACTCCATACAGAAAAAAAAGCTAAAAATATGGCAGCTTAAAGTGATGTATCATTAGCGTGCAATGAATTAAACTGGGGCATGACATTTCATTCAAGCATGACAGAAGAACATTTGCATTACAAATTAATGAATTTCAACTGTATTGAGTATCAAAACTCAGAGCTTAAAATTATTTCAATTTTTTTTTTTTTTTTTTGGTGGGAGAGATGAGGGGGCAATTTTGAGGTGGCCTACATATCTGGATCCTTGAGGTAAGCGACAGAACAACAATTCAACTATTTGGGACGGGCACAGGTGGGAAACAGAGGTAACTACTGTAAGTGATAGGGCTTTAACCAAGTACTTAATATTTGTTCCCAAAAAATGGGAAAACATTGCATTCTTTTAGACAACAAGCAGGTCACTTTCTCTGAAGGAAAAACATCGAGAGGGGTTCTGTTAAATTCATGCAAAGGTCAATTGGGCTTTGGTCTGAGATGTTCAGACTGTTTGGACTGGTCTAAAACTTTTGGCAAAGAAGTACACCAGGGTGGAGATGTGATTTAAAAACCCACAAAACTAGTGTTCAAATGCAAAAAAAATTACCACTGAGTTTTCATCATTTGCTGTAAGAACTTGAAAAACAATATGTTTGTGTTCAAAGTGCCATTCATGAAATCTAAACTGGATCTTGTGTTATACATCCTGTGTTTTTTTTGTGGTGCGCGAAAGAGTAACAGCGATGATTTACTGTATGGTATGAATGATTGGTAAATCTTTCACAAAATCAACTAAAATCGGTAACTCGTGTTCGTGTACGTGATTTTGCATTAGTGGAGGTATTACTGATAGTTTCTGCACGTAAAGTACACAATGCTTAAAGCAGACAAATGATTTAGGGGGAAAAAAATCCCCTCCCTGGCTCCTCACTTCAACCTTCACCCACAATTAATCATACAAACAGATTTTAATTACTTAAATACACGCCCTGAGGTACAAGAATCGTTGCAGTTTAGCTCTAAAACGTATGTGTTACAGGAGACAGTTTTGAAACTCTGAGTGAACTGTAGACCATGAGAAGAGGACCTTCCTACAAATTAATTTTACTTCAAATCTTCAGTTTCATTCCATCTGAGCAGGCACTTTCTATCCACGGCTGCTACATAATGTTCTCAATAAGTGAAAGCGAAGAATTCCTTGAATCAATTTCCATAAATATGAAAGCTTCATGTCTATAGAACCACAGTAATTCCTGCAATTAGCCCTTCTGTATTAGGAACACACATTTCCAGTGCACATTGGTAAAGAAAACAGAATGAAAACAGCTTGGGTCATTTGACATTTTTCTTATCATCTCTACTTTCAGCTAAAGAGCAGGAAATGTCTGTATGTCTGCTATCACCTAGCGATGAAAATCGAGTGACACAGAATATTGCGGCTGGAAACACGTTTACTTTGGTCTCCGAGAAGACTTTACTTCAGCTTGTAAAGAACAATGTATCAACATACCCCATGTAGAATTATTACTGTTACTGGCCATAAAGGGTTGAAGGGGGAAACGAGTTTCAAATGTTTACTTCCACCTCTGTTAAAAAACCCACGATTTGCAATGAAGATTTTTTTGTTTCATCCCTACAGCTGGAGAAAAGTGAGAATTTGTTTCCAACACGGGGTTTGGACTTCATTATATTCAAACACATGATGTACTTGGGAAATGATAATTACTCACTCTTGTCAAAAGCTCAAAATGCATGCACAAATCCACCAACACTTGAATGGTTATTAAATCCAGTCCATCACATTCAAGGAACGGGAGATGACGGGTTGTCTTTTTCGCGGAGTGTTTTCAGTTTGAGTGACACCCACAACCTACTGCTTTAACCATTTCTTGCCTGGGTGATTTTCCCATTAGGACAGAGCATATATTCAGCACCACAGATACAACTCCACAGGAGCGTGCTTAATGGGTGTACACACACTGCACAGTAGACAATCAAAAGCTGTGCAGTTTCGATTTGCCTGCATTCTCTCACGCTGCATTCTCTCACACACACACATACACGCAAACACACGATTGCACATATAGTTTCTTTGTACATGGCACACAGTATCTCCTGCCATGACTGATCACATGCTTTTAATACCATTAAAGAATGTTCATTAGTATCACGATGTGTAAGCAGCTGTTAGAGAAATGACAAATCTCTATCCATTAATGACAACATAGCTAACAACATCGCCCTTGAGGGGCCTCCACATACGTTTTTTTGTTTGAAGAGCGATGCTGGTGTTCTCTTTATACCTAACAGTGCCACTTTGTGATAACAATCGAAATAAAAAAAGAAGACACCGACACAAGAAATGGAAACTGTTTCATTTAAATTTCTGTTAGTTTAATTGCCTCCTCATAGTCTGTCTGGGTGGCTTCCCTGTGCCAAAAGAGAGAATTGTTCTTCCCCTGAGACATGGCGGGCAAAACGAACTCTACCGAACCTCTGACCAAGTTAAATACCACCTGATACAGGTTTGCCTCCAATAACTTCAGAGAGCACTTTTGCAGACGAAATAGCAGAGGGTTGGATAAACACAAATTCTGAATAAGATACGATGTTAATTCACTGCTGGGTGAGAACAGGAGCCGAACTATATTGACTTTTCTGGCAAATGCAAGCATAACTGTTGCCAAAAATTTGGCAATGCCAAACTTGTGTCTCTAATACCATTTATTTATCCAGTGGGTTACGATACGATCGTCATCCCCGGAGGTCTCCATGTACTTTGCTATGTCAGTGAATTTGTAGGAACTTGTGATCAAAAACTAGCAAAATTATATTCAAGATGTTGAAGGGGTAGGAAGGGGGGAGGTGGGTTATTGTGGCATGACAATATGTTTACATAACATTCATGCGATGTTTTCAGAACCTTAGCGGGATGCACTTCATTTCTATTTTCCCCAGTAGTTGCATCATGTAACTTTAAAATTTATTATTCACCAAAAAAATATATTTGAAGAGAAGATTTTTCTCAAAAAGGTCAAAATTCATTTTCTCACTAGTTTAAGACAGGGCCCTTCGTAACTACGTCAAACCACTTTCTTCAACTGTTTCCAGCATTTTCCAACCATCTATAAAGATCACAGCACAAAGATCATGCAGTTTCTCCTCATCCATACATAGTACATGCTCTTGTACCATAGGCAATAACCACAGATTCCGTGTGTCTTACACTCCCTGTTTCGAAAGTCAATTCTAGTGGCAAAAATTACATTTGAGCCAACTGACAAAGCTTTAACGGTATCTCATTTCACTTTTAAGTTCCTGAAAAATATGAAAACTAAAGAAATATTGAAAAAAATAAATAAAAAAAAGGGAAGAGAGCAAATATGGAATAACCAAATGAATATAAATGGAGTACAAATTAGAAATGTAATGAATTGTCCCATGGGGCTCAACCCAAGAATTGAGTGGCTATATTTTATGCAGCACCCTTGAGGTCGGTGTGCATACATTAAGTGCTGCGGATAAATTTATAGAAAGAAAAAGTGCTCAGGAAGTATTGAGAAGCCTAGCTTCATCTTTAGGGAGAAGAAAAAAGGGATTGAGACTCTGCAAAGAATACTTCCCTAAGGACTTGTTGCAAAGGATGTGAAAATAGCTGACTTCTTCTCCATTTCTCTTAATTTTTTTATTTCATCAATGCAGACTAAGTTATCATGAATACTCATAACACAAAGTGATGATGCACTTTCGATTTTGCTTTAAATTACATTCTCTGATATGTCTTGTTTTCTAGCTATCACGTCTGATGTAAACAGCATACATTTCACGTCCTTCATTGCCTAAAATGGTTAGATCCACATTTTGTATATCTTGCAATCCCTTCTAATTGGAGAAATTTACAATATAGCATTTTCTTTCCTTAGGGATGATTCTCAGGGAAGACAAGGAGTCACTAAGATGTGACAAAGCACCGCCTCCCTCTGCACACGCATCCCAGAAAATTCTCTATATATTTTGGAATGGCAAAAAAAAAAAAAAAGCATGACTGAAAACTGGAGGACGCGAGATTTCTACGTCTACAATCATCAGAGGCAACCTGTCTCTTCACACACGAAGTAAAGCAATCCCCTAGCGTCACTCTATTAGGCTCACTCTCATGGATACCGTCTACAACTTTGCAACATAATAGTAATTAAATCAGTACAAATTTGGCAAGCATTTCATCAATTCCCTAAATCCCTCCCTCCTCCTATCCCTTTGTTTCTTTACAGTTCAGTTGCTTCATCATTCATCAAACCCAAATTAGCAGATCTCCTTACAATACACCTTCTCTTAATCATCAGGATTCTCATCTGTCAGAGAGAAACACACACACGTAGCACAGATAACGAGAGTGGAGTGGTTGTGTGGGTGCATGTTATGAAGTGACAGAGGTAGAAAAAATGGATGCCAATTTTGAATTCAACAAATGGTTGGTCTTCATGTAAGTAACAGGAATGCCAAACAGTGTACTGACCAAATTTGGAGATGAATGCACACTATTGAATAAACTGTAGATTTTTCCACAAAAACCAATCACAGCATTGAAAGGAAAAATATCAATAGCAGAGTTGTCAAAAGCTTGTAAGTACGACATGTTACCAGTCCAACGAATCAACCACCCTTTATGATATCACATCACAAACACATGTAGGGGCTTCATGTTGTGAGATACCACCAACAGCTATTTAAGAATGTGACAGTGATTTATGCCATCAATTAATTTGTAACATGATTGCAGAGGCCAGGCGATCAAGGTAATTGTGGGAGTGGTGTGTTCAGACAGGTGAGAATGGAGAAATGAGGTAAGTCAAGTACCTCGAGAACGTGTGCACAGATAGTACAACAATGCGAACCCCTGCTGTAAGCGTATTACAGCCCACAAAGACTAAACAAGTTACCGCTCAAAACTGGAAGAGTGATGACACATGAACATGTGTGTGTATGTACACATCCTGTAACTGTATGTATACTGCATGGTATCCGTACAAACTTTGTGTACAGGGTTTATACCATATGTAGTATGTGTACAGTCATACTTCATATGTGTGTAAGCATGTGCAACTAAATATGACGTGGGTGTATGTGAGCAACGATATGAAGGTGAACTGAGGTCATTTAAGGGTAAGACTTCAATGATTCCTACCATGCACACAAAGGAGGAGCGGGGCCTCTATGCTAACCCCCCCCAAAAAAAAAAAAAATCGAGACAAATTACTGATTAGTAACTATTCATAATGTTTGTTGATTTTAAATCATCTTCACACGAGTGGAGTCTTGTCTCCTAAGTACAAAGAAATCATTCAAAAAACTTTCAGGGGGAGATCCTCCTTCCCTTCCATTTCCAAAGGAAATGAAAACATTCTCCTCTCACCACTCCCCCTCCCCCCCCACCAGCAGAGACTCTGATTTCTGTAACCTCTTTGACTGAGAGCAATTAACTCCCCATGAAATCCTTCTACAGCAAGTCCTTTCGAATGACATTATTTGGAATCAAAGAAGTTACTAATGGTAGTGATTGTGGAATCAGCCACAACATAAAAAGAACTGGTTAATCTATATATGTATGCTGCAGACAATTTCAAAGTTAGAAAGCTAAGGGAAGGTTACTTTAAGTTAGACTTACATAAATGACAACTTGTTGCTTACTTCCTCTATGACAAAAATCCTCTCCAATGGAGTGGGGATATGGGGAGAGGCAGGGATATGGGGAAAAGAGGAGAAAGAGAGGAGAGGGAAAAGATAGGTGGAAAAGGGAGAGTCAGGGGAAAAGAGAGGGGAAACAGTTGATGCAGAGGGAGAAATCATTACAAAGCCAGCTCTAAACAGTGTGAATTGAGTAATACTTTGCTAATCTCTGTACATGACCATTTAAGGTAAACAGGTTACATTCATCTAGGTACTATGCCAAACCAGTGGTGAAGCTTAGCAAAGTTAGCAGTATTGCCTGCCTATGGAATGACCAAATCCTGTGATGACACTATCATGGATGGCTTTCAGATAAAGAAAATTGAGGCTTTGAAGAAAATATATACTTGTTGCAGTTGGGATATTTGAGACAAACTTGTAAACATCCGGCAATGAATTGCACTGCACATTATAAGCAACATTACAACTGTATTTATGGTACTTTTGATTTTTATTTAATCTAGAAAAATTGTTTTTCAACAGAACTACAGTAATTATGCAATTTTTTTGGAAGAACAACTTAATTTCGAAAAGAAAATGTTTCTGAATTGCACATTCTATCACAATTGCAGAAGTATATGATACCATTTATCTTAATTACACCATGCGGGAAAAATACTGCTGGGTTTAATTTAATGGCAGAAGTAATTACATGTGTACATTGACCAGTTTGGAGGAGACTTTTGCAAGACCTCGACAAAATATAAAAGCTTTGCAGGTGATATTATCTACCAATAAATTGAAATATTCAGCCACTTTTCCTCGATGAAGAAAGATTCCATTCACAAAAACAGATGCGAGAGACGAACCTAAATCCACAGCGACACAAAACGAAGCAGGTGTGTGCATCTAAAAGCTTTCAAAACAGCTGAAGGATTCATTGGCACAGTGCATACACCATTGCTCTCGGGAAATGCGAACAAACATCAGGCAATCCTGAAGGAATTCCATAACAAACACCGCAGATCACAAAAAAATACAAGACAAACGGTCATGCTGCGATATTTTATGCAGGAAACTCCAGCTCTGATTGAAGACATTTATCACAAGAACAGATACATCCCTCGGCAGTCACGGTACGTGTGGAAACAATATCCACATGCCCGTCCTTCAATCACTGTTTTTGACGAGATCTTACGAGCTTCCGACTTCTCAACTTTCATTTAAGTCCTTCTGAGAGGTGTTGATTGACCACTCTCTCGTATTTCAGCCGTACTTTTACTGTTTTATTACTGGAGACAGCTTCAAATCCACAGAGGATCGTATGCGAGCGAAGAAGCACATCGTCGCTACGCACATAATTACATGCCACAGCTCACTACTACTGCAATGCAAACCGGGAAGAACCAGCGACCTTCGAGGAACGAGAGAAGAGGGGAAAAAAAAAAATAACCAGAAAGACGCACTCCTCCTCGGAAAGGCAAGAAATTCCAAACGAAGTGCAAACCGAATGGCTGAATCAAGATGAGCAACCGCCGGGAAATCAAATCCAGTGTCGGCAGAGAATATAGCTATATTTTGCTGGATGAGTGCTTCGTAGAAGGCAACAGAAAAAAAAAGGCAAGATAGAGTGTCCCCGGCAGCTCGGGGATAATCTTGTAATGGAAAAATAATTGGCCATTGGATTCTAGGGTGGGTAAAGCCAAATAGCTCTCACAGTTGGCGTATTTAGGTTGTAATCAAAGGCAGGGTGTTAGAAGCATCCAGTCTCTCCGTAGAGATGAATTTGCAGGAGTTACCTGCATGTAGGACAAGCTTTGAACACCAAAACAATTTGGCTGAGATGGGATTGACCACTACATACTTGGAGAACATGAATGCAGCATGAATTACATAAAATATTACATTAAAATAAATTGCAGCAAAATGCAGAAATGAGCACTGATGCTTGTAGAACAGCAATTGGAGATGTTGTGGTTGTTGTTATATGCTACCACTTTAAGCATACAAAAGAAATATTGGCAAAACAGGAGAAGTATATAAAAAGAAAACCTGTAGTTCAAATTAAATTAGTATAGAAAAATTGTTCAATTAGAGGCATACTATGTTATTACATGTTACAGTTAGCGACATTGAAGGATGGGGGATCTGATAGTATTGGCTAAGACATAGGGACAATAATCCATTATGACACCTAAATGTAATCTTACACATACAATGCTGTGAAGGGGTAGAGAAAAGGATTGAACGAGCATGCTTTCGTTATTCCTTGATCTTGAAAACGTTCCTCTGGAATTTGCGGATGTGGTGAATCAGTCTCTGTGCAGTCATGAAAATAATGACTTATTTAACAGTATCTTTTTGGAGAAAACTACAATTGCTACCTTTGACCATTTCCTTTGAAAGAGCCAGTCTCATGTTATTCATCATCCACAGTTCCCTTTGAGTCACACTGGTTTTTTTTGGGGGGGGGATTACCACTCGTCAATGTTACCGTTGGTTTAGAATGACACCTTAGATTTAAGTGAGACTGTTACCACTAACGGTGACGATCACTGACGAATCGTCACAAATACCTACAAACCAAAGCTGAACTGACACAGATAGACAAAAGTTTGAAAGCGACTTGAGTTTTAAAATCAGAGTGCTCAGTTTCATTTTGTTGGCAACTACCCTTTGCAATTAATAAATACTATGATCTTGAGATCATAGTATTTATTAATTGCAAATATAGTTGCTATATCAATTCTATGCACAACATACTTTTTTCTCTTTTTCACCTGACTTCACCCAACTGCCTTTCTGCCTCCCCCTTTTCTCTCTCTTTTACATCTCCATCAACCAGAGTTCATTCCCACTGTTTCTCTTTAATAGCTGCTTCTATACCGTATAGACTTTGAAAATTCATCAAGCTGAATATTGTAAATCGATGGTTGCAGAAGTGTCATTTTTGTTAATTGCAAGTGTTAGGTTGAAATGAGTTCAAACACACATGACACACAAAGACTCAGAGTAACATGAACTAACATAACCAGGCTAGAAATTAGAACACCAGAAATGTTACTAAAAAGCAAAAGATACTAATAACGGAAATAAGGTAAACTTGAGGCAAAGCTACTATAATATCTGATCGCAAGTCAACGAATACCAGATGAAATCACATATGAATGATATCTGACCGTAAATACTATTTTCACAAGACTGAGACACTCCTGGCACACATGATGATGACCAAATGGAAAGGGGCAACAAGCCCGGTATTAAAGCAGAAGGCACTACAGGCAGTGTCAAAGGTTACCAGCACTCTTGGCACAGTAGAGGAGAATGCAGTTATTGTGTTGAGACAGGTAAGTGAGGCGCAAAGTATTAATGTATTGTTTTGTTGATTGCCAACATACTGTAGTTCTAAATACACACAACCCACAAAGACTCAGAACTTCACTACAAATCTACTTCAGATATACTTGATAGGCACAAAGTTAGTGAAGCTTCTTCTATCTCTCCCTTCCTTGAAAGAATGCATCTGAAAAAGACGGATTTTCAAGTACAATATCAAAAGCAGATTTGTGAAATATCCAGAGAGTAACTAGGGAGCAATCTTTAACTGATAACCATGCATTATTTAAAACTGTTCATATCGTTGCAATTACGAGGGGTTTTTGTCTGTGGTTTCAGTTTCCAATTTCTGCCAATGGCAGGAAACTGTTCTTTAAAGGATACCTCCAGGCCACAATTTTTCAAAACAAGTTTTCTTGACTATGATCGTATCCAGAAAATGACCTAAAGTACATTGGCCTAGTTCAATGACTTGCACTGCATCTCACAGTAATAAGCTTGAGATCTGTTACCATGGCTACCGGTTGAATAACGAAAGACAAAAAAAAAAACACCCGCTCCGAAACGAGGATGAGGTTGACATAACATGTGTAATACATCATGGTGCTATTTAATTTTGAAACACACCCAGGGAATACTGAGTAAGACGAATACTGTAAACAGATTGTAAGTAATCAAGGAAATGCTAAAAATTAATGAGACCGTTATGTAAACTGAAGAGAGCCACCAGACCTTGAGGCTACAAGTATGTGACAGGTGAAATGCAGGTCTCACTTATGATAGCTCTCTCTTATGATAGCTGCCTTACTTTATATCGATAAGAGTGGTGTGGAAAAGTTTTGACATGTGGGACCAGCACTTGCGGTATGTGGGAGGTTTTGATACGGTGGAATTAATAGCTGTGACACAAATCAGGGTAAGAGGTCTGTTAATTGAACCTAACTTCAAATAAGAAAGATCTTGCCAATTAAAACACGAAACCTCTTGTGAATCTTTCACTCCAAGAATCTTCCTACAAATGGAACGACTAAGTCCCACGACTGTAGAATCATAGCACCTTGTCGCTGAACTTTCCCCAGAGAAGTACGAACCGACTAGCCTTCATCACATAGTGAATACAGTATCTGACGCTGAGCTACGCAACTGAAGATCAGTGCACTGCTGGGACAGTGTCACTCTCTAGTTACAGGGGGTACGGCTTAATGGTGACAAAGTCAGTAAAAAGCAAACCCCTTATCTGTGTTCTTACGAATGATTCACAACACGTCACCAGATCCCTTAAATGTCACTGACCAATATTACACGGTGACATACTGCCAAAGCTCCTCACATCCTTGTCCATCAGTAATGATTTACCATCTTGGATCTGACTGGTCACTTTTACGTCATCGTAAGCATACTTTGTACCTTTAACAAATAGAACAGATGCTGATAGGAGGGAGGGAGAAAATGCCATAGGCGCGATGATTAATGTCGATGTTACGATATACATCAGTACAATGAAAAGCTCGATAAATCAATTTTGATGTGGTTATTTGCATGCAGTCCACGGGACTAATACCACCGGACCCGGTTCTGCTAAAACTGCAGTTGGGCTTAAAAATAAAACAAACCAGCTAGTTGCAAGGCCAGTTCAATAGTGAGAGAGGTTAGACTAAGGATTTTGGTTAGGGTTATGTGGTATTGCTACTACCATACGGTGGGACGTGGGAGCACAAGCGCACGTTGTGAAGCTGCCATGCCAATGACAACTACCCATCAATTTTAGTCTGACTCTAATAGGGTTGTAACCAATAACAACCTGAAGTTACGACAGATCCTCAAGTGATGTATATTTCACGAGTACTGCCAATCATCCTCCCCTGACTTCACATTAGGAAAATACAGCCTTATGGAAGTCAAACTTACAAAGCCTACCACTCAAAATGTCAAAGATTCACCAGAGCTCTGAAAAATTTGGATGCCTCAGAAGAAGAAAAGGAGCTTAGGTGAGGAAGACAGAAAGGGAGGGTTAAAATTCACCTCTCTAACGAATGAATGGTTCGAGAGTTTGACCATGACAGTCATTTTTAACACTTTTTTTATGTTAACAGAGATAGGTAAACACTCACAGTAAAGCAACCTGTTAGCACTTATCACATCACGCACATACAGTGCTTAATCTTTCGATACTTAAGACAGACCTCCACACAAGGCATGTGGTGCTTTCGATTAAACTTGACGTACAGTGGTCAAAAATTTGTCACTGCGACGTTTTGTCCATCGCAGGTTCACGAACTAATTCAGAAGGCAGTATACTGCACATCCCCTAGGTAAACAGTTTGAGCGTTAAATCAAGTTTTGAATCCCTTGCCATCGAAATGTAGTTACAATTACGGCTGGTTGATTGCATGAGCTGACCAACATCAGCCATCGAAATTTACATGCGAATAAGTATAACACAAAATTCAGAAATTTTACCTTAATTCATGAGTAAGATCTGCCGAGTAATTTAACCAGTCTGCTGTAATCACCAAACTCTTTCACTGGATGTGCAGCTCAGGATGAATAACAAAATGAAGTAATGAATATTTTATGGAACAGCCAAGCTATGGAAGCCACTATTTGCCTCGGGCAGGGTTTACTGTTAAATGGAGATGTATCACCACCCAGTGTCATAATCTTCAAAAATAAGTGCAAGTTTTGAATTAAACACACTGTCAGGTGACTTTCGAAGACGGAAGGTAAGAGAGATATGCTTGAACGAACTTAATGATGTCACTCGTCATTGTCACGAGGATGTGTCCGAGAGAAACTTTAATATGAAAAACCTTGCTGGTGAAATCAATCACCAGCATCAAACATTAATTGGCAAAGCTAAAGCAATGATATTCATCTTATGGAGATGAATCGATAGGAGGGAACAGCCCACAAAGGAGATGCACTATATAAATGACTGGGTCATGAAAAAAAGGTTTGGAATATATGTTATGAGACACAAAACTGTTCTCTCTGAGCATAGCGTTTGCTACATAACACCAAAGGAGACTACACTATCCTATAATGAGAGGAGAGCATTAGTTACACAATACTACAGGACACTTCATGGCCTTATAATATGAGCAAGGCATGTGCTACAAAACACCACAGGATACTACACTGTCCTGTAATAGGAACAGACCACATGCTACATAATGCTATAGGAAAGCACATGGGGCCTTATAAGAAGAGTAGCACATGTGCTAAAAGACACCTGAGGATACTACAAATGTAGACCATATACTACAGAGAACGACATGGCCTTGTGATTAGAGCAGTGCACAAGATACTGCCCTATAGTAAGAGCAGACCATGTACTACTTAACACCACAGGATACAGCAACAGCCTCTAACAGCAAGACAGCATGAGCTACAGTACATAACACAACATGACACTACACATCCCTATAATCACAGCAAAGCATGAGCTACATAGCACCACAGTACACTACACCACCCTACAATAACAGCAAACCGTGAGCTCTCTGCATGACATCACAGGACACTAAACTGACCTATAGTAAGAGCAGAATATGTGCTACTTAGCACCACTGCATACAGTATTACACTGGCCTCTGAAAGCAGCAGAGTATGAGCTATGTAATACCACATGGACACTAAAAGGTCCTATACTCACAGTAGAAGATAAGCCCGTGTACATGTTCCTACATTAAAAATGGGGATGAGCTACACACACTGCAGAATACTACACTGCAGTGATATTTTTTTTCAGGGGCAAGGCACAGGAGAAAGAATTTCCAATGGTCACCATGGGAACTGAACATGAGTGGATGAAAGTGTATTAACTGCTTTGAGACAAGGAGAACAGGAAAATACATCAAACAATGGTAGGTAGGAGTTGGAGGCCCAATGAAAAGAAGGGCCAAATAAATGAACAGTAGCTACCACAACAAAACAGCAACTCTGTGGTCAATTCTCTGAAAAGACATGGATTTAGAGGAGTGCAAGTTTCCTCAAATCAAAGAATGAACGGAACCAGCAAAGGTAATGATGACAACCTGATAGAGATACATTAACGGGTTCATTGGAGTAGACTGTACTGACAAAAACATTATCACCTGAGACCATATCCAGCAATATTACTAATTTGTCACCGTGATATACAGATGTATATATCCTCCATACTAGTGGAGGGGGGGGGTGGGGATCAAAGAAGGAATCACAAACATGGCTGACAACTGCATGGAGTGTAGGAAAGCACTTCTCAAATGAACCCGGTGTGGAAGTAACAAATGCATTTAGCTGTAAAAAAAGAGAGATACTGAGATATCCACTCTGAATCAGTCACAATGATTTGTGGGAAGTTACAGGAGATTGCACAATAAAATGAACAACTTCCAGTTGCATCATGAATACTGGCATGAATCAAATGCACTTTCCTAACTTTCTTCCTAACTTCCTAACTTTCCTTGTACCGACAAAAACATTATCACCTGAGACCATATCCAGCAATATTACTAATTTGTCACCGTGATATACAGATGTATATATCCTCCATACTAGTGGAGGGGGGGGGGTGGGGATCAAAGAAGGAATCACAAACATGGCTGACAACTGCATGGAGTGTAGGAAAGCACTTCTCAAATGAACCCGGTGTGGAAGTAACAAATGCATTTAGCTGTAAAAAAAGAGAGATACTGAGATATCCACTCTGAATCAGTCACAATGATTTGTGGGAAGTTACAGGAGATTGCACAATAAAATGAACAACTTCCAGTTGCATCATGAATACGGCATGAATCAAATGCACTTTCCTAACTTCACATGACGGTATGGGGGATTACAAAATCCTTTAATCAGCTATGAATCCTACACACAAAGCTGTATCAGACTTAGTGAGTAGGGAGGCATTTTTTTTTATTTTTAGGGGGGAGGGGTTAATTGCATTTAATGCAGGGTGAATTTCCTCAAGCAAATTAAGATAGGAACAGATGGCCAAGAAGGTTACAGTTCAAATACTGCAACTACACTGTACATCTGATTTTGGATATACATTTCAGATAATATTTTGAAGTATGTACTCTACCTCGTGTGACTGAGAATCAAAACTCTTGTAGGTCCTCCAGCAATAGCCTGCCATCCTGCCAGCTTGGTAGAAATTTCACAGGAAACATTCCAATCACTTATAGCTGCCTGTATTTACTACCAATCCCTCCCTGCGCAATTCAAAATGAGATGTAACTACTTCCAATCTGGTCCCATCCAAATGGTGACAAGTGCCGCAATGCAGGCGACGGTAGCGTGAACGTCACCGACGACTTAATTTTCTCGACCATTTTGGAGCGCTCATGGGATGGATTTTAGGCTAGTCAGTGATTAATTTAAAAGCCCTTCCCCTTTTTGCCTTGTCATCAAATTGGACTCCTTTTTTTTTTGCTGTGCTTTTTATCACTGCTTCAATCTTAGGATATCTCACCCTCACTTGGTGGTTGCAGCCAGTGGGAAAACCTGTAAATTTACCGACAGCCTCGGCGTCTCTCGATGCGGACAGTCGCAGTGCCGGGTGGAGTATTTGAGCAAGAAAATTAGGGAGGAGTGGAGACAACCTTGATTAGGCAAGTCCTTGGCCAAGGGAGGAAATGTCTGCCAAAGATTGCCCAATTGGTTGTGCAATCATGTTAATATCATTAAAGTGGATTTACTGATGTTTTCAGTTTGAAGCGAAACAGAGCAAAAAGATGTATTTTCACGGTCTGAGACTTGACCGTCTTTGTTTGAGAGCAAAGATTGGCGGTCAGCGCAGATACACAAACTGCTTCAAAATAATCTAATGTTCACTAAAATATGGTTTCTACAGGAGCTGCAACTTTCTGTGGGGTGAGGGAGTTTGAAAGGGAAGTATAGTACCTTTTGGTCAAGCTTTTTCCTTTTCTTTTTTAATCATTCCACACACACACAACAACAACCCATGGGTGCCTTTCCCTATTTTCCTTCTAAGCATCTACTGAGATCTTACACTGCTGATCAAAAAGGATATGCTTTGTGTTAAACTCACAGAGATTGGCTGTGAGAGACAAGGACCACAATCCTCTAGGGGTGTTGGTATTACATTTCAAAAGTTTTGGGCTTTCCAACTTTGAATGAAAGTTACTTCCAATAAATTAGATCTTTAACCAATATGATGTGCGTTCCTTGAACTCTCAAAACTGTCTTCCAAAGATATAGCAGTCAGCATCGGACTAAAACTGTTTGATTTCATATCCTTAAAGGAATATGGGTTGGTTGTGATAAACATCCAACATAACTTTTTGTACTTTTTTCTTCCAAAATGGGTATAAGCGTCATCTCCTCAACAGACTTGTGTGAGAAAAATGATTTGCCCAGAAAACTCGGTCATTTTTTTGGCCACGAATTTGTTAAGAAAGACAGAAAGAATACTGAAAGTAAGAAAGGTGCTGATACAAGATTCATTCAAAGGTTGAGACTCCTACTCCCATTGGTGCATCACACAGTAACAAACGATGGTGACTTATTTATACTCAGTTAACTCCCAACCAATTCACTTGCTTTCTAATGTAGTCCACTCCGCCACTACCCTTCCAAACACCCACCAAACCACCCATCCACGGTCCACCCACTTTAATACTCAACAGTGACATTTTGTCAGTGCTCAGTCTCCATTCTGCCTCCTTGCATGAACTCCTCATAGGGAAAAGTCACCACAAACTTATCCACAAAAGTAACTGCATAAGATCTTGTCTGTCACTGAATCGAGGGACTTGTGTGCTTAAAAGTCCACATGCATTTCATATCGGGGAGAGATGGACGGTCTGCCCGAGGACGAGCAGTAAATCACGAATCAAACTGTCGCTACATGACAGGCTATCTGCTTTTATCATATCCCTGCTTTGAGCGACAAATCAAACCATCTGATTCTGAATTTTCTGGAAATGAAACAAAACCACTAAACGTCCCCGGCAATAAATCTCTCCAGATGGATGGCAGTTTCGTTTCGGTGCCTGGGAGAGTCAGTTTTTCACAGAAATTTCTAGGAGTCACTGACGCATGAAATATGGATCGGTTATCGATAGTCACATCCTTATCACACATCTAAAAAGCCTCAAATGCATTAATGCTAAAATTCTCAGCATGGTGCAGTGTGTGACTCAGCTTTGAAAGATTCACCAGTGAAGACAAATAAGATTAAAATTCCATAAATTAGACAAGATTTTCTCCCTTTAAGGGAGAATATACCTTAATGTGCGTGTTCTGTTCAGATGTTATGGATTTTTCAAAAAGAAGTGCCTGGATTAAAGCAAACATTCTCTTTTGTTTAAAATTCTCTTAAAATTCTAAGTGGATTATTTCTTCTAAGAAAGGATGTTATTCATATTAATGAGTCTCACATAAAAAGGAGAAATTTGGTGGTTTTCAACCTTTATATTGTTCATTGCTTCAACACTCCCCTACCCCCTACTATCAACTGGCACAAGCATAAACAATGCCAAGTAAATTAATATTGCAAAATTTTTCTGGATACCTCAAAGTATGGCTCCTAAGTTGCACATTTGTTTTATTCTTCTTTCCCGGTGTCCTTTTTGTTTTCTTCAACAGAACTTTCTACTAGATGTTAGCAGTAACATGTGTAACCTAGACGTCCTAGCCGCATTACATTGTGTCTTTAATAAAGTTACCAAACTGATTATCTTAGGTTGCCGTGCTATGGCGACACTTGCACTAACTGCGCAATTGACAAGAAATTCATTGCCAGATTTCACTGCCATGTTCACAGTATTTTGAGAACAAAACTCTGCATTTGGTTAAAGTATAGACTGATTTGGACATTTCAAAAGCATTGTGGAACCTGGTTATCCACTTCAAACTTCAAAGGGATTCAAAAGTCAGGAAGTGCTACCAAATTTCCTGACTGGTCTTCTACCATTACATCTTAGAATTTTCTCCTTCCATTAAAGTTCCTTTCAGCGTTTCAGACGACAAGCTTGACAAACAGCACACTTAGTGGTTGAGACATTACGAGCATGACTGACGGTTGCGGTCGTGTTATGTTGACGGTAGCTGCATGCCTGTGGATGAACATTGTTTGGTTTTAAGATTTGTTCTTTTGAAGATCTGAGACGAAAATAGTCTTGACGTTCATCGTAAATGTTTGGTTCTATCATCCAACAGCAAAGACGAAGACCAGGTCACAAAATTGCATCCACAGAGAGAGCAAATAGGATGCCCTGATCTATTTATGGGAAGCGGCAAACTGCGATCGTTTTGGAAATGGTATGTCTGTGACTGCCACTTCCTTGAATAAATAAAAATAAAAAACATCATGCTAATATATGCTCAGCAACCGTCTGACATTACCACAGCAGTAACATGTACAACATGGGTTACTTTCCTACAGCATACACAACTTTATATCACATCTTTCACATCTTCAGCCATCTAAAACTCACTATATATTATTACCCCACTCCAAGTGCCCTTGTTGAGCACCAAGCAAGGAGGAAAGAGGTTCCTATTTTTTTAAGTCTTTGGTATGGCCCCGACTGGGATTTGAATCAGGGTCTTCCCCCTGACAGGAGGATGCTCTACCACTAGGCCAAGCAGGAGGTGCACTTATGAGACCCTTATGATCAGACTGAAAGCAGCTGTGTCTATAGGTTATTCCTTCACTCTATATTAGAAAAAACACCACTTAGCAAAGAGCCTTAAACACCTGGCTTAGCAAAGAGCCGTAGATGACTTCTTTGGGAGAAATTCTCTGGGGCTGGGACCTGTTACAGTTGATCTTCAAAAGACACACGGTGTTGATACAAATTGTTGAAACAAGGTCTTCCAAAATTGTGAAACGTTGCTTCTGTTTCATCCTAAAAGCACAAATTGTAAAAGATCAATTATGTGATCATGTCAGATGGGAGGAGCCAGAGGAAAGAGAAGTCTAAAAAAAAAAAACTACACGATTTCCAAATTTAAGACAGTCACCACACCTGGCTATTTCTTTCAAGTTTACAATTATTTCGCCGATACAACTTGGATCGTTTTTCAGTGTGATTTTGGCAGCAGGCAATACCCTTACTATGCTGAA
Source organism: Stichopus chloronotus (assembly GCA_021234535.1). Classification (NCBI taxonomy): domain Eukaryota; kingdom Metazoa; phylum Echinodermata; class Holothuroidea; order Aspidochirotida; family Stichopodidae; genus Stichopus; species Stichopus chloronotus. The sequence goes on from CM037831.1 coordinate 7,905,635, forward strand.
CGTGACAAAGAATGGTCAACAGTACCCAGCCAAAGTTCCAGTGATATGGATGGCATACTTTCACTTTCAAAGTGTTTCTGTAAAATGGGAATTTATTGCCACCAAGAACATATCTACCTTCCCCATTTATGAAGCTGCAACTAAATTGCATCATAATTTTTTTTTCAATCTTTTTCAAAACTATTAAGGACAAAGTTAGCAAACACCAGGATAGCACAACTTCACCACTGACTTGTGACAAAGACAAAGAGTACTGCATTTCAACCCTAAAAAACTGTTAAATCCGAAGTCTTCAGGATCTGTAGAGAAGGAATCACGATATCACTGGAATGTTGCGTTAAGATAATTTGTCTTTGTTTTTGGCGATACTCTGCCTGTCTTAACAGAGCTCCCATTTCTGTTTGTGTCGTTTACTCGTCACCGCCATTATTGGTCTCATGTGTACTCTTGAATTGTACTACAAATGGAGGTTGCCCTCACGGCCGATTTCATCTCTCGCCACCATCGTCCATCCGATGGTTTCTATCCGTGAAAAAGACTCATTGACAATGGATCTCCAACCTATCCTAAAACTCTTACAGCGGAGGATTCCCAGAAAGACCTCATTTGTTCGGTGCGGGACTTTGAAACTAAAGGACAAAGTAGGTGTTTCTACCACTTCCTTGCGCTTAATTGTCCGTAAACTTGCAAATTCTGTATCTGTTTGGGCAAAACTGGGATGCACTTTCCAGGCAAGGACACAGACCGAGAGAAAGAGAAAGAAAGAGCTGTGAACTGAGATCGTAATATGCAATTAATCATCTGAAAGAACTTAAATCTTTGTCAATCATTACCACCCACTCTTCTAAGCTATCCATCAAACTGAATGCAAAATTGACCATTTGGCTATTAAATCCTTTCAAACTAGCTCAAGGAGAATACTTGAAAGCAGAATTACAGAGAAAGAGAGATGGAACTTGAATGCAACGTCCATCGCTCGTTTTGTCTCGAACTTCTTCAAGAGAAGACCGAGGGCAAATCGAAGCTTGTATTACAAGTTCGTGACACCGTCCACTGTGAAGACGGTATATCTGATAATCGTCGGGGATAAACAAACGATCCTCTAAGGCCATCTTTTAACCCAATCAACTCAGTCAACTTGATTTAATTACAGGTTAGACGGTTGATTAATGTCGACACCAGTCAAGGTTTCAGCAACCGTCCACGAGGCACTACGATGGAGCAGTTGACGACCGACTGAGGCCGTCAGTCAATAACTACAGATCGACGGGTCACCTTTCTCTTTGATGATGACATCATATTAATTACCTGACATATAAAATTGATTCCGGTTGTTTGGAAGGAGGTTGACCAGTGGTCGTATTTGAATAGATGATGACAAATTAACGAGACAGATTAATGAGGTAAGGTAGATTGATAGATGGATAAATAACTTTCAGGAGGTGCACTTCAAAGAACAGACAGACCTAAGCCATTACTACCAGGGATTAGTTTTAAAATATTTAAACTCTAAACTGATAGTTTCAAGTTTGGCTTATTGGACGAAACAACTTGAACTACGAGCATGCCAATATGACATCCACTTGTGTAAAAGGATAAACAAACACATTTTACGGGCAATTTGATGTTTTTTCTTATATAGCTTGTTGTATCAGACTGGGTATCTCGGGAACTAGGGACACTGGACCAAAGCCATCACAGAACTGATGTCAATCTATAGGCACAAATATAACATGGTTCATGCACATTCTAACTGGCAGATTGCCCTGACTTTTCCATGACTTTCAAGGACCTCAACTAAAAACTGCAGGACCTTTAAGCCATCAGTAGACAATCCTACTGAACAGTTAATCTACAAATACAATACCCGTTGCTTTCTTGTTTCTTTTCTTTTTTGAAAATGTTAATTGCAATACCCCAAAATGATTATGCGATTCATTGTAACAAGGGCAAGATACCACAACTTGGACGTGACATAATTACTACGTTAATTTTTTTTTATCATTTTCCAAACTGATTAAACAGGGACAAAAGATGACACAACCCTTGACATTACCGAGACTTTTGGGAAGAAAAACAGGCCTGGCAATTCACGTATTTCACTTTTCCCTGACTTTTTAGAAATTCCAGGACCTGTGAGAATCCTGCATAAGTCATGACTATAAAACAGACGCACACATTCCACAGTCCAGAAATAGAGCCCCTGGCTTGAAACATAAAACAACTTCTAGACTAAATACACTGAAATGATAAGAAATCAATCTTATCGATGAACACAAAAGAAAAGTTCACAGACACTGGCACCGTGGTTCGCCTTCTGCGGGGACACGATATTCCTTCTCATAACAAATGCATCAGGACATCTAAAGCCAGAGCCTCTTTGAGTCAAATCCAACTGGAAAGATCAAGAGTGATTAACGAGGTTACGAACGGCAGAGAGACCGGTGCCGTCGGTTGCAAACACGAGGAATGCCTTAATCAGATCATCGTCTGCTCGCGGGACCGGTCTCCTCTGCCCTGCACGTAGGAGTCCACGGCGACGGCCGTATCGATGCTCTTCCCGCTGGATGAAGAGACTGATTGGTATCTTACCGCTTCACGGCAGGTGTACAAGTGTCAAGACCCGAGTGTGACAACACCCCAAGAGAGGTGATTTCAATCTACGACTAGCACCTCCTGTTTTTAGGGTTCAGTGCATCCGATAAGATTGGGAGGCTGCCAGGGATAGATACGCGAATCTGTTTGAGCAATCGGAGTCACGCTGGGAAGGCGGCCTGACATGTCAGATGCTTCAGGTTTTCCATTCTGAATGCTGCTGAGTGCATCTACAAGGTCACGACTTGCCACTTTGACGACACCGACAGCATCGTCCCACGGTTCTTGTGACTTCGTTACTGAGCGTGCTACCTGGGAAATGTATAAATACTACCCAACGGACTCCTCACACATTTATAAGGTTTGAAAAACCTTTGCATGAAACCAAAGCGATTGTTTGAAGATTTTCCCCCAGAAAGCTTTCAAAGTGACCTTATATTGAAATAAAAAAAATTCCTTCTCTTGAATGTACCTTTATTCAAAGTGTTCATTATTGCATTGTTGCATAGTTGGCTGTTTCACTTGCACCTCATGAGTTTTGAGTTCAAAATCACAAATGCTTGAATCAATTCCAGGTTGGAACTGGTGCGTGATTCAACTTCTGATGGCAGGATTTGCTCACACAACATTTAAAGCTTTCCATGGCTGGAACAGAGTTCCATATGTTCCACATATGATACGTGAGTTTTACATTGCGAGGTAATCCACGCAATGTATTTTCTCCTACTGTCATCCCATACACTCGTCAACTTTGTACAAGTTCTCAATTTATTGTACTTTTTTTAAAAAGTGATCCCTGTTTTCAAACATGAACATTCCTAGCGACACGTCAAATTAAAAGCTGATGCTACCTGGCAACATACTAGTGCAGCTCTAGAAGAACTTGGGTATTTTTCCTTGTGATGACAGGATGTTGGTTCAGATGTTTATTTGTCATTAATATTAAACTTTTTTTTCCGTTTTTTTTTTTTTTTTAGCAGCAGTTTGTACCACCCCCATACATTTTTAATTTCCACTTCAAAGTCACTAAGATTGCCCCTCTGAGGTTGAGTTGCTTCTCCTCATTTCTCTGAGGATGAATGCTGTCTTTCTTGTCTATCCTCGATGTCTGACCACAAATCAGCCTCTAAAGAGGCTAAAAGTGGAAAAATCTACTACTAAAAACAACTGCGGTGCTGGGGCAGGGAAGCACCCTCAAGATAACTGTATTGCTGTATCTTAAAACACTGCTCAGTTTCTTTTTCAAGTTGCCACTTCTACCTGTTTTGCCACCTCTACCTGTTTTGGGGTGTAATTCCCAACAGAAACAAACAACCAGATACTTCACATGAAATAAAGTAATAAATCTCACTAACAAGTGTCATCCTCAGCTGTTCTTGGCTCACTTTCAACCTCTCTCTGCCTCTCCTTTTCTCTCGCTATCTGTTATTTTTCTCGTTGTAATTCCTGAACATTAAGATTCCTGAAATGTGTTTGAGCGGGTCTTATTGCCAACCAACAGGGAAGAACAACAGCTAGCAATTAAGTCCCACACAATTAAAATGTCTAGTTGAAAGGCTGATTCTGGGAAATCAGAAACGGGGCCCTTGAGAAAACTTGGATTAATCATGGTTCTAGAGACTAGGCATGTTTGAAATGCGTACTGCTGTTTCATGTCAGTCTGAAACTTAACAAAATAACACAGATCTGGTTTACACAGTGAGCTGCAACTCCCTGGTTTACGTGACAAAGTCTGTGTGAACATTCATATTAGAAACAATAAAGATTTGAAAAATTGCAAAACATTCAAAGTTGTAATTCGGGTTCACCTCTACCACCGGTATAAATGAGGACAACAGGAAAGGCTGGAAAGTGACTAAATGAAACTGAAAGGCCACTGATAGAAAAATATACAATGCACTTCACAGATTCATGAGTAGCAAACTGTGACATGAAATCTAGCTTCTCTGTTGGCAAGATAGGGAGTTCTCAGTACCATCTCAATAATTATACAAGGATAATGCATACATGCCTGTCCTTCAAGATTGCACATGCATTGTTAGAACTGAATTGAAGAATGGTAGAGGAACAGAGGCTTGGCTTCTTCAGGCTTGGCATTTATCATTCAGCCAATAAGGGATAGGGTGGAGGTGCTTTAGAATGATAATGAAATGACCTGAAAGGCGGGAATAATGCATATGTGATTCCGCCAGCCATCTGAAAGTCAGGGATAATGCATATGTGATTCTGCCGGCCTTCTGAAAGTCAAGAATAAGGCTTGTGATTCAGCAGGCCTTCTGAAAGTCGATGAATAATGCACACGTGATACAGTCTGCTAATTTAAATGTTGCAGCATACCAATAACCCAAAGTACACAATGTAATGTTGGAAACCTTGCACTATGTATGTTTTGCTTTACACTTTCCACATCACACAAACTGATCTTGGGAAAATTTCACAATTAGGTTGGGGTGTGGACATATACCAGCATGTAAATTTTATATGAATTGCCCCTGCACTGCGATCAAAGCTGTTAAATTTTCGGTCCCAAAAATGGCATTAATTGAACAACCTATCAGTGAACTTGGAAATGAAATATGTCTGGCTAGTTAGTCTTCTTCTTTGGGATTTCTGGATGATGTGCTGATGCAACAACTATTATTAAAGCACTAAGATTCTTCATGTTTGGTGCTCACTGTGGGACTTCTGATAGAAGTTGTTTCAATCCTTTCTCTAAGGAAGGTACCTTAGAGCATTAACCTTTTCAGATATAATCTTCTGGAATTGTGGTAAAATGCTAAGGCAAAGTGGAATGTAAGATTTACATATCACAGGAACTGAGTCATATTCTCACGATAATGTTACAAATTCCTGGCAAGCGTGTGGAGTAATAATCCTGGCATTACATCAAATATAAGAATATACCGCCCCCCATGTAAACTGTATGGGTCTCAATGGCACGAGTCTCAGTGATAAAATGTTCCATACAATACACTAATGACTCCTTGATCAATAGAGAGATCAATACATCAGTAGATCAATAGATCAGTAGATCAGTACTTAGTGGTACTGCATGCTGGCAATGATTGCTGCTATGGATCAAAAGTCCAGTGACTGACCTATTAAGCAGTTGAGGTTCGACACTGCCCACTACAGGCACCTGCTACGAATGAGTAAAGACGGAAGCACAAATTTATGCTAATTTATGCCGTGCATGTGCCACGGAGAACGAATCGCAGAAAAATAAAACCAACTCTGAGCCAGGACGACAGAGCCGATATTGAAGAATATTGAAATGCCGCCACGACGGAACTAACAAAGAAGGCCGCAGATGGCAAACTTCAGCTGTTTAAAGATTATGCATGTGACTAATAAAACATTCGTCAATGATCAACTCAACCCACTCACATTATTAATTCCACACAGCTCTATCACAAAGTTCTTCTACAGCAGCCATTCATACTGCATTTATCTAACAGATGACATGCGCATGAATCTTCCAGGGTACCTACTACTGCGAGAAATGTTCACGCTGAATAGCCTGGAGGAGAATGTGAAAACATATCTGGCAGCTGTAGTTTTGCCAATTCTCAAAAGACATTAAACGGAATATGACAATGATGCTCTCTGAATTTTGTTACCTCTGCGCCTCATTTTGAAGACGGTAATAAACAGTCGTCAGCGGATGAGGCAACCAATCCTGACAATGCTTCAAAAAATGCAGACACCGGCGCGAGCCAATAATTTCGAAGATCGGTTATCTCGTCGGGGAGAATCTGAGTGAACAGTGATGTTAAGAATCCATTTATACTGTCATGAATTTAACTGAAGAGGTAATGCTTTATACAAAATTCCACTAACGATATCTGTTCTTTGCTTGCCATTTTGTGCAGGATCTTTTCATCTATGGCATATCATTAGAATTAAGTTGTCTGCTTATGTTATATTTTTCTCACATTGCATGTTTTTTATTGTTTTATGTTTTGCCTTTTTTTTTGTCACTGTACCTGCATTTCAAATGCATCTCCAGGGCAAATAGCAAGCAAACAATACTGCTTGGCTATGAGAACAAATGCACCAGCAACCTGGACTGGGCCTATTACTTGGAAAGACAAACTTGGCATCTTAGATATTTATGCTGACTTTGAAATCTACCATGACTATAATCGCCAAGTACGAGTACACGAGACCTGGCTAGTGTTCCACATAATTCACACACTAAGATATGTACTTCCATTTAAGACCATAGCCAGAGATCTGTCACATGGAAGAGGGAATCTCAGCTTTCCCAAGGCCTCATTTGGGCCAACTAATCCCTAAAAAAAGGTATAAGTTACAGGTGTCCAGATACTAATGGTGCAATAGCAGTGGATCATATTGTAATAAAACCTAAACAGCAATTACCTCTTTCGTGGAACACAAAGTTTGTTCATGCTTAGGTAAATGGAAGGTGGAACCCATGAGCACTTTCCTGGCTCTGCACCCGTCTGCTTCTGTTTAACTTAAAGCTTCAATCCCACCCCTTCCCTGTTCTCACGTCCTCCCCTGAGTGCCCCTCCATTCTCATTTTGTTAATGTACAAAAGACAGGCTTACATACACCACACCATTCTTGATATTGATACCTCCAGGACAATAATCGATTTGAAACAAACAATGTCATTCACCGTCACGTAAAATCGCTGGGATGGGGCCAAAAATCAACTCTTCCTCGAAATGTCTTTTATGAGGATGAAAAGATAACATAATTACTTACCCATTTTTCGGACAATTCACACCTTTTTTTTTTCATGGGATTATCCAGCACCACGGTCAAGAACATTATGAATAACAGTGAAACTGTTAAGTTTGCAAACTCCACACAGGTAACTGAAAGTCCAACATGTCATCACTGAACTAAACAAAATCTTAACATACCTCACAAGGCAGTGTTAAATGAAACAAGTCTTCAAGTTATCCCGAATCCACTCGTTGTAGTGTAAGGCTTAAGTAATCACAATGTTTATAGGGGAAAAAAAGTGGAATTCCATGGCGTCACAAAGAGAATACGAACTTGAATTACTGTCATAATAGAACAAAGCAGCCACTTTTAAGCAAAATGTTCGCTCCTTGGTCTTCTGAGAACCTCTGAAGAGGATTCCAGACAATCAGGCTTAATCAACTCTTTGCAAAAATGTCAAATGCAGGAGGGGCTGTCCTTTTGCAGAAATTGACCCAGTCCAACAGGAAAACATTTTCTTGTTTCATCCTTCGAGGATATTTCATTAACATGCATGCATCCCTGGAAGTTTCGCATCCACTCCTCTTACAAAACTCAATCTTTGTTAAAGTTCCCTGATTAATTGCCGGAGTCCAAACCTCTCATCTTGATTACCCTCGCAACCTCCCAAACACATCTCCATCTCAATACATTCATCCCTTCCTCCCTCTTTCTCTCTCTCAGTCTCTTTCCCTTGATTCTTAACTTCCACCATCATCCCTCCCTCCTCTCTTCAATACTAACATATAAAGAGAGGAATCAAAAAGTCGGGTAACATCGCCATAAGAGAGGAGCGGAGTGAAAGGGCACAGATAAATTCATCCCTGGAGATATACTGTATGACCTTAAACAGCCTCAGATAAGATCTACATCAATTCTTATGACATGAATGAGGCCAATTACTTCTCTTCTCGCATCTGCGTTCCAGCAGAAATGTCTTCTATTGTCTCCCGAGATAAAGGAAACTGATGATTCCCCCCCCCCCCATGCTGAAGAACAGGTAACATTTGAGGTGTAAATACTTCTTAAGGCAAACTAACATACTTTCAACTTGGCGCATCTTCCCAGTTGACTTCCACTAGAGCCATTTCGAACTATTTGCGGGGTTGGAAAAAGCTAACTCTTTTCAACTGTTTTTCTTTTATGGGAGGGGGGGAGTGGGGGATTATGCTAATCCTGCTCGCATCATCAACTGACGATGCTAGCGTGCATGTCGCTGAACTTAAAAATTGTCTGTTTCATTTTTAACCTATTTTCAAACCACTTGACCAGACCTTTGCTGAGAAATTTCATTTTTTGATATTTCTGTTGCGTCTCTTATGATTTGTAGCGTTATCTTACTACTACAAAAGTGTCAATCCAATGTCTTTCCATACATTTCCAATCTCTCTCAATTGGAATAATTGCTTGCTTCCTGTTTATAAACTTCTGGATTTCTCTTCACAAGTTTCCCTTATTTTTGAAACATCATGCTGCAATTTTGGCAAACTCTAAATGTATGCATGCCAATTTTCCATTTCTTTCTCCTTCAGTCCATAAAAAATACAGAGCAAAAAAAAAAGTTTTTTTCTTTCAACTCTGGCAAACTCCAGAAAAGCAGACAAATTCATCAATGGTGACGGACAGAAGACGTCTAAGCTTGATTGGTTTGCAACCATTAGCTCGATCAATCAATCTATGAAAATATGACTCTGACAATAATTTATCCTGATTTAATGCCATATCAAGTGGAAAGCCTTGACAGACTCTATGAGGAAGAGACTTGACTCCGCTACCTCACAGCAAACTTGCCATTCAATAACCAAATGGTAAAATGGATGATTTAAATTATTGATAAGAAATACTGGAACTTGTCGTCATTAACTGATAGTCGGAATTTCCTTTTGCTTGCTGGCAGGACTTGCCTTGTTTTCAAGAGGCATAAAATATTTTATTCTTATCCTCGAAACTTCAAACTGAAAGTTAGCACCACATATTGGATGGAAGGAACAAACTGGGGGCAGCAGGCTTAAATGTCATTCTCACAGGTGACTTCCTTTGTAAACTGATGAGATTCTAAGAGAGGGCTCTAGACCATAATGTCCAAAAAGAAAGAAGACTCACTAAATAATAACTTGTAGATGATGATACCTAACAGTCAGCCCTATCCCCAAATGCATCATTATAATCCAGATATGGCAACTTAAGGTGATGCACAAGATAGATAACTGTCACAATTGCTTTTGAGTGGTAGATAAATGCTTTAGGGTGACAGATTAACATCACAATTTAGAGTGACAGATAAATGTCACAATTTATTAAGCGTGACAGCTAAATGTCACAATCGCTTTACAGTGACAGAGGATAAAACTGACTGTGGTGGGTGAGGGGGGGTGAGGGGGAGAGGATGGGGAGGGTGCTCCATCCAACAAACGCATCACACTGGTAACCAGATACACAGATTGCTATGCCAGTGAAAAGAGATGCCTCCCTCTGTCAGGCGTGACTGACGACATGCAAATGTTTGATTTGCTGATGTATTTGCACGCATCAGTGACAAAAATATCATTTAAGACGGTAATTTATTGAGTCAAACTTATCGCTGGAAAACGGTGGTTGCTACTCGAGAAAACAAGCAGTGTCCGGAGAGCCGTGGTCAAGTATGAACCCAAAACATACCAGGCTGTGTAAGTGTAAGTTAAATCTCTATGGTGTTTCATTCATCATGTTCATTCATCAGTCTTTCTCCCTACAAAACAATAAACTCATCTGAACACATCATCGTCTGAAGTCTCTAATTCCATCGACGAACAAAAACCTTCGCAAACGCTTTTCGATCCATATCATCCCCTTTACCCTGATGACGAGACAGAGCGCCTACCACCATCTCATTCCAAACATGAACAATTTTTTTGGCACCAAAATGCATGTTGTGCACCTTTTTTGCTGGTATGTTTTAGCACCACCTCAATGATAATGACCCTACTGTTTGTCTTCATCAATAACATCAACTGAGTTTAAAGTGTAACCAAGGTGCAATTAACCTGACACCATCACTTTGAATGCGATCAAGTCTAATTCCCTGTTATGCTGATGAAGTTGGGAAGAAAGCTTACAAAGAAGTGGAAAATTTCTTATCAGAAACATTTCCTGAACTTGTGCTTTCATCATCTTCACAACCAGTGGCATGTTCGATTTACCACCGACTCTCGCCTCCCTTCCCTTCCACTTGTAGAACTGGTGCTCTCCGATGTTCAGATTGAAAATTAAACTTGCAAATGTTTCCACACATCATACTCTGACATCTCAAAACCAAAATTATCACCTGAATCACTACCATATCCACCATCTCCCTTACCATTTCCCTTTCTACATCTAAGGCCTTCATCCCCAAAACCAATTCTTTTAGTGAATATCTCTTTTAAAACATTATCCTCCCACTCAACCATAAGTCTCCACAAAATCATCACCTAAGCCACTACCACATCTTCCACTACTCCTCCCAACCTCACGACCTCACCCTCGGTCCAGAATCCCCTGCAGACAGTCTCTTCCATGATTTGTTTTAAATTTTATCTTCCATCTCCTCGATCAAATCCCACCCTTCAAAGCTAACATACCGTCTGAAACAATCACCGGTTATGTTATCATCTCTCAGTAACTTTTACCTACCCCAGCTGCCCCAATCCATTACTCTTCGGGCATACATCCCGACAACCAAACCTGCTACCTGTCCACTTCAAGTACTTGCGCCTACTCCTTTCGGCCAATCCTCCTCCCTTCGTCCCTTCACCTCTGGTGCCCCCCTTCTTGGTCATACACCACAAGAACAAAGACGAGGACTACTTACATCCAGTAATGAGTGCAGTTGATTATCCTCAAACACCGTGTGCAAGAAATCCAAATCTCTTTCATCACAATCAGTCAAACACTGGATTTCCTCCAAGCTGTCTAAGACTTGGGCGACGGCTCCTGGAATGTGGGTGGAAAACCGAGAATAAGGATCAATATTAAGCACTAATCCCAATACTAATCACAAAAACATAAGTTTCCACTCTCTGGGAAAGAGGAAATGGGTCCACAAGCAAGCTGGCAAGAAAGCACACAAAATTACAATCACAGAAAATGCCAACTTTCCACTTAGAATAAATGACGTGATCCTCTTCCGTGCACTAGCGTCCTTTTTGCCCCAAGTGGGCGGCCGCTCGACTCCCGTACACGACGTAGACCTAAATACTGCTCAGCCTTTGCGTCTGACAATGTTATAAAAGGAATGAGATGTACGTGAGTTTGTGAAGGCCATCACATTTTTCTTTGGGGCATTCAGACAAGAGCAACCAACCAAATCTCTGCCAAGTTTTTACTTCAGGCTTCATCTGTTAGCACAATTTTTCTGTTGATTTTTTTCGTAATATTCAAGGACTGATGTTAATTTATTTTAATGGCGTAACCAGTTGCTGAACAACACAGCACACATTCTGTGGCCTTCGGGTAAAGACAATTTAGAATTGGTTCAGCCATTTTTACCTTATATCACTTTTATGCTTTTCAACTACTAAAACCATTAACAACAGGGATGCTGCAGCATTGGATAGTGAAATGAGCGATCAAACTCAAAGGTATCACCGAGAAATTTTAAAGCAGAAATTGCTTTTCTCGGCACAGTACTTCCAACAATCCAGTAGAAAAAGCAGTGACGAATGACAGTTTCACAGATTGCGACAACAGTTACTCTTCTAAAGGATCCAAAATGGACCTTCCTGCTTCGGCATACGTGAACCAGTTCTGAGAAAATGTTTGGTGACCAAATACAGTAGAAGCTATGGTCTAAATTTTCATTAATTAAGATGATTTACGTACCGTGTGAAAGATTATCAAGACATTTAGACATACCTACTAAGGACAAACAAAAATGTCAAGGTCTCATTTTTGTGGGAGAAGAGATACTCAGAGGGCCCAAATTCTGATAACTGCTTAAATATTCAAAGCTGTGTTCAATTGAATTAACGAAGATTAAGCCCTTCTTGATGTAAATAAATTCCACGGTAGCAAATGGTCTAATATCTTTCCAATAGGTTATCTGCAATCACTGTCTAATATATAAGTTTCACCGTAACACAAAGACCAAAATGAAATAAGCTTGTGTTTCCATTTTTATATACGAGAATGCATCAAAGACCCGTATGTTCCCTGAAGGCATTTGACAAAGGTCAATACCCTGCAGTACACTGTATTTTGCAAACTAATCATTCTTTTGATGGTAATGATAAGTTTCCTCATAATCTGCGAATGAGCCAAAATTTTCGGAAAGGATTTAAAAATTTGTGATTGCATTTCACAGCACTGAAAAAGATTACATTGTCCCCCTTTGGTTTCATTTATCGTATATACATTTCATAGCGTCATCGGTCTTAAATAGGACCAGCATGGGGGGAAGCGAAGGGATATATATCATTTGTTCAAAGTACCAAAAAGGTTACTACTAATCAAGGGGATTATCCATTTGGGCTTCTGCCACTGAGCATGGGAAACAGGATGCCATAACTACCCAGCAAAAACACGAGCAATTAGTTACTCCAGAAGAAGAGTCGAGACTTTTCATGCATTATGGTCAGTTTTAACGTATCATTATTCAAAACAGTAAAAGAAATTTTACAGGAATCACAATACAAATCATAGACCAAATCTAACAAGACTTCCTCCATGCTCAGTCTAAGAAACTCACTGTATGCCATCACCAGGTCATCTGTGCAGTTTCAGATGTTGGGAAATTAAACACTTTTCAAAGAAATCAGTGACTGATCATTTTGATAAGTGATGATTATACCCTTCTTTCTTTTGAAGCAAGGTATATCACTAAGTGCCACAGCTACCACTTACTAGAGGTGCTCTCTGGTAAATTTGTTACTTAAATACACCTGAATAGTAAAACATGGAAAGCAAACTTCTGAAGGAAATATTTCAGTCATAAGTACACAAAACTTCCAGTTTATAGTTTACATTTCTTGTACAGTTGCTTGTGTGTTGGCAAATTTGAAAACAAGCATAAGAACTTACCGTACATTGGATGATGTCCTTAACTGGGGCAGATATAGACCTATATTCACTCCACGTATCAAATAATAATGAAGAAGCACATCTTGCAAACTGTCTAAGAGCCACAAATTTTCCAACATCTGAAAGAAATACTGCTACGGGAGACTAGGCAGTTGAAAACACTACAAGTTTGTGACCCACTACAGCAAAGTGAAATCAAGTTATCCATTGATGAAGACAGAAGATGATAAAAAAAAAGCCCAACAGCTAGCATCTGATCACTTTACATGAACATGTTGGCAGCACTGCCTGGAGTCAAATTTGGAGGAACATTGCTAAGAAACGTAATCATCTGAGTCTGCTACAAGCCTTTCCTAAGTACGATACTATCCACTTCGCAAATGTTGTGACCCTTCCAAGGTTTTTCATTGCTCTAAGCCTAAAGCCATGCAACCAAGTGAGAGATACTCAGGGGCTCCAATTATGCAGAAAATTCAGCGTTGTTGAGTGCGAGAAGTTGAAACACTCGTAAAAGACAAAACCATGATAGGACGATTGTGTTGTGCTTTGTCATTCTGTTACACTTGCTAAACGGCCTTAAAGCGACATGCTGGTTTGCCATCCGTCCTTTCGACACGGACGGTGCGCTTGTCGCGCCAATGCACTTCAGCCGCTTTTTCAGTCTGCTGCAGCGACCATCCGCGTTCTTAAAGTGACACGCTGGCAACAGTCTGGTATGAGGAATAAGTGTTCCAGAAAATCAATTCTCACATGAAAAGGAAATGATGATCGCATCAGTCTTCTATGAGCATTAATTCTTGATTAATTCTTCATTAATTCTTGAGACAATGCATCATTCTTTTTATTCATCATCAGGTCATTCCATTCATTGTCCACTCAACTGCACCCGTCGTCCTACAATATCCTTTTTTATTAATGACCAATGGACCGTTTTGAGGTCTGTAACACCTACCCTGGAGACAAAATTACAAACAACTGCGGTGATCAAAAACAAACGTTTTAGTAACCACGTAGCAAGAGAGCACGGAAGAAAGTGAAATCTAAGCAAGTATTCCTTGAAAGGTATTGTATCATCTGCAGGTGTCATCATGGTCTTCTGATAAACAATGAGGTGTATGTCCTGTTTGCTTTGGTCCTGATTTTCAACTTGTAAAAATTTACCGAAACAAAATTCAAAGTCGACATTTCTGATAACTAGTGCATCCATGTGACAGTGGAATTGTGACCTACCTCTCAGGAATGAAAAAGATGATTTGGAATTTTCTATACCAGGCATACTCAGGCTTTAAGATGCTGATGAACTTCACTTAACTGAACCATCTTCATGACCATCTCCTCACCATTATCATCTTCTTCATCATCATCACATTACCATCTTCATCATGATCATCCTCATCATTGTTATTATGTCCATCATCATCATTATTATTATAACCAACATAATCATAATCATTTCATCATCATGATCACCTCATCATCTTTGTCATCACCATCATGATAATTATCATCATCATGATAATTATCATCATCATCGTAATCATCATCACTAACCCTCATCACCATCATCATTACTAACTCTCATCACCATATTATCAACATCATTACAACCACATAATTATCATCATCATCATCATGAGATGCAGTAATACAAACTACTCTGAAAATGTGTACCTGATGAGGTAGGGTCATCTTCTGTAAAATCTGTGATGTGCTTAGTATTAGGGTCACTGTAGAAGCTGGTAAATTTGTGACTGGCTACTGCAGCCAAAACTGCTCCCTGTGAAAACAAACAACAGACGTAAACATTAGATCTGAGACACGACTAAAACCCAAAGTAAACAGTTGTCATATTACAGCAGGTTCTTTGCTCTGACAGATGGCAGCAGATATCAATTTCTGAGAGATTTTATTTGCCGTCACTGAGAGAGCTCGTGACCGGATGCCGGTGAAATCTCGACGAGTCGGCTCCATCTGAATGGCTGTCATTAATAATGTCGGTCGTGACAAAAGCAAACACTTTGTTTGGAATGTTTCAGATGTAATGAATGATCGCCTTCACGAATGCTACATTTACATTTCTAAGATAATTTGTGGTGAGCAAAGCTACGAGATGGTGGGGGGATGGAAGAAATTCATTCCACGGAATCACTCATGTTAAAGCAGTGCACAGGAGAATAATGTAAGAAAAGGCGATAATAAAACAAAATACCAGCACTAATGCATAGGTATGTGAATTTGTCAAAAACAATGTTCAGGACTCTGAAATAAAAGGTCCAAGAACTACATAAGCTCACAAAGTTCTTGGTGATTAACAAATTATGGTATCAACCGACATCAGCGAAATTACTTTCTTATCATGTCAAGAGTTACCTAGTGGGGAAATATAGCTTCCTCTCCATTTACATGTCGACCTTCAGTATTGTCTTATCTGTATCTTTCTTTTCTTTCCCTTTAATTAGCCTTCTTAAGCTTTTCTAACTAATGTAGAACTTCTGTCTGTGTTTCTCAGTTTTTCTTTTGTCACTTCATAGGTTACTAGCCCATTAAACTTTTTGTTTGTTCTAGTTATCCTGTCTTCATTTTACACTGTATCTCTGTTTTGTAGTGGTATTCGTGGAGACAAAATATATAAAATGAAAGCGAATGACATGAAATGATTGTGGGGTTGCATGGATGTTGACAAGATCAACAAATGATTGATAAAACAATTATTTAAAACAAAAGACAATTTGGGATGGAGACAAAGACAAAGCTAAGAAAAAAGGGGGGGGCAGTTGCAGATTTTATAACGTGTTTCAACAATTCAGAACATACACTGGTGAGAGTGCCATAATCGGGGTTGATACAGTACTACAGAGGGCAGTGTTTCAATGTATTTAAACATTCTTGACACGTCGTGGTAAAAATGATACAGGCATACTAAGAGAGGCATCACCCAAGCCGAGTTCAACGTCAACCAAAGCAGATCTAGCTATAGATGCTACCGATTTTGGAAATCAGACGCAAGGATGGGATGAAGAGATAAAGAGAATAAAGTAAATTAACGCAAAAGTGGCAAACTGCATTTTATGACACTTAGAAATAAGCAACACAGGAGAGCAATAAATTCAGTGGTGCACATCCCTGCCATTTTGTCTTTCGAAGTGCTGAAAAAAAATAACCAGTTTGGCTTCTGTAACAGAAAAAACAAAGAATTTAAGGGCACTCCTTGTCGGCTGAAAGTTATCGGTCTGCTTGTAACGTTTTTCACAGTACATAAACACCGCTTTAAACCCATCATGTCGCTGCTTCCCAATTATGACGAAAAATTATGACATTTCCTTCGCTTGCAAGATCCACAAAAATGACTGTTGGCAATTTCCCAAAGTGATCTTCTATAGATTTTTGCAGATCAATCTAAACATTCATGTTCTATACACAAGTTTATCCATTATTTTTTCTTTCCATTAGACATTACGGGGGGGAGAAACAAGGGGGGTGTGCAAATACAAATCACCTGACAGGAATGACTGCACTGCTTTTCCAGAGAATCCTCGGTTTGTTTCGATTTTGATTCTCTATCGACACACACAAGTCTCGAGATTGCGACTCCCTCGAGGTCTATTTTTGAGAAGAGGGTTTTTCGACTATCTGGAAAACAGTTACTGCTGAATGCTCTTGTGTCAAATTAAATTAACATTTTTAAGCTGGCACGTAATCCACATTATACATGCGAACTGTTCCAATTTGAACACTGACAAATTTTACCTGAACACTGCCTGAATGTGAACTTGTACAGTTTTAGATTCCTTGTTCCATCCTACCACACGTAAAGTGTACATGAATGAATGGATGGTTGAATGCATGAGTGAATGAATGAACAAATTAATGAATGTATAAATAACGGTTTGAGCACAACCACTACTTTCAGGACAAAATGTGCCCAGTCATGATGAAACTTAAGGGAAGGGAGAGGGTTGAGAAATGACATCTAACTTCATTTTAGCACAGAACATTATACATCAGATAAAACTGGCAACCAAAAAAGATATAACAAAATGAAATTCAATATTTAATACCTTGCACACAAGTACTTTTTATCTTCTGGGGAGTGGGAGGGCGGAGGATGGGAGGAAGGGAAAATGGAGGGAAAAGAGATGAGACGGACTTTTGATGAAGACATGGCTCTTAGAATAATGATTAAGTCACCTCTAAGGTTCTAACAACAAGCATTTATGATCTTTGTACATTCTACTCACAAAACATGGTTTTTACTTTTTTAATTTGATTGAGAAGGGAGGAACAGGGCTTTTGAGGGCACAGTCACTGCATTTACAGTTTTTAGTCATAGGTGGGTGGCTACATATGTGACTAAAAACTGTAAATGCAGTGACTATGCTCTGAAAAACCCTGTTCCTCCCTTCTCAATCAAATTAAAAAAGCAAAGTTTTTTTCCCCCATCTGTTATTTTCTGTTGGAGAGAAGCGGGAAGCAGACAAGCAGTTTCATGGAGGATGGTTACTGATGACTGTAAGTGTAAAGGGCAAAGAAACTGTCAGTGTTTGTTCCTTCCACATTTTTGGTAATCTACCATCACTCTCACCTTGAGCTTCCTTCTGGCATTAAATTTCTTCAGCTCCTCTACAGATTCATGGAGATGTATCTTGGGCGCTGTTCTGTCTCTCTCCTAAAAGGATAAAAAAAGATGGGAGGATAAATCCGGAGACGAAATTTGGTCTCCAAACTGCCGACGCAGAATTAGCAGAAGATATGTTCTGGCAGATAGTGACATTTAAGACACACAAAAAACAAGTTAAAAAGAAAAAACAACGACAAAAGAAAAAAACAACTATTTGCCATCTTTTTCACTTGTTACAATTTTGTCAATCATTACAGAACAGACAGCGGATAAGATCTAATTATGTACCAGATGACTATCGCTGCAAATCGATGCATGTCTAAAGGAGAGAAACAACCCCCTTCAAATTTGTCTCGAAGACAGATCTAGAACTTGTGTATAATTTAACAATCTGCTTGGAACAGGTAACAACTAAAATAACATGGATGGAGACGAAGACTAGTACAAATTGAGGGGGATTACATGTTCTCTTATGATGTAATTGATAGGTGGCATTAAATGATGTTATACAGTAATTACCTCACCTTATTGAATCATGCATATTGAATTATGATGATTCTTAAAAGTCAAGTTTAGCTGAGTGGAATTACTCTCTCCTGGATGCGCAGCTTTTGTTTCATTTCAATAGTCAAATCACCAACAATCTTAGAAATGGATCATGTAGCTTCAAGTCTGATGGTTACTCCATGGAATTACAAGACTATAGTTCACCATTGACGATACGGATGTTTGTTCTCAAATACTGGTTCGCATCTGACATAATTATTTCAACTGATGAGTTTGAATCAAACTATTTCTCTCACTTCTAACAATTTGCCTAAATTCACTCCTTCCAGTTCCCATCCTTTTCTATTCCTCTTCTGCCAATCTGACAGTTTTAAAAGGAGGGGATAGGAGATAGGAGATAGTGAAATACATTTTGCATAGCTTTTTGCAATTTCTTTCTCCAAACTGAGTATATAAGCATCTGTTCCATTTCATCCTATCAATTTCACAGGTTTGGGGTAAAAAAATGATCTGCCAATGACAACTTCTGTTAGAAAGTGCATACAATTCCTTTTTTTTAAAACCAAGCTCTTGCAAGGTAAAGATGCAAGTGCCCCCTGAACAACTACAAACATCAAAGCAAACCTCAGTAACTTGTTATGATGTTGACGAGCTGGTCTTCACCTTGGTCATTTGATTACTTTTCTCACTAAAGTCACCAGCCAGTCACAGCTGCAGACTTAAGTTGTCCATCATTAAACAAGAACACAACTGTAAACCACAATGCAATCCTTCATAACTTGCATTTTTGAAGAGCGAGTCTTCTCCTAGCTCATCGAATTACTTTCTCGAATGAACTCACCGATGACTTTACAGGTTCGGAATTAAATGTCCCACGTGTAACGTGAATGACTATGAAACCCAATGCAAACCTAGGAACTTTAAGGTCACCATCTTCTCTTTAGTCATTGATTTTTTTTTTTTTTTTTTAATCAAGGTTTCGCGAGTCAAGAAGTAACATTCCCCTCGTATACCGGGGATCTGACAAAGGACATCAATGCTTATCTTGGTAACTTTCAAGAGCTAATCTTGGTAACTTTCAAAGGCTTATCTTAGTAACTTTCAAGACAGAAAGTTGAGACGAAATGACGCAACCCCTACCCGCAGCCACGGATGAGCGAGTACTTCCTCCACTGTGAGACGTTCCTTGGGATCCACCCGCAGCATCTTCCTTACCAGGTCCTTTGCATGGTCAGATAAATTGTCCCACTGCCTAGGTTTCATCTGTGACAAATTCAAGAAAGGATCAAAAAAGATTTACTACTCTGCTTCCGAGGACAACCATCCAAGTTAGTGCAAATTTAAACATCCTTAAACAGTCCCTGTCAACTTTTTAAAGACTTCTCAAAGACCAGACAATGACACTGTTTGGGACACTTGACACATTTTACAAATGGTTCGTTCTACTTATCTAAAAACACAGGGTAGGGCTGTAAAAGGCAACTTGGTAATTTTTCAGACATGACAGATTAGTGGTACACTTGTTGGAGGAGAAAAGCAGCGAGCTATGTAAACAGCTACACAAGGGGACATGTACCCAGACATTTAAATCCACACAACTGAGGGTATCTATGATCCAATCCAAATTGTTTCTGTGATCAAATGAAATCAAAACCAAATAGCAACCGTTCCTTGTGGGGAAAGACTGATGATTTTTGTTTGCCCATTATGAGGAACTAGTCAAAACCTTCATATACTAGACACATTGCACAGACCTGTAACATTACTCGTAATAGCCGTCACGACCCCCCCCCCTCCCCCGGGTGGTGCATGAAGGCTTTGGTCTCACACACAAATGCACCAAAAATAATTTTTGGTCCCAAAGGCATTTAAATATCACATCTATGAACTGCATGCAAGTGGCAAGATTCAATCAATTCCAGGGGTGATTCATTTCGGCCTAAACATAGCACTACTGTTCAATGTCAGAGTAAAGTATTTCGATCAACACACTGGACGAGGCAAAGTTGGTCCAGTGGTTTGACGGATTTTAAAATGCAAAGGTCACAGATTGAAATGGTGGCGCTAGTTTGGAATGGGTCAGACGACTTTGGAAGTGCTAAAGTCATTACCACAGCTCTTAGTAGAGAAGATGAGAATGCAGTTGTTGTACTGAGATAGGTGATAACAGAGCTATGTAAAAAAAAAAGGGATCTCATGGACCAGTTGAATCTGTTTCAAACTTGTTTGTTCGCAACTTCATTTCTACGGTGATAATAGACACTATCATGAAACCCATGGGAGGAATATCGACTAGTATCACGTAACCACTCAACAATTTCCAACCCATTCCACCCAAAATGACGGTATGAAATTATGATATGTTATTATTGCCAGTCCCACTCGGAAGACTTTTAAACTGAATCAAGATGAGGATGTTTTCAATCCTATCTGATTTTGTTTTCGTTTCTTTTTTGCTTGAATGACTTCCTCAAAAATATAAAGAGAAAGTTGAACCATGGCCTCTAAAACATCTCGCCTTCCAACAAATCACTTTCCTCAGGTAAAGGAAATCCTCAATTATTTTCTATTACAGTGACTATCAGCTCAAATTGGATAAGCTCCAACTCAACTTGCAGGTACAGCTGAAAATAGGTACTTGGTATACTTTTTTATAAAACATATGGGACACGACATTCACTTATGGCTGTAGGAATTTCCTCTTGAGACTTCAAAAGCACCAAGAACATCTGATGTGCTTACAATGTTCTTAAGTCTGAGCTACCTGGTAGCAACCACACTTCGGCATTTTTTCTTTTTTTTTTCTTTTTTTTTTCTGGGGTGGGGAAGCAAAAAGTAAGGGGTAATTTTCTGTCCGTTATGGTCCTCTTTGGTAACTTACACTGTATCTCCCTTTGCAGATCATGTCAAAGAGGCGGTCCTTGGTCCCAAAGAAGGGGAGGGATCCACTCAGCAGGATGTAGAGCATCACACCGCAGCCCCATATGTCTACCGGTTTACCGTAGGGCTCCCTCTTCACTACCTCCGGTGCCATGAAGTGTGGGGTGCCAATACGACCTGAGGGGTAAGAAAAAAACGACCAAGACCCGTGTCATTAAAATCTTCTTGTCATCCTTCTGAACGGATTTATCAGCAGATAAAATAAACTTGCACTGATTTTCAATGGTGACATATCTGCGTTGAGAAGGTATTAAATGACAATTACACATTGTTATAATTCCTACCATTCTTCAAAAAAGAAAATCAGAATATGATTTATATAACTTTAACTGGTTGGGCAAAAATTTCTCTCATCAAGTATCAATACTTGTCTGCTGACTGCAGGGCTCTACCAGAGTACACCGAGAAAGTGCTGAAAAGATTACAATAAACCACCACACACAAAATGGTTGGATAGTGCACGAGTTATGGCAGGCAGGTGTTGAACCAAGGAGGCAAGTAAATATGGACTCCTCCTCTCCCACTTCCTCCTGCCCCAACTAAATCTTTTCCTTTTTGTCCTTAGCCACCATTTAGAGTGTAACAGCCTGAAAACTATGGTCACCAATGTGTAATCAGAGTGACACTGTACAAGGTAGCTATCTAAGTTCCCATTACCTGACTGAACTATAAATGACTCATGGACAGGCAATACTTTGAATCTGTGAATTGTTCCTCCATGTTCTCTACTTTTTATGTCCAAAACAAAGCAATTTTTTTTTCATTATTCTGACGCAAGGATCTTTTTCAGAATGGTGAAAATTCAATGGATGATAGTATAACCACTTAATTTAAAGCCTCTTGACTTTTTAATCTTAATGAGGAATCATCCAGAAATACAATTAAACCAATTCATCATTATCACTATTCTCACATTTGTCTTTGTATGTAACATTTTTTTTGCTCATAATAAAAACAGACTCCATAATTTTCTCTTGTTCTCGCTAATTGCATAATCTCGCATAATCTTGTTCTCGCCTCACCATCTCAAGCAGAAAAGTCTCCATGTTTTTTTTTTTCAACAAAGATGTTTCAGATTTCTTTGAAATGTTCCAAAAGGTCTTTTCAAAACATAGTTTCCTTCCTGGCTCCAGTTTCAACAGTCAAAAGGTGAAACAAAGCCTTGAAATTTTCGTCCCCTATCAAAGTTCTGAGTACCACAGAAGGAATGATGGAAAAGAAATGTCCTTCCACAGACATTGGCTTCAAATGTAAGGTCTAATGGCTGCAACACATACACAAACCAGTGGAAGGATTTTATTAGTGTAATAGAAACAGGCCAGAAGTTATGACCCATTTACTATTTGAAGACAACTGCAACAAAGGTAATAAACTATTTCAAAAAGGATGACATAAGTCAATCCAGATATAAACATAATTCCAAAAACCGTCACTTTTTCCACAAAACTTTAATATCTTGTTATTACAGGAGAATGAGAAGTGGGGGGGGGGAGAAGATATCGTGGAAATGCATCTGCAGTCATTTTAAAACCAGGCCAAAAACCTTAATCCGGCAAAGTATTAGACTAGAAACTTACTCAACAGGTTAAATTTTGAGTGAAAGCATTCTTAATCAACTGAAAGAAGGGTCACAACTTTGGCTTTTTTACGTCTATTTAGTCAAAAGATTGACAATTGCTTTGTGGCTCATCAAGACTTAATGCCAAGTCTTTTGTCTTTTATCACAACTATCTATTCTCCTTGAGGTCTAAACAGACAACGTATGAGGTTCCTTCCTACCCAGCATCAGAGATTTAACGATATCATCGATCAGGTATTACCCCAGGAAAAGAGAGAAATCTACAGGGAAGGTTTGCCGAAGTACATGTAGCATAGACAAGCCTCATCGTTAAATCGTGCTTGCTCTTTCTGTTCATGAATACTCTGTCCACCTTGCGTCTTGGAAGCAGGTGTTCAACTCTCCTGTTGCACTGTTAGATCAACAGACACTTATTTACCTACAAGGGTTACGTCCGCTGACTTTTGCCGTCAGAAAAAAAAAAATATGATCCCGTTGGCAAGAAAAAAGTCATCTCTGCCAATGAGGAGAAGGGAAAGAAACATCCCAGCTGACAAGTAACATGTGTTCTCAAGATCTACATATTTTGGTGGAGAAAAAAAAAAAAAAATCAATCAATAATTTCATATTCCATTTTTCTTTTTACTCTCGTGTCCTGCAGACATTCATTTTAATGTCTGAGATTTTGCACATCCTTCAGCCAATTTCTGTAAGTCTTTTTGACTACGTTAAAAATGTGTTTGATCGAGTCTGCACGTGCAATTCACTGTCGAAGGCGGCTGCGACGCACCTAACCGCTATGGTCGTCGTAACGTTCAACAGTTAGTCACATGCGTGTTCATAGGTAACAGTATTTTCTGCAACGAAAAATTTCTACCACGGTAAGTGGTGTGTGTTAGGATCCATGGTAGGCAAAGTGAATAACTTTTGGACTTTCACAAGTTTGTTTTCTAATGAAGAGAATAATGTTTCGATTGTTTCCTTTTTAATAGGCGCCGAATCAGTCTCTGGTATCCTCTGGTCAGGACTGATTTTGTGATTTGAAATCCCTAGACTGATTATATACATGTATCCTGTTGAAAAATTTAAAGTTAACTTCGACTGGTTAAAACTAAGTCACATGATTGGTAACCTTCATCAGGAAAGTTTATTCTGGAGGATCAATTGTGGAAAGTTAACTCAACTATCATGTTTTCCTTCAGTTTGATAAATTTTGAGGCATGCTAGCACCATAAACAAAAACTTTCTCTTCAAAATCTGAAACAAAATTGAATCGGCAATGGCTTAATGTTTTGTTCCATGTGACAAAACCTTCCCTAACTTAATCCCACTTAAGTTTAATCTTTACCAAAAATTTACAATGGGGGAAGCTCTTTCACGATAATAACTCAAAAATTGTCAACGAGGACACGTTTTTTTCGCACACATACGTTAGATCTAGTCCATGGCTACAGATATCCAAGACCTCTGACATCAAATACCCTGGAAATGGCTACGATTTCATCAAAACTTGCAGAAAGGAGATCAAAAAAAAAAAAAAGAAGTCACGTTCCCATTAGTTTCAGATTAATAAGCCTCAAATCCCACTGGAGGAGTGGGATTTCAAAACTCAACTATAACTGTCTTAATCTAGAAGGTAAGGGCCAGATGATAAATAATCCAAAAGCAAAAGCATCCCATTGATGAGGCAAAGCCAAAACTAAGCTAATGATTTGTGCAAGAAAACTGAGGCGGCACAGAGGATTTGTGGGGACAGCAAGCTGGTTGCCAGTACTCCATGCCTTGCAGCTGACCCATACAAAGTCCTACATGTATACAAATGCCATGCAACTTTGTTGTGGGTAAATTTAGGCTTTTTCAACTCTGAATTCCACGAGGAATCGCAAATAAACGATTTGCAGTTAACTGCAGAATAATCTGTTTACCTCCGGCGACCATGCCCGACTCTGGCAGCTGCATGGCTATTCCGAAGCCTCCCAATTTCACCGGTGCAGAGTTTTCCTTTGTGGCTAACAAGACACAGTGAGGCTAAAAATATAAAAAGAAAGATATTGAGAAGGGAAAGGTGAATAGATGTCACAGACAGAAGAAGAGAAATTGCAAACTTGACAGTGCAATAGATAGGAAGTATGAAAGCGTAATGAGAGAAATGACACCATAACCAATTCACATGGTTGCATACTCAATGCAGCATCTTACCATGTGAAAAAAAAGCACACAGTACTCATGCATATGCAAAGCACACAGTGCTCATGCATTTATGCATATGGTACTCTTGCATATGCAAGGCACGGTGTTAAAAGTTAAGCATTATCATGATCAAGCCACAACTTACATGCAGATTATGTTCAAACCTCAGTTGCCCTACCCAAAGATATGTTATAAATACAATTATTGGACTTAACTTTCTACTTGCTTTAGCATGAAAACACTTGTATTTTGTTGTGTATGACAAAAAACATTCAAATTTCATGATATCAATTCTGATATTCTTCATAAAATCTGAATTTTAGTTATGCAACTGAGCACGTTAGTTGTCTGAACTGACAAACTTGCATCAAAAATGCATCTCCTATGCCAGAACTTCTGACAATGTCATCACTAAAAGGATATATGGTATTTAGAAACATATATGAACCTCAGTCTCATATTAACAGGACTTGCAGTAACCACTGGTACATTTGGAACATTTGGTCCACACTGCATGTGGAATGATTTTGACCATTAACCATATGAACTGCACTAATGCCTGTCAGAACCTTACTTTAAATACATTTTATTACATATTTATATTTTTAAACTATTAACTGCAGAAAAATATTAAGCCACACATTTGACTGACTCAGTGTTTTAGATATTTAGCTATTGGTGTTTTTAATCTTCACTTTTCAGACAGTGGAACTTGTAAACTGACTAATGATTCAGCCTCTCAAAATGCAGTCATTTCAGAGTTTCTTATGAAATTCATCTTTAGGCTGGCCTTTACATCCAAACAAAAGAGGACATCTACAAGAACATCACCGACTGGTTCTAGCATAAACAGGATTGTTGGTTTGCTGCAAAATCCCCACAACTTTGCTGGTCACACTAATGCAGTGTATGTATATGATGTGAATCAGTAGGTAAATTAAAATAGCACTCAAGTGAATCAGAGAATTACAGTCAGTGGGTGTGAGTTTCGAGGGCTCCGATGACCAGTTAGGATAAAGTCCAGGGGGTAAGACCATGTGGCTGGGGAGAGGGGGGAGGGGTAGAACAGAAGGTTTTGGTAGTTGTGTATTCTGTAACCTTTCAGAGATACAATTTACTTGCAATTTTTCAGACGGTGAATGGTTTATATTGTACTGTTTTATTTGAACAAAGGATATGCTTCAGTGCATTGATGGAGAGCAAACCATGTGGAACAAAATATGAGAACAGTGTAGTCTCATACAATGTGCTCTGAACCCATAACATGCCATACCTTTGTTCTGCCTTGCCTATATCTGTAGATAAAACAGTGAACAACACTTTCAAAGGTTTAAAACAACATTACTCGACCTTCCAATGTACTTGAATAACCAACTCTCTGTAATAGATCTGTTCCACTAGCTCTTGGCCAATGTGGAAGCTCAGTGATTACATGTTACTATGCCATGATCCCTGTATGAACACTGTCACATAACACCATTGCAGAACTTGAAATAAGTTGAAACGCGACATGGCAAAATCATTCATGAGAAAGGCCTGTAACAATACCCTTTTTTTTTACCCATAAAGTAACGATGACATACTTTACTACATGTGCAGACACTTAAACATGCTACAGAATTTTTCAAAAGTTGGAATTCATGGAATAAGTGAACAACAATCAAGCCAAAGATTTTGATTGTACCACAATCTTTGGTTCTTTATGCTCATCCTAGGCACGACGACCTTTCGATTTACCTTGATGTCACGGTGTATGATGTCATTGTCGTGGCAGTACCTCAGGGCTTCTACTATTTGCCTCATGTAGTGGCTGAGGAGGAAAAGAAATACAAAAATCAATCGAATGCAAGGAGGAAATTTGTCTGAAAGTTCCGTGGAAGGGTACCCTTCTTTAGTGTACTTTCACCAGATAGATGACACTTCGACCCTACTTTTCTCTATGGATCTTAAATCAATGACCGGAGTGACTTTACCGACATGCTTGGCAAATAAGTGACATCCTGGACAAGACTGCAAAGGATGGGAGGGGAATATTGAAGGGAATCTGAAAGTATGATTGATGTAGATGGAAGTTGGGTTCCTGGGCTTCCTAGGGAATCAATCTTTCATGATTTTTCCATGACTTTTACAGAACCAAGCAAGGAATTCCCAAGACCTTTCTCATGATGTCTCAACTATAACATCAAAGTCAAAGCAATATGAGACAACGAGAATAAATTTTTATATTACGAGAGAAGCATATGGAATTACAAGTGTGAGAGAAACAATGTCACTTTGATAAAAGGACTTTTCCACAAATTCACACAACTTCCCTGAATTCCAAAACTTTTCCAGGCCTCGAAATAATTTTCCAAAGTTTCGTGACATTTCCATGTTTTCCATGACCACAAGAACCCAGTGGAAGGTGAGGGAGGGGAGGAGAAGAGAGGGGGTGTATTAACTATATCTTAGGAAGGACAGTGATGCCAAACTACACACATGTACAAACTCTCTTATTTAAAGGAATCAACCTCGGCAAAGTCTGAACACCATGTCGATCTCTACATTAATATACATAATGGCATCATCTGAAATGGAGACTACGGCATAAAATTGTTGGTTAAACAGGCATCCAGAGGTGCTCCGGGAACAGGAAAGTCCGCAACCAGATTTTCATTTTTTTATCATCCTATCTACTCCATCTATCACATAGTCCCCGAGTTCCTCCCCTGGGTCCCCTCATAGTATCACTACCCCAAGAATCTTTACTCATATATTTCAAAACTTTACATAACCTCAGTTTAATTATTTTACATCAAACTACAAAAATCTTATCTTTACAGTCAGGATAATTTCTACTGATACTCCCTAAGAAGGGTATCACTTGATACCTCCCGGAAATGAACGAACCCCTTACGGATAACCGCCCAGAGGAGCAGATGTAGTTACTACTCTGATGACTCCGAAGGCATTCTTGGAAGAGAAGTTTGTGATGCATTTCGAAGGCAAACACCCACATTAAAAATAAAGAGATTTCAGTAATTACCTCCTGCATAGAGTGATAATCCTGAGACAGACGGTATAAAGAACACAATCAGCACACAATTTGTGACAATACGCTCTTACTCTACATCAGACAGGGGGAAGAGACTCACCTCGCAACAGCCTCACTGTAAACAAATCCAGAGTTGGCCCTCTTGACGATTTCAAAGCAAAGATCGGCACCCTCCATGCTGTTGAGGGGAAAGAAAAACATGAAAAGGAGGGTTTCTTAGCAATGAGACGGCAGATCACGGAAAGAACAGAAATTTAGTACTGAAGAGTCTCGTTGTGAATTTTGCTCATATTCGACAAGATGGTGATGATATGGAACAGACGTCTGACCTCACACAGTCACAAAGTTGAAAGTGAACAACGATGACAGCCTTTAATATTCCAAACAAAACATAAAAACGTCATCTTCTTGTACTTCTTGTTCAGTTCTATGTAAAGGCAAAGCTATCTAAAGATGCACAAAAGTACTAATTATCCTGAAAGTCAGAAAGTCAGACAGTAGCACTCACATGAATTACACGTGTTGCTAAATCACGTGTCACAGAATTTTGACCGTGCAGCTACAGCTGTTAGTACGTTTCTTCTGAGAGGCGATAACAGTGAACTAACACTCAATCTATGTGGCACTTGTAACAATTTAGTGGTTGGTGAAAGGCCACAGGCTAAATTTGCTTCACTTGTTAATAATTTTCAGTTGAGGACATCTTTACTGAAGAATGATCTGCTATTTTCTGACCAGTTTGGCAACTTTTCTCACAAGATCCCATCATTACTTACTAACATCAATATCAAGAATAAAATGTCAGAAATTTCTGTGTAGACTAAACCTACTGAAACGAGTCAATTTGTTGCTGAAATGAAGAACATTTCAAAATGGTCGGAAAAAGCGTGGGGGGGGGGAGACACTCAGAGAAACGGCGAATTGAGGGTTATGCGAAAGGAGCACGCGTTAAACAAAAAAACGTCCAGCTTGGGATTATTTAATTTCCATGCACAAACTGTAGATTTCGATTGACCGCCTGCCACGGTACTGTAAAGGTCATCACATTTTCATTTAGTGTGTGGGTCAGTCTCTTACAAGATGATCTCCCGGTTAAACAAGGTACTTGATGTACGGCAGCAGGTTACCGACAGCGACACTGGTTTGTTATGCTTAGTGACAACGATCACGCACAACATAACCAAAGTGAGCATTACTGCGTCTCGAATCTGCAGCAGGGTTTAAGAAACACATATGGAATATACACCACTATGTCCAGCTAATATGTAGAATATACGTGCTTTCACTGCAGATGGGGGAATTTTCACTAATATCCTTTTGGCAATCAATGTTGAAATGAAGCACCAAAAGTCTCTACAATTTTCAATAGTTTGAGGAATTCAGAGACATCCCGGGTTGGACGCTGCCAGAAATCTCAGCAAGCTGTTACTTGTTATGACTACGAGTGTCACAAAGAGTGTCAGATAAACTGATCACTATTAAAGTTAGTAGTTATATGGGGACAAAGGGCAGCTGTGGGGGTACGCATAATCAGCAGAAGACAATAGAGTCATTCCTGCAGATATCGAAAACGTTAAATTGTGTGTTCTATCATTATTTTTATTAGCTGGGTACTGACTTACAAATACCAGTTAAACCCTTGTATGACTGTGCTCTAGTTAGGTTCATCTGAGACTGTGCTTGCAGTCAATTTCATCTAGTACTGTAACAGTTCTACTGGTGAGAGTCCTTATCATGTTTCAACTTCCCCGGCCTTAAAAAAGATTGTAGATCTTCACGAGGTGAAACCAGAGAGATCTTTCAGACCCCCTGATCCATTGCAACTTTGTGCTTTTACCACTTCTTCAAATCTGTGTGTAGTTCACCCTGCATCCATGCTAATCACAGTTTAATTGCGTTTTAATATCCACGCAATTAGAACTGTGAAGAGCGAGACCCACGCGGCTAATAAACGAGAAATTACACGTGAAAACGGGATGTGACGCGATGCCACACTTTGCAGCGTTATCTCCTGCCAGGCTATGACCACTTAAGGCACGTCTATGGTGATGCTGTTGCTAATAAATAAATGTCAAAATGCTCCCTCAGTGAAACTAATCTTGGTGACAAGCTACACTAACAGTTTTTTGCTGCGATCAATGTCTTCCGAAAGCAGTGGATTAATGCAGATTAATATGAGATGAAAAAAGCAAAGTCAAGATCTCCAGATTCAAGCACTAAAGGTGGCAGCAAATGAGAAAACCAGAATCCCCCAAACTTCCTGGTTTGGGAATTCGCTAGCGACGCACTCACCTCATATAACCTATGCATTACGGTATTGACCATGGTCTAGCATCTGGCAATTTTGTGTTTGTGTGCGTGTGTATCTGGTCACCGCCCTTCCGTAATTGCCAGCCTTTTGGTCTATATGAGGTGAGGGAGTACGCGCTGTGAATTGGGAAATGATTAATAAGCAACCCAGTGGCCCACTGGGTGATCAATAATGGCTAACAGTACTCTGGGCATGTCAGATAAGAATGCAATTGTAATGCTCAGACAGGTACTGAAAGAGGGGGTAAATAAAGTAATGAAGAACTACCTACATCAATTGCAAAGACCCTTTTCAACATGTGACCTTAAACTGTGGCAGCTTTTGATTGTTTTGATATGGTCAGTAGTGTTTAACCTCTAACAAAGCCCCTTCCCCTTCTTCAAACTCCTTCTCCTTCCCCCTCCTAACTTGATTGATGATAGAAAGATTGGATGGACACATCAGAACATGGCCCGATCATACTCTGAATCGAGAGTATTTTAGTCTTCTGAGTTCTGGATATTTATGTACGACACATTCGTGAAATGTTTACCGAAAAAATTTATGACAACCTTGGCATTCCAATTATCTGCAAGTCTCTAGTAATTCAGAAACGAATTTAAAACCAACTGTAATTTGTAGTGTAGATAGGGTAGAAAAAATATGTATGTGTATAATAATAAACAGCAGAACGCAGCATAAGTTGCACGACCGCACATAAATTTACTGTCATATGTATGTAAACACCTTGCGTCAAAACCCTGAACATCACATGCGCCACTTGAGTAACGACATTCATGGGAATTGAATGTGTGCCAATGTGTGGTGTTCAAATAAAACTGAAGAAGTGAAACGTACATTACCGTTTCTGTTACGATACCAATGTCTAAAATAAGTAACACTGGAAGAAAACACTGAGGTTCAATAGGTGTTAAAACTGTAATTTTGTAAAGCTCTACTCTCCCTTTTTGAAAACTCAATTTTGGCCAATTATCAACCAGTCCAGTCATATCTTGGCAAGTGTAGTCGCACGACTCTTCCTCCTACTGTAACAGCAGCACTCTCCTTGCTGATCACGATAACAGTCCAAGAAAACCTCCACAAATATTATTAATATCAACAAATGAGACCTTGACTGCAGTTGTGATGCATCACGTCGTAAATTAAATCATCTCATCAATCAGGAAGGTTGTCCCGATGGCGTTACGTTTCCCAAACAGGCATCAAACTGCCCGCCGATCCGTCCTGCGTAGGACGCATCGACGTAGCTGCAGAGCTATTGCACGACAACCGCGACGTTCCACGGCTCCTCCTTTCTCTTTCTGGTTCGGCGAACAACGGGAGAGAAGTGCCCTGGAGAACCGTGTTTAAGATTTAATTTAACTGTCGTTCTTCAATGTCATGTAACGATACGTGAGAGTTGAGGTGAAGGTCGTTGTCACCATCTGGGCTCTAGAGAAATGGGGCATCCTGACAGAAAATCCCAAAAGACAGAGAAACATATCTACCAGTGATGGCAGCCTGAAACCATGCCCCCGATGAACCAAAAATGTGGGCAGGATGACGATCAGGCTGGGACTTCTTTGAAAAACTTTTGGCAATTGTCACAGTTTCTACTCCTTATCTCATGGAAACACGAAAATTAAAAAGACAAAACAAGCCCAAAATACACGGAACAGGAAACAAAACAGAAAAAAAATGGAAGGAACGAAACAGCAAAGAAGAGAGAAAGGAAGAAAAAAAGGAATAACCTACGTTTGTTCATGAAATAAAGTTTCAGAGATTTCTTGAAAGTGTGCTTAGAGTTACAGTATTGAATTGTTGTGGGAAGAGAGTTCCAAAAGTCAGGACCGACGGAGGACTGTATGTTGGGAAGATGTGAGTACAAAAGCAGGAGTAAAAAGGGAAATTCTGCCACAAGTAAGGTGAGCATGAGCTTCATGATGGAATTGAAAAGTATCTTCTTGTCTGACCACATTTTTTTCCCAAGAGAGAGCCTCACATCATTGTTAACTGTCATCATACTTAAATCAATAATCACTGAAAGTTAATTACTCAATCGATACACATCTTAATTCTTGTCACTAATTAGATTTCTGCCCCATTCTTCCTTATCTAGGGCAAAAGTTCCTTTCATTTTGCCCACATTTTCAAAGTGTCTCCTTTGCCATTCTTTCAGTTTTCACTCTTTCCATCTTCTTGTTTTTTTTTTTAACTTTTTTTTCTTCTTTTTTTTCCCCCCTTTTGCCAATCAACATCTCTGCCACTTTTTTTTCTTTCCATAAATTGACCGCAGATGGTTCAACGAACTCTTGAGAAATGGAAGCTTGAAAGAGGAATTGAGGAGCGCATCCAACGCCCCAGGCGAACGTATCCACCAGATTCTCCGAGGAAAGGAAATGAAAGCAAATTTTTTTAAATTACCCAAATTGTGCTGGGATTCTGGATGGACGTATGAAAAAAAAAACAAAAAAACGGAACAGCAGCAGAGGGTGGAAAAAGTTATGAAAATGCGAGAGGGCAATGAAATGCATAGGCTGATATGTTATGACTGACTTTAATTCTCAAACAGCATCAGAACTTACAAAGGATGTGACTTTAGTGTACAGGCTGCTGTATATATGGTAGCATAGTGCTATGCCAACAGGAAAAGATACAAAGAACACTTTTTTTTTCTTTGAATTGTATTCAATATAATTGAAAAAGGTAACCTCCTTTATCAGGATGGATACATTAGGTACCTATTTATTTCCTTACAGCTGAGGAAACTCAAAAAGGGGAAATGTATAAAAACACAACCCTACAACAATGCAGAATAAAGATACTTTGATCACCTGAAAAAAAAGGGCAGTATGAAGATAATGATAGGGGGGATATGCCAGAACTGATCTGTGAAAAGATGCAGAGTGAAAGGGATAGGGGAAAGGTAGGCTATGGTAGGATAGCAGGGTAGGAGCAGCATACTGTAAGTTACAAGTAAGAATACATA
Source organism: Stichopus chloronotus (assembly GCA_021234535.1). Lineage (NCBI taxonomy): Eukaryota > Metazoa > Echinodermata > Holothuroidea > Aspidochirotida > Stichopodidae > Stichopus > Stichopus chloronotus. The sequence goes on from CM037831.1 coordinate 7,939,129, forward strand.
GTAAGTTTTAAAACCATGAGTACCAAAATGGCTGCCCCGGTTTGCAGGGTATCCATCCAGTGATGAAGAAAGAAGAGAGAGTAATTTAGGGGCTGCAAAGCTTGATGAGGTCATTAACGGTCACGATGTGCACCTAGACAATAGCTAGCAGTAATCAAAAGTTGTAGAGTGAAATCCTGAATGGAAATCCACTGGAATTCCCAAAACTCATTGGTTTGGGAATTCGCTGGCGACGTACTCACCTCATATAACCTACTAAGTAATGTAACAGTATAGCGGGCCTGCGGCCTAGCCCAGACACATGGCACACGCCGCACACGTGTTGACAAAACGTGAAAAAGACACGAAATTAAAAGGATACTCATCCAAAACAGGTCCAGAGAAGTGGAAAAGGATGAGGATCAGTCAATTTGCGATGAAAATCGAAGATACTTGAAAAAAGCAGGTAGATTGAAACAGATGCAAAGCACAGCACAAAACTTCACTGTCAGACCAAAAGGCTGGCAATTATGGAAGGGCGGTGACCAGATACACACACGCACATGCACACATACAAAATTGCCACATGCTAGACCATGGTCAATACGGTAATGCATAGGTTATATGAGGTGAGGGAGTAAGCGCTGTGAATTTATTGTTTCTATCTACTACCATTTTTGACTGACTTGACCTATTAAACTTGTACTTGCTGTGTGCATATGATAAATGAGTACCAATGTGGAGAGTGTCTGGTCACAAATCTTCAAAAATTACATAAGATTGTTAGTTGCTCACTCATTAATAATAATTTGCATGTGACACATGGGGATCCTCTTAGTTGACCATTTGTCATTAGTATGTTAAGGATACTTGACGTGTTTAGGAAAATTAAGTGAATTTCACAAAAAAAACTCAATGGGCCCCTCTAGTCAAAATTACTGTAAATAGCAGAACCAGAGACTAGCACAAAAAGTGACTGATGTAAAATGTCGGAATGTGGCTACTTAATACAAAGCACAACCCTACATTACTGTTTCAACACAGTATGGTGCTACATAAAATTTCACTTTAAACTGCATGATACAGAAAAAATGTTCTACATTCTAGAGATGATTGTCTTCTTGATTCAGGGTTTGAATTAAGGGCTTGAAGTGCAGTAATTGTACAATACCAAGCAACCACAGTGCATCAGGGAAGCCTGTGGCTAATGTATTACAACTTCACACATCTTTAGCTATTATACTGTCAATTTTTGATCAATATCACTAAATCTTTCCTACTTTCATACTTACATAACCAGCACAGGGAAAAAAGAAACCAACAGCATCATAGTCACAAATCTTTTTGAAATAAAAAAATATAAAGAAAACAATAACAAAAGCCAGCTTTCCATTTTTTACAAAAAATATACTCAACATATTAACTGGGTCAAGAAAAAATGTCTCTCGTTATCAGGCTTGTTTACAAACCACAAATTCCCTCCATGGGATCTGTACTACAGATTCCTCTTGCCCTGTATTAAAGTTCTTCTACATGTGTCATCCCATGCTTTGGACCCGATGCTTTACCCCTGGAACAGTTATCGAAAACACACATGTACATTGCTGATTTTTAACCTGTTTAGCAGATGAGATCATCGAGCACTGTTGTTTTCACTGACTTGTACAAACAGTAATAGTCGTTGCTACTGATAGAAATTACATGCTACTTCTCAAAATGAGCAAACCAATGTCTACCGACTGTAGAAAAAAATGTTGGTTGATAATCTGGTTTATTAATCAGATCTGTTACTACTCATTAATTCAACACTATGGCCAAAAAAAAAAAAAAAGGGAGAAAAGATCCCCCAAACAACTGTACTCACTGTGGATGAAAGTGTAATTGTTTCATTGGGGCTGAGCAACAACAATATCAACAGGACTTGTAAGAATCATTCACAAGCATTGCATACCTATTTCAGTTTAACAAGTGCTTTACAAGTCATTTGTTTTCAAATACATTTCAAATCCCCCCTTCAAAAAAAAAAAACATGGGAAATTTTCACTCTTAATCCAAAGGAAATTTTTAAAGCATTTCCCTCTTTGTTCCCCCTTTTAGAGTCTACCGGACCTTTTTTATTCCTAGGCACTCCATACCAGAGACCTTTTCATTCCTGTAGCACTCTCTTCAATCTCTTTTTCGATTGTTGTTGGTGGAGCTATTAAAGTCACTCAAATGGCAAATGAAGTAGCTTTATGTTTGGCTGGGGGATAGTTCCTCACTTCACATGATCGCAGCCAGTGACCTCCCTTGCTTAACATTTTCACACATCCAGTCTTCCACGGAGATGAAATATAAACTCTGAGGTGGCCGTAATAGTCTATTGAGCGGCCTGCAGCGCACAGAAAGTGTAACGGCTTTTATACTTAACTTCTATGTAGTTTCCTCCAAAGCCACTGTACATGTCGAAACTAAAATATGCCACCACCCACTTACAACACTGGAAAATTCTTGAATGGCAACACAGGGTACTCCACGACACAGTCAACTCATCCAGTCCGATCACAGACAGGTTCTGGTGTGGCCGATCAAATTTTAATGCCTACCTTTGATGACATTAATGACAACGTTTGAAGACAAGTGTGCCATCAAGATGGCCAGTAGTGTATCAGTTGCAGTGAAGGCACCTGACCCATTGAGTCTGGAAAATGTCACATATCTTATTCCCTGACACAGTCTAAAAAAGCACAAAGTTTGAAGAGATATTGCAATCAGAACTAGTCACTTGTGTGATATGACAATACAAGAGAACTTTCCTTCTTCTCTGTGTTACAGTATGGAGCTGTTGAGGATGGTAATTAGAGTAGGAGGAAATGTTCTGGATGATAGCACATGGGGAGAGGGTCAGTGCAGTGTCAAAGGTCACCAGTCAATTCTAACATGAGGATTAGAGGTGCAATGGTGATAGAGACAAGTAACTGTGTAGCAAAGTATAGAAACTTTTCTTCATATTCTCTGTGCTATTGTCCTATCAGAGTTGCAAATGTATACTAACCATATAGGAATAAATTCGAGATAGTGACAAGATCCAAATACTAGTTTCCAATGTTAGGTGAATGCAATGATCTGAACCATGGTATTAAGTGTTGGAAAAACAAAAAAAAAAACCTTACTGAGGTTAGAACACAAATTATAAGAAGGCTTTACTGATGAGCAAAGGATTCTTAGTAGTAATGCAGCAAAGTTGTGAACAAACTTATGCAACATCTTGTTGCAAGCCAGGGAATACCGGATGGAGTCATACAAGTACAATATCAAAAACAGGAAATTGCTAAAACCGCCACACTCTTAAGCACTAGTCTGACACCAGACTGGACGGCATTGGAGGCGGTGCTTAATGTTACCAGTGCTCATGTCATTGGCAGGCGGGAGTGCATTGGTTGTGCTGAGACAGGTAAGTAAAGGATGAAGGAAATTTAAATGTTGCAAAGTCAAATTAAGTATGCATTCCAATTGTCATGTTGCTTCAGATGCGACATGTCCTCTAGACAGAAAATTGTTACCTTTGTGCTGGGTGACATGGGAAGATGGTACTGGCAAAATGTACAGAGTACTGCAAATGTAATGCAGGGCAGAGAGCCTGGACACGTTTACGGAGGTTGCAATGCAAGTAAATTTGCGACACAGCTACAAGGAGTGGTGCGCACATACAGTTCTGTGAGAAAACTATAAGCAGACAGTAACATGAATGTATAGGTGTATTTATAGAACATCCTTGCCAAATGTCTGGCTGACAAACATGACACAGCCAATGTATAATGCACTGAATGTTTCATCTCTAGTGGCAGTGCATGCCGTTTTTATACATTGGTAAGACCCTGGAGATAAGTAGCTCCCACAGATGTGGTGAACGATGCAAAGAGGGTACCCGGCAGGTATCATTTCAAAAATGCATGCACTACCGCACAGTAATTGCTTCGTTTCCCGATAGGTGTTTGCTGGATTTCATGGAGAGTGACATGAGCCATTTATCACTTGATTATGTAACCATAATGTCATGCAATGAAGTGCTTATAAAATATGTAATGTCATGTCATAACATTCAATCTTACCAGCTTAGGTCTTACAGTGAGTCACACTTGTTTAACAGAACGTAATGTGATGTCATTCTGTAGACATGATGGATGAATACTATCCTGATAATATCAATTTTGTTTCTTAATTTGCCATAGTGTATAGGTAAGCCATATGAGGTCGAGCCTAGGCAAAGAGGGCCTGGTGCTAGAACTTCACCCAAGTACACGCATTGCACAATGCGCAAGTGTTCACGAGGAGTATTGTACGTACTGTACATATGTCTACGACTTGGGTTGTTGTGTATGTTGAGAGATTTTAAGCATAATGTATTTAATAGTATTATTTCCATAACACCACCATTTCTTCTTTAAATTATTCCTTGATTGCACATTATTTGCACCTCAGAGTAGCTCATCAATTTCACTTGCATATATACATCACTTCAATCTACACTGCAAAGGCCTTCATCAAATCTAAATCACGATTGTGCATCCCGAAACTGAATTTTGGACAACCTTGACCCCATTTACACTCACCGTGTGTGATTCAAATCGCACCGTCAGCCCGACCACCCGCATCGACCCCCACCGCAAGTCACATTTGACCCTGTACTTCAGACCACGCATATGACAAGCGTGATTGTGAGGGGGCAACAACATTTCCTGAAGGCACATAAATTAAACCACCATCCCTGAGTCTGGTCTTCATTTGTAATATGCTGTGAATGGGAGTATGATCTACCCTTTTTTTTTTTTTCATGTTTGTGTTAATTTAGGAGGGAGACTTTGACATGTGACTGAATGTACCAGTGCAGAGGTTGCAAAGAGGACGAGAGTTGATAATAATACTTACTACTCAAACACCATATAGAGTAATCCATCTGAGCTGTATGTCTCCAAGAGTTCGACTATATGAGGATGCTTCAGCATGTGGCAGATGCTGGCTTCTCTCTTTAAATCTGAGAACAAAGAAAAAAAACGGACAAGAAACGTCACCGAAGGATCACGCAAAATGTCAATTAAATTGTAATCCCCACAACTCACCAGTGTGGATATTCATGGTGACTGCACTCACCCCTTGCTTACTGACGCGTTAAGTTTAACCTAGCACAAAATGCAATCGAAATTTATTCTGACATCCCACCCTCTAAGCCTAGGCTAGCCCTTGTAGGGCTGAGTGATGAGGGTGTCTACGATGTGAATTTCGAAAATGTTGCACTGAAATATATTGAGGTTGCTAAACTTGGTCATGGAGTTTACTAGTTAACAACTACATGAGCTTATTATGGAAAATGGTCCTCCAAAGGTGTCACATGACAAAACTACCAGAGAGGACATGAGAGTTACACTGCAAGGAAAAACAAATTACCCGACCAAAGAAAAATTCTACACCAGTTGATCAAATTAAACATGCAAATTGTAACCTTGTACTTTCGAACTTATGATAGCTGAGAATTTTAATAGCCCTTGTTTAATTACCGAAAAGCCAAATGCGGCTGAAGGAAACTGAATTTAAATTAACGTCGTAAATAATTCAATACTCTGCTGACTGCCTTTTTTTCTTTTTTAGTTTGCCATTTTTAGTTTGCCATTTTTATTCTCTGTTATTAGACAATGCTGCGTACACTATAGGATGCGTATTTTATGCAGGCCTAAAGTACACACTCATTATTTCAATTTTTAAAATCATAAATGCAAATGATTTGACTGGTGGTCCCGCCAGAGAAATATCGTTAGCAATGTGGTATTGCCATTTTGACATATATGTGATAAAGCAGTTGTCCATGTACCATAACTTAACACCTGCTAACTTGGTGGCACTGTGAGTTTTAAAGGATGAATGTCTAAAGTCTTATCCATTCAAAAAAATCCAAACCCGGGGGAAGCATTCTGCATAATGACATATAGTACTGTTTTACAAAGTACCTTGATTATTGTTTTAGAGCTGATTATTGTTTTAGATTATTGTTTTAGAGCTGGTGCAGCATGTGTATGAGGGCATTATGAACAGTACTTTGCAGCTGCAATGTTTAGAAGGAAGTTGAAGAAGATCATTTTATGCATTTTTCATGCTCGAAAGATGCAACATCGAAAACATTTCAAGAGTGAAACCAGATAAACCTCCTCCACCTGAGAGGTGAGTTGGTGAATATGTTGGACATCACATCAAAGATTTGCTCATAGTTAAAACTTTAAACTTGAGAGCAAGCAGTGTGGGTGCAATGCATGTGGCAGAGTAGAGCACCCCTGTTGGAACAGGAGAGTGTGCACTGTGACAAAGGTAAGTGCAGCATGGTATGGTAAAACTGGAATACCTGAACAGCTAAGACAGCGACAAAAGACACGTCTGTACAGTAAAGAAGAAAATACCAAACGTACACGTCAACGGACTGGCAAGGCTGTGCCAGAACAGCATACTGTACCATAGTATGTCCGGTATGATTTATGTACAAAGCGGGAGAAGGCTGGATGAGTTGGAATTAGACAAAGGAAAATTATGGAAAATGACGATGCTGAATCATCACGACGATATGACGTCAGTTTGAAGGATTTCAATACCAAACTGATTTTCGAGTTTTTTAATCGTTTTTATCTTTTGTATGATAAACGACTTTGTACAGAAAATTTCTTTTCTACTGTAACTGGATACAGTGCAGAGATATCATAGGTAACAAGTTGCATTTAAAATGTAGTACAGGTACGGTCACAACCATGCTGTTTATTCCTGTAAAAAAAAGCCATCTACAGGTATAGCTACAGGTTATAAACTATTTTTTTTTCTTGGCAATCAGCCTCTACGAGTATTGGATTAAATACGCTTAATGGTTTTGAAAAAAAAAAAAAACGATGATAAGCAATGTAGTACTACATATTCTATAGATTAACACATAACAAGGTTATATTGACAATTTATTCCACCAGAAACATGTAATATTGTGACTGTTCCCAAAACAAAACCATGGACAGCCTGCTGTTGTGTAGCGCAATTAATTAAGTCTCGAACGAGAAGTCAGAGACACCCAAAAGTCGATCGCATGCAGCATGTATCATATTTTTCTTCTGACCTCGCTGATGGGCTTATTTACCTTCTTTGGTATTGACTGGTTACAAGTAGTGTCACCTACAGATGTGGTCAACCTAACCATTGAGATAATATGTCAAAAATCTATACCACTGCGTGTCCACAGCGGTAAAGACAGCTATGCACTCGATTGATTCTGCATTTTACACTCACTGACTACATAGGAGGGAAACTTTCGTTTAACCTGAACCAGGTACGGTGCAGTGCTGTATTTCACATCCAGACTGGCAGACAAATATACACTACGGTTCATGCATGTGCACTGTATTAAGCTAGGTCTTGCATTATAGGTCGATCTGCTTGGTCACTGCAAAGTATAGAGATAATTTACACAGCAACCCCTGAGGGGAATTTTTAAGATAGTTTCAACATTACATCACTTGTTAAAATGCAATGCACAAGGGTTACGCCCAACATCTCTACAGAAGAATGAAAATATCTGGAGTGGAACCAAAATAAACATATTTTACAGGCAATAAACTCCATTTTTCAAAGTTTTAACTCAGTGAAGCAACATACTGAACAATGTCATAAAACAGTCTCATGTGGAAACATCCCTGGAAACCTTGTTGATACATTACCATAGCTACTGCGATCTTTGGGCCAAAAATATTTCACTGCTTGTTATCGAAATTCCTCCATTTTACCTTTCAGAATGTCTTCACCTGTACAGCAGGATTGGCTGACAAACAGCTCCTCAAAGAGTGAAAGGAGCCTTCCTGGAGCAACAGCAATCCCATATGGTTCCAGACATTTTTTTTGTGATCTTGAGTAATTTTCCATGAAAGGGAAATACATGGATTCAAATCCCTGGCTGACACAAATTGATTGTACACAGTATACACAGTTTGGTCAAGCTCATGACTTTTCTTTATCATTTTAAACATATTTGCATAATCTTCTGGCTGCCTGCCGCCTTTTGGACAGTTGTTAATATGCATAGATCTATCCATTGTAAAACGCACCTGGTGACCCCAGGAAGGGTGTGTTAATGTCCACTAAGATGTGTGTCGAACAGTCTTGTTCTCTGGCGCACCCTTGCAATTTGCAACGGACGCATGCACCTTTACAAGACATGGACTCTCATTGAACAGTATTTTTGACGGACCATTTGTTGACAATGACAGATCTATGATGCAACTAAGCTATGTACTGTACACAAGTTTACAGAACAAGTTTCTCTAAATTTGGGACGTGAAAACGGACACTGACCACCTACACACACCCATCCAGTTGTTCTATAAAACACCAAAGCTGTACCTTGACCACTTCATTTCAAAAATGGAGGTCATGACGCAAAAGTGATGCACCCTCCTTTGCGGTCAATGGGTGTTTTACAATTGATAAGTGCATTAGTACTGCGTTATGACTACTCACACTGACCTTCCCTATTGACAGCGTGAGTAATCCTCTAATATTATAATCTCTGTAGGTCAGAACTGATCACTTTTTGAAGCAAATAAAAACGCCCAGCATGCATCTACCTAGCACGGAGAACCTCCTTCACTCGGTGAGTCAGTCAGGAGAGAAATTTGATCAACTGCATACATGATTGACAGGGCCATTACTAAATACTGCAAGCCACGTATGTCGACGCTGCTGAACCAGACACCTCACTGGATTGTCCGGCCATCTGTCTGTCCAGCAGGGGGAAGACAGATAAGAGTCATCATCATTTAAGTCTGCAAATGTGAAGAGCTGCAATTAATAGATTAAAAGTACTGCTGCTGATACATGAGTAAAGATATACAGGCTCTCAAGCAGACCCATGTGAAAAACAAGGATAAAAGGATCAATAATTCTCTCAATATATAAGAAGAAAAGTAGGATTGTGCAGGGCAAGAGTAAGGGAGGGGGGGGGAAAATAGGTCTTATTCAGGCTTAAAGGAATATTTTTCATCAATACCTACCATCAGTGCTTACAATTGTGTTGTGACACTTTTCAACTTTTCCACAACCACCAATTTGATCACCATCCCCCTCTTCTCCCCTCCCTCCTGTTATTGACAATAATGCATTACTTGAAGAAATGTACAATTGTCGTTCTTCTAATAAGTTCTTTATATTCTTCGAGTTGGGCAAGTAAAAAAGTAGAATACAGAAGGACAATGTATGACTTTTAAGAACAAGACCCCAAGGGCACTGTGGTTCCTTGCACAGATGGAAAGCACATAATGTAAATTATGAAGTAAACGGGAGCATATTGCATTACTTTGTACGATAGCTCACATGGTCCATTTCTGACCATGAACTCTTACTTTTGTGACATAAAATCTGTAGAGAGAAAAACATATTTCATGCTTTTATAAAATGGCCCGTTTCAGACATTGGACCCCAAACATGACAAACATGCACCCACTTCCATAGCACTAATGTGACCATCAACAGTGTAATACATGCAATCTGTAAGAGAAGAAGTATTTTGCATGATTTCACAAGAGCCTATGGGCACTATGGTTCCTTGTACTTGAAATACACATACTGCAAAATGATATGAATTCATAAATATCAAAAAAGCCACTTCAATTAATGCAATGAATTGAAGATGTTGATTTAGAACTGCAATATACAGCAATATCTCATTCATTTTACAAAACACAAACAGCTATGAATCTCTGCAAATTGCAATAAGACTTATCACATCTATGCCCCTTTAATGTCCATCAAACTGACAACATGCCCTGGAGGGAACTCCTGGGGTCTAGTTTAAACTGGTAAGAACACCAACTGACTTGTTATCTTTCATTGTGTTCTGCCCGCTTCACTAATTGAAAAGACACATGAATGAACACACTAGCACTCATTCACGAGGAGGTAAACTGATCCAGCCAAAACTTGTCTGATGTGACCACCTACAGTACTGCAAACAGTACACTGCTGCTTCTTCATTGGATCAAGAAACTGCTAACTCAAGCAGTAATTCCATGATGCACTGGAGGGAGACTGATGGAACATATGAGCATCCATACCTGTAGCATAACAAGGTTTTCAGACTTATGCCCCCAGTTCCCCCAGATGACCTTTGACCTCCACCAAAAATAGGGCACACCTTCTCAATATGGCAAACCTACATACCAAGTTTGACTTTCATCTAACTTTCCCCTATTGAGTTACAGCGTACCCAAGCAAAACAGACTTTTGCCCCCAGTTCCCCCAGATGACCTTTGACCTCCACCAAAAACGATAGGGCACACCTTCTCAATATGGCGAACCTACATACCAAGTTTGACGTCTATCTGACTTTCCCCTATTGAGTTAGAGCGAACCTAAGCAAGTGTCACAGATGCACACACACACATACACACGCACACACATCCACACACACACGCCAACCTGACTGCATAGGTTCCTTTGCTGACGCAAGGAACCAAAAATTCAAAAGCAAGAGGAAGGTTATAAAAGTAAGAAAAATACATAGGAACAGTGTCACTTGAAATCCTGGATATACAGTATGTCATCTGTGTTACTGTACAAGAATGGTGCTGGAGCACTTTTTAGAGTCGACTGAAGTTTATTTTTAGTAGGCACAGGTCTAGGTTTGTTCAAAAGAGGTCCACTTTAGGTTTACAGATGTACAAAGGAAAACAGGACAGTTGCTGATACACCCCGCAAACATATATCTACGTTGCCTGTGATGCTAGGATGGTGTGACCTACATCGCTAAATTGCCTTGAGTGGTAGATGGCTTACAGCCACAATATCAATGTGGATCTACTTTTCAGAAAGGACATTTGGCATGGTTATGTGAATAAAATTGTTTCCTCTCTGTACAGAATATTACCATTTGTAAAGTGCGTTAGAGAAAACTTACTAATCAAATGCCAAACATGAAATTAATTACTTACATTACAAACGGATATACAAATTTCAGTGTCAGGGGAGAGGGAATTAATTAACTTGTTCTATTAAACTAGGGCAAGAAAACATTAGCAACCTTGTGAGTTCCTCTCTACCTATATAGTTACAATCTAACATAACAACAGAGTACACCATTAGGTTAGAACATCAGCACTTTCAAAGAAAGGCTCTTGTGAGACCGGTGAATAGTGGTTGTTGGTGGCTGCGAACAGTTTGAATAAAGTTGATTATGGTAACAAACTATGGAATTCTCCTTCTGAACCTCTTCCTCCATGATGATATATTCCTCTCCCCAAAACTTACTGGTTTCCCCAAAACTTCCTTGTATAGGAATTCGCTAGCGACGTACTCATATCATATAACCTATGCACTGCTGTATTGACCATGGTCTAGCATCTGGCAATTTTGTGTGTGTGTGTGTATGTATCTGGTCACCGCCCTTCCGTAATTGCCAGCCTTTTGGTCTTGCAGCCAGGTTTCTATCATGCTAGCGCATCTGCTTCAATCTGCTTTTTTCATCCTTTTGGGGACTCCTCTTGCATACTGACTGGGATTCATCCTTCTGCGCCTTTCTAGGAACGTTTTGGATGAGCATCCTTCTTTAAGTCACATGAGGTGAGGGAGTACCAGCTGTGAATTGGGACTTATGTAGCAACTGCTCACCTTTCTTGACCTATGCATTTACAGTATATACTATGACCACCTAGCACGTGCAATTATGTATGTATCCTATCACCTTCCTTCAATCCTCTTCGTGGATCAAATATGCTCTCTGGAAGTTTACTGGCGTTACCTGGACCCCTTCACCCACTTCACTCCTCTACACACACTTCATTTCTATAGCATCCACCAAATTAATCCCCACCACTCACTGGTGTGGGTATTCATGAGTGACTATACTTACCAGTTGCTCATACTATTGCATAGTCAGACAAACTAGCAAGTAGACACTCTCTAGAAGATTAGGCCTTAGAGGGCGCGGTGCTAGAACTGGTTTCGAGGACGATTTGAGCATAGGGTCAAATGATGCATTAGTGAGGCAACGCCTAAGTATATGTCTACAATGTGAATCCCTAGATTTAAAAGAATTTAGAATTTTATTTTGCGCATAATGAGCCTAGGCCAGTTAGCCTAACTGACCGTTACGCGCATTATACCCATTTCGCTAAATTTTGTTGCGTAATCGCCATTTGTATTTACATTGTTATTTCGTCAAGAAGTCAAGCTTTTCGTTGTTTCCATCGTCAAGAACAAGTTTCGCATACCTTTACGGGTTTTACTAGTTTGTTCCAGTTTCTGCCTAACGTAATTCACATGCTTTCTTGCTTGTACGCCCACTTCTGTCAATTTGCCATAGCTCAAGGGTATTGTTTTCATTGTGTTGGCACCTCCCCTTGGATTTTGGGGCGTGGACTCTCTCCCCCCCTTGATGCTAGATGTGTTGTTGGCAATCAGCTTAGACCAGGGAAGGACTGGGACATGCACTCAGTTGGGCCATTCTTGCACTAGATCCAACCCATGTGATCGATGCATGGTGTTTACCTCGGCTTGTTGGAAGGAGATTCACTCTTGGCTCAAGAGCTTGCGGGAGCACCTTAAGGGGCGGCTGGATGCAGTTCCAGATCCTTCCTCCGTGTCCTGCTTCTTGGGGGCACGGCCTAAGCCAGTGGAACAAAGTGTTCTGCCGCTTCGCAGGCTAAGGGTAATCTGGTCTCCTTTGAGACTGCTGATTCCTATGCCCCATGTACTGTGGCTTTGGCTGCAGAGCCTGGCTCCATCCTAAGGGATGTTGAGCCAGATCCACAGGTGCCCACCTCTCCTGGGACGCAGAGGAGGTAGATGTCCTCGAGATGGTCTGCCACAAGCAACCCCAAGTGCGGAGGGTTCTGGGAGCTTGGCTCCTGCTCCTCAGAAATGGGAGCCTGAATGGACCGTCAGTGGAGCGGGTAGCCCAGCTCCGGGTCCTACGAGACCCAAATTGGGCTCTGTTGTTGGCAGCTTGAACTCCTACAAGAGGAGTCCTGGGTCCCTGGTTCCCTGAGTCGGTTACTGGTGTGTGAGAGCCACCGACGCGATCAGAAGCAGCACCCCGCTTGTTCTTGGTCTTGTAGTCCATCCTCAGATTCTCAGTACTCTGATTCAGACAGCAGGGAGCATCGAGCCCGACTGGACTAGCTGCCAAGATCCCATAGTCCTGGGGGTTGGATGACTCCCCACATCCCACCCCTTGAGTACGTATGATATCAACCAGAAGATAATTCTCAGTGATATAGCCAATGGTAGATCAAAGACAGCTAACTCAAAAAGTTTAGGAGTGTGCATTCCATTTTACCATACACACCTTGATATCTGACATGAATTGTCAAAAATACAGCAGTGAGAACGCTGAGTTTCAATATAAGTTACTTTGAGGGGTTCATCTTCGTAGGTAGATCTTTGAAATTTCCTTTCAAATTGGATAACGTTGAATCCCCACAACTTCCTGGTGTGAGTATTCTCCAGTGACTATATTTACCCCTTGCCTCACTTATGCATACATTTGACCCCATGCTCAAATCGTCCTCGAAACCAATTCTAGCAAGGCGCCCCCTAAGACCTAGCCTGCCCTTGTTTGCCTTTTGCTCGAGTGCCTCACACGCTGTTTGGAAAGCTCTGCTGTTTTTGCCTCTTACAAAGGCACCTGACTCAAAACCTTGAGTACTGTTGCTTTTTCATTGCCAGTGTTGTTATTCATTCTAGCCTTACTTATTCAACCAAATTTTGCTCGTTTCTTAGAGGAATTTGTGTTTGAAGTTTTCGTTCTGTGCAGAGTGCCTTGGACGATTATCCTATCGTGCCCCTGCACAATTAATCCATTAGCCTATACTTTTTGTTGTTACACAATCCCCTTATAAAGAGAGTTGCTCAATCCCTGTTATCGTTATATTGCATTTGTATTTATTTACATAACGGTTAGCCTCCTTGTTTGTGTTTTCTTACCCTCTGCACTTTCAAGTTGCTTGTATTTAATTGTTCCCCCTAAGCCCCCTTTGTATTTTTACTTGTGTTTCTTTGGGGTGCTAGGTTTTTCTTTCCATAAGAGTGACACCCCCCTTGTGACTTGGCAATGTCGTCTCCTAATCTTAGTCCTCGTTGTTCTATCTGCAACCAGTTGTGGCCCGGGAGGGACTTGGATAAGGACTCAGTGTACCCCTTGCGAAATTTCCTTTCAAATTGGAAGATGTTGAAGTATGAATTTTTCAGACATTCCCTCACTTAAGTTGAATAGCATAAAAGCCAATTACTGTAAATACAAAGCAATGACTCTGCAGAAGGACATTGTTATATTACAAAGATTATTTCTATAATATATGCACTGTCCTATGAATTGAAAGCTCTACTTTAGAAAAAATAAACCATACCATTATAGTAACCAATAGTTTTTTCACAAAAAAATATGATACAGTAAGCTATTGGGCGCCCATCTAAAGCATATGTCCTCTCAAAAGTTTGGAGTATACCTAATACTGAAACACTGGTTATATGATGGTTGCCAGGCTACTCTACTGAAAGTACAGAAATGGAGCCACCTACTGTGTGTGATCAGCAGATGCTACCCTATATTCAATTTATCCTCTCTGAGGCAAGACGTGTGAACAATTATGCTCGATAATCGGTCACTTGAGAAGTTCACATCCACATTTTGTCTACCCTGACGATGACACTGTAGGTGATTTATATCCTCCATAAACGTGCACATATTCCATTCCCCATGTAAAAGCCGCATAAACAGTGTCTGTCATGGGTGTCCACGCAATGACGATTGAACCCTCGATGCGAACTGTGACACCCACAGTTTTCTCAGAAACTTTTCCCCGGGATCTGACGTTCACCAGATGTGCACAGATGCCGCTTGACTACAAGACTCACCTTCTGTACTTAGGCCAGGACTGGAGGTAAATTTGGCAACATCGACAATCTTCACTGCAAACTGCTGGCTGGTATCTCTGTGGATGCATCGTCGAACCTCGCTGAACGGGCCTCTGTAGGGGGGAAAACAAAAGAGAAACGAAGAGTTGGATGAAAATATTTCTTCCTCTATTTATGATAACATTATAACAGCAATAAGCTTCATGTTCAGCACTGTATCTGCAATCAGCCAGACAGCTGACGATGAACTGAACTCACAAAACAGTCCAAGACACAACGTTGACAGCATGCACAAAGTGAGTTCTTGGTGTGCTTTAATACTGCATGGCCCCATCTGTCCTCTCCAAAGAGACAATTCATGAACACTGTAGGTCAGGGTCAAGGCACATTGTCCAAGTGTGGATTTCCCTATACTGCACATACTTAGTACATACTGTAAGTGTTTAGCTAAAAGTAAACAACTAGTCCGTAGATCTCATGGCATTGCCTACAGCATTATATTGAGTAACGTGTTGTTGAAAACCCACAATATAAGCCTACATCAATGTTGATGTGATCACATTGAATCTAATAGCAAAACTGTGTGTTAGCACAAGTCCTTGAACGTCTCTCTGCTACGTGAGACTATTCTTCATGTTACTCCGTACTAGAGAAAGTTTCACTGTAGACAGACCTATTCAAGGACTAGTTAGCATCGACGTCACGTTCATTGCATACTGTTGTTTTCAAGTCAACTGGCTGTGTGCACATTTACATATTGATATCACCACCAGCTAATAGTGTGTGCTGTTTACAGGTGGGCACAATGAAGCAAAAATTTGTATTTATAATTGTATTGAATCAATGTGAACACATAAATTAGGGATATGCCCAACCGAAGATTCCCACACAGACAATAACATGTTCAATCAAAAATTTATATAACCTATACAATCTGCGGTGAGATTTTTCAATGAACAAAAATCCCCTCAAACGGAACTGCTTATGTGCAATTCAACCAATCATAAACATGAATTAGTGATGAACCTTCTGTGGGTCTCCTACGAAAAAGAAAAAAAAAGAGAAAAACCATAGGCCACAGTTACGTAACTTACCGTACTTCCCTTTCATTATATGTCAGGAAGTGTGGTTAAACAAATACTTGATGGGGACAAAGAACTTTTCGAAAGAGGTTATTTCTTTTAAAACTTTATTTCACTTTTATTACTTGTAAATATTAGAAACGTGTTAAATTGCTAATTTCTTTACATGGCTAAAGGTATTAAGCAGGAGGTAGCATTTTGTCACAATAACAAAATTTGTGACCTACAGAGTTCAACTGTTATTGACACTGCATCCTGTTTTTAAATCATTTACATTACACACGTGTTCTGTTGAATGGTAAATCCATTGTCGTATGAACCACTGCCAGTTGCATTTCCCAATTTTTCCATTCAGTATTTCAACTACCTTTTCTTGCTGTATTGCAAAGAAAGCCTGATGAAAAATGATGCCTTTCACGAGTCTGATTGTCCTTGAACAAACAGTACATTCACACACATCATAACAGCTCACAAAAGCGTCCTCGCTGCTGATTGAACGTTTACATTCACGACGTTTTCAACGGATGATGTTGTGATTAAAATGATGAGCCACTTCTGAAATTGCATCAACAAACTGAGAGACCATTGCTTACATAGCTCTGTTTACAGTGAGTAAACACAGAGTAAGGTATACAGCACACTGTGTGCCCACAGGCGTTTGTGTCATCCAGAAATGTCAATGCATACATGTCAGAGAAAATCATGCATGCATGCAGACTTTCTGTCCGAAATTTTTTGTGACTTGGCCAACGAGCAGCAAACATTTACAAGATAAAAATGACGTTCATCATTGTGATAGTGTAAGATTGTGAGCCAGCTGACTACAGTATCAGAAGTGAAAGGAAATAATTTGTTGGTCTCTGCGTGCACCCTTTGAACTCACACAGATTTTGTTTGTAAATCAGACAATTTTCTGTACACACTTCTACTGTACCCTCTTTATCAATTGCGCCATCTAGTGTGGCATGGCAGCGCCTATTATTATGCAAGAAATTTGGAAAATAACCTCTAATTCCCCAGATGAAGATGGAATGCAACGGAAGAGTACTTGTACGCTGACATTTTTTGACAGTTCTTCTTACCTTGTTCGAGACCTTGAAACTTTCACTTGATTCTAAAAGATTTGAGGGGACGATGAAGTTAACATCTCATCACCCTCTGAGTAGTTCGTACATTGCCATATTCTCATGCACCTTAGTGATATGCAATCCTTTTAACTCAAAAAAGTACCAAGTGACATTGGAACTGCACGCACTAAGCATGCTTGGGTCTTTTTGTGACTTAGTAGAAACGTCAGGCTGCATTAGGCATTCAACGAAAAGTACGGTGGTTCTATGGGCGAGGCCTACTTTGTCATGATCGCAACAAATAAGGGAAAACCCTCATATTGTAAATGTAAATGTATAAGTTTACAGTTTCAAGTGAAGCGCATTCACCTTAAATTAGGTAATTTTGAAGGGAAGTAGTTGTGGATCAGTATAGTACCAAAAGGTCTTCTCCGGGTATCTCCGGGAACGTGCAGCACACATAAAACGTATGATGTACAGTATTTCACGAAAATAGGGGATGCACAAAAATATGGGAATGTACTGGTCATACTACCTCCCCTCCATTCTAACACCAAGGGAAAAGTTCAGTGTGGGATAGCAATGGCTCTGTGACCATCTGTCTCCACTTCACCTTTTCTCCAATCCTTCGAAAATCTAAAATCTACTGTACCTCTTCTGATATTTTTTGGACGTTGTCCAAGGCAGTGTTTAGGAACAACTACGGCAGTGACAACGTTGTGTTCAAATCATTTTCTACTGAAGCTAGTAAAAACTGAAGAGTTTCATTACCGGGGAGATAAAAAAAAAAAATTACAGACGAAAGGCTGCAATACAGTAGTGACACCTCAGAGCCATATTGACACCTGGGCAATGTCAAAGATTGTTCACTTCACACCTTGGCAATTAAAATCAGTCATACAGATTTTGCAAGCTTTAAGTTTCATTTCGGCAGTAATTTACTGAGCCACAGGGATAAATATCTAAATGTATACATCACTAAAGAGCTCCATGAGGGGAGAATGTTTTTAAAACCTTTCTGTTTTCCTGAATGTCAAATGTGTTGAATACATATACAGGGTGTATCTTCTCCCACAAGAAGGTCTGGTTATCCAAAGGGAATGACATATTTCTCCCATTTTACCAAGAGAGAGTAATGGATTATGGTTTTAATGATGAAAACAGCAGAATAACATGTACATGAAAACACTCCTGACTGCAGTTTAAACAGAGCAAATGACTATGTATCACTGGTCACTCAATGCAACATTGATGTGATAAATCAATCAAATGCCAGTGATATTCTGACCTGAATTTTATTGTGACACAGAGGCGACTGCAAGCTGTAAATATTAAACCCTTCACCAATTGTTCACACTGGATTGTTGGCTCTCTATAAAATGCATCAGAATCAACCTAAACTACAGTTTCAGTATGCCCTGGGATAATTGCAATCGGTACAGTTTTTGCCAAGCATCAAGTCATCATTTATCTGGTATTGTACCTCATTTCACAAAATGATCAAATTGATGATACACAAATGGAATATTGTGTAGCAGTGTTTGTACATGACAACATTTAGGGCCCACTGTGATTTTGGGACCAAAAAGCCCAATAAACCTGAAAAACTGCTATGCAAAATTTTGAACTCTAAATTAAGCCCTGCCCAGTGATTTACAAATGAGTGAAAAATCACTATTGAAGTTTCAAGAATGTAAGTTTAACAATATATGTTGAGACTACATTAGATCCTGTAGCCACACAGATACTGCTTTATTTTGGTGTCACTGATTCAGAAATGTCCTTGGTGTCACATCCACGCAGCGATGAACAGTGATCAGACGCAAGGATTGTTTCGTGAGGGGTCCGTTGAAGTAGATGCATGTTCGAACATATTCACTGCCACGTTGACCTATGCAAACTCTAGCGTATACAAGTGTGCACATCCCTATTAATTGAAGATTTCCACAGTTTTCCTTCATATGAAAGGAGATTTTCTTATATAAGATAGCTGCACCAAAGGAGTACCTAAAGCATATACTTTACTATCACCTCCATCCTTACTGTGAAGATGTTTGTTTCCCATGATGAAGCAAATGTAGCGACAGCACACACACGTAGAATACACACTACCGGTAAATCCCACAAATGACTTTTGACGACCTTTTAGAGAGGACTTAAAGCACTAAAAGAGCTGCACATTCATGCGTGAAGACGTCTTTCAAGATGCTCAAGATTTCTCTTCTGCTTATCTATATTCATTTTCCAAATTCACATCCAGAAACTGGGAGGCACATCAGAGGCCAGATCTTCGTCCGAGTGAGGACTGAGCCAAGTCGGCTCTAGCAGAGTCTCTCTCCCTTGGAGCGATAATTTTTCCTGTCTGCTGTAGCTGCAGGGTAGTCATTTAAAATCTGATCTCGACGAGGGCGAGGGCCTGCAAGACATTAAATTTACTTCCTTGGCACTATTCAGGTATCTCACATGAAAAACAAATGACTTCGACTGGAGTTCGTCAATCCAGTTTACAGGTACTTGCAATTCCCCACAACTCACTGGCATGGGTATTCACACACCCCAAGGTTGGCAAAAGTTAAATGAAGTAAATGCAAGAAATGCAATACTGTCTGTATGAACTCAAAGGTTTACAGTATTTGATTCCAGAGACTTTTGTTTTGTGAGAAAATCGAGGAGTACTTTGGAACATGTTTGGGATATGTAGGAGCAAAAGAGAAAGTCAAAGGAGGATAATTCATGGCATAGGGAGAGACGGGCTACGACCAAATTCAGGACGGTACAGTGCTGTAGAATGCATTAGTGCTAGCATTTAGCACAGGGTAAGTGTAGGTCTATAGATAAGGTCTTAAAATTAGAAAAAAGGGAAGGAAGGATCTATTTGGTTAAAGCTGGACAAATTTACAAGCCATGTTTAGAGTTACTAGTACTCTTGGCACAGTCCATGGGAGTGTAGTTGCTTCACTAAGTATGGAAAATGAGGGCATACATAGGACCTAGCCGCATAACTATGAGCACAACACACGAGGAAAGAAACGATTGTCAATTTCACAAAAGATATATAGGATACTCATCCAAAAGGTCCCTGAAAGATCTCCTTTCGATGAGAAACAGCAACAACATGCCAAAAGGATAACATCAGAACGATCGCAAAGATTCGCAAATACGCAAGAGCACAAGATCTCCTAGCTGCAAGTCACAGGGGCTGGTAATTACCGAAGGACGGTGACTGGATATGCACATATTATATCGGTATAGGGTATATATCGGTTTTTCTTTTGTTAGGCCAATATATATTGTCTCCTAACTGTCCATCTGGCATACATATTGATAAGTGACATCAACATTTGTAAAGAAGAAAAAAAAAATAGTCTTCCAAAATAAAACTCTTGGGACATGCAAACTTATAAATGGTCCTTGAAACAAAGGTGAAGTAAACAAAGGATAACATAAGACATGTCATATGAGTCAACCAGTGGATATCACAAATTTGCATACTGGTCTATGTTTATTCATGAAGTAGGTGTAAGATGTACAGTAGGTGTAAGCCATAGTCCTCACAGAATTTCCGTAATGTGCTAAAATCATCTCTTGAGATGACCTTTCCCACATGATAGAATATGACCTGATAGTCAGAAGTACCATAATGGTTATTACGGTAGGTACTGTACCTCTTGAGAAGGGACAATATCATCTAAGGATTGGCTGTAAAACAGGAACTTGCCTGTAAAATTGTTGATACTTGATCGACTAGATTCAATTAGCAGCTATTTTCAATATGTGTCCATTGATTAATTCAGCCGATACTCCAAAATGTCATTTTCAACATGTCACACAGCATTTAAGTCTCTGTCTGCAGAATGTGTCACTCTGTAGCAATGTAATATATGGTGTGACAATGTATGAGAGCATGACCAAAACACAGTATGTACAGTACTTCTGACAGAGAAGTATAAACAGAGCGCAAGACCAGAATGAATTTCCCAGATTTTGGAAGAGTACTGTAGATTTCTAGTTGATGAGCATCATTAGGGTGGTAGTCA
This sequence comes from Stichopus chloronotus, assembly GCA_021234535.1. Lineage (NCBI taxonomy): Eukaryota > Metazoa > Echinodermata > Holothuroidea > Aspidochirotida > Stichopodidae > Stichopus > Stichopus chloronotus. The sequence continues at coordinate 7,960,198 of CM037831.1, forward strand.
GCTGAAGCAGAGGCAACAGAAGTGGTGGCAGTTAAGGAGTTGGTAGTTGAGGACGAGAGAGTAGAATTAATTGCACTAACAAATTGAACCTGGGAGGAAAATCTCTCTCTAGGGAAAAAAAAAAAAATTGGGGGGATGATTTTTCAAAATAAAGGTGAGAGTGTAAATTGGTAAAGATTCTATTGCAATTTCTTGTGTATAACTTGTAATTGTAGCTATGACCTCAGCTGTGGAAAAGGCTGCAGGATTTTCCCACATGAGATTTATCTTTGTGTGGGATGCAGAGACAAATGTGGGAGTCATGCAATCCTGTGCCTTTAGCTCGAACAAAGGGTAGTAGTCAAAAGAAGGGTGAACTAGTTGCAGAGAGGGCACTAGTTCAGATTGTGTCTATGTACCATAAAGTCAGTGTCAAAGGTTACCATACATAGCTTGCACGGATAATGACAAGAGCAGAAGTTGTGAGAAGACAGGTACGTGAGAGGGAGCGTAATTTTGACACATTTTAATGAGACTGGGATTACTCAGTACCAGCATCCGAATATTTTTTTACAATGAACTAGTGCTGTGAACGCACAGAAATGTCACAAACTTTTAACTACAAATATTTGTGACTAATCACGATTACGGAGAGATCGCCTACCTTGAAAATTCTCACTATCCAAACAAGTAGTGCTATTGTCTCTTTAAGTATACATCTAGATACCAATGTGTGCATGGCGAGGAAAACTGGGGCCATGACATAGAGATTCAAAGTCAGTGAGAATTAAAGTTGAAATAATATTCATAGAAAATAGGATGGGCACCAAAGGCAAAATTCCAATTTTTTTTGTGTGATAGAAAAACAGGGTAAAACAATCAATACTCAACGTAATTTCATCTTGTGATGTTCTGGCGATTGATCGCTACAAGCTTGCAGCGCTATGATGCACCTACCACAAAATCGCAGAAAACCAGGTCTGAAAAGATGGAGCTAACTTAAGCTAAGAAGTTTAACAATTCCATCATGGGTACTGAAACACAGTTGAACATAACCTAGCTACTGTCCTTCCATAAGAGCATACATACAGATGGTCACACAATACTGTACAACCAGAAACAGCAAAAAATGCACGCTTAAATTTGTTAAATCCTGTGGAAGTGAAACGAACAGGCAAAACCTCTCCGGGGATTCTCTACTTCTGGTTCGAGAGAGCTTTACTGGTTCAATACATTTCCTTTCCATGAGCTTTTGCATCACCTAAACAGAATCTAACATCTGCTTCCTCCATATTTCACATCATGTCTTTTTTTTTCTCACTCTTTTGTTCCCTTATTCTAGATACACGGTCCAGTTACGAACAGACCTGCGAACCTCACAAGGAAAGAGTAGATTGATTTTGATCAGGCGTGGATTAGAAACGATGGCAGAACGACTAGTCAGGAGTTGGGTACCTATAAGCGCGTCATCGGGAAGGGGAAGGATAAAATTACCTAACGATCTGATTCACAGCTGTGTCTGCACTAGCTGCACACAGGTAACTCTGTAGCAACCATGAAGTTTGTACAACGAAGTTTTGATTGCCATCAACAAATGCTACAGAAAAAAGTTCAAGGACTGTTCACTTGTAAAAGCAACTTAGACAATGAGCACAAAACAAAAGGGTACATTCAAACAAAACCGAGCAGAAATTGACATTCCTCAAATTTCCAACATCTTTTTGTATTTCTTTGTTCTCACCTGACAATTGTCAAAAAGATGTGATAGTACAAGCGCAATTTCTAGGTACAACTATGCTGCAAATTTTTCACATTAGCATCTCATGATTATGCAATACAGACCAAGACAAACTATGTGTATTTTAAAAAACCCATTGAAAACATGAACTACCTCCACATGGTTAACCATGCTAGATGTTATGATCTTGAACACTGGAAAACAGTACTTTGAAATGTAAGCATGTTACAAATAAACCATTTACGGTTGCATGAACGTAAGAGTGGTATACACAAGAATAGGGGAGAGAAGGGCAAGCGGTACAATTTGGAGGGTGAGAAAAAAAAGGGAAGCTAGGAATGAAAGCAACAACTGCATCTCAGAACCCTATGACAATTTTTGTTTCTACTTTCTTACAGGAGACAAAAACATCCACACCCTTGACTGAACATTCATCAAGATGTAAATTTTACATGTTTTTCCAAGACATGCTCACTGTACTTTAGCTTATTAAAGTGGACTAGGTTTGAATGAGCAATTACTTTCTATCCTGCTACTGTATTCCCCACAAATAGACGGTGCATAATTTATGGACGATGAGCCCAACATTTTGTCTTGTCTACAGAACAAAAAAGCACTTTCTTAGCTTTACCTATGAGTGATACATACGGCAATTAATGAAAGATGGATGATCCGACCTCATCATAAGACTCTGTCTGAAATCTCAAACCATGGAAGCATTACCCTGACAGGGTAATACTGTACTTCCATGCTCAAACTGGACAACACAGAAGGATTTCCAGGCGCTTGGGAGACGCTCACTATGGTTACCAGAGTGGGGGTTGGTAAAATGTGATCGAACAGCAAACAGCGAGGTGAACACAGAACTCTAGATATGGTAATGAAATCAAAGTGCATGACTATTTGATGTCAGGTGCACCAGTTAGTTAATTAAGTGACCATTAGCTGACAGTATGGAAACCACAATGAATTCCTCCGTCAAACTCAACCACAAACTCTTAAATAGAGACTCTGGCGTGCATCTGACATACAGTAACAGACTGTAAATACAAAGAAGTGTATTACAAACTTCTTAAAAGGGTAATATCGGCAAGATGTGACTGTGCCCTCCATGCCACCAACCAGCTTGTGAGATGGGATCAATCTTGGCTCATTTCTCTAGAATGCCATTCATCAGAGAGAGATCAATTTTATCAGTTGTAGGATGTGCTCAGGCTGACTCAGCTATTCAACTTTGCAAAGCTTCCTTAATCTTAGCTGCACCAGAGAACACAAAAAAGAACAGGAAAAAAAAAAATTAATGACTTTGTTTACAACATTTGAAAACCAGGGCTGTGCGGTTCACCTTCTATTTTTGTTGGCAGTGCAACTCTTTTCAATGGGGCCTCACTCCTGGATCAGCTTTTCGTCCCCATTTTGAGGGAGCATATGGGGCAGACCTCTAGTATTCCAGTGAACAGTCAATAGAGCTCAACAGCTTAACACTGTACAGTAAACGTACAGTCATCCAAATAACATTCCACTTTATACGTGGTGCGTTAAATGCGGCATATCCATGACAGCTAGAGCAGGAGACAACTACAGGTATATATGCAAATATTAGATCACCTAGTTTAGCTGACACTCAAAACCATGGCACTGTAGGTATTGATAGGATAATGCCACCGCAATTCCTGGCATTGACTAGAGTACGTAGCCCTCGAGAGCACGTCACGCTGTGTGCCCAAGCATCCACCATGCGATCGTAAAAGATGGACGGTGGAGTCCACGGAGGCATTCGAGACAAAATGGTATATAGGTTTCGCCTCAGAGCTACTGTAGGGCAAACCCTACATGAAAGTGGATGTTGATCAATTACTATTTTGATTGTTCTTTATTGCTTCATTTGATTGTTCTTAATTGTTCTTCATTTTGATTGTTCTTAATTGTTCTTAACTGTTTCTTAATTGGCTATTGTGTTCTCACACAGAAACTGATCAACTTTTTGACAATGGTTTAAAAATGTTACCAGAACCTTTGGCTTGTTCCTGTTCTGTTCTTTTTTTGGGGGGAGGTTGTTTTTTGTTTTCTTTTTTGCGAGAAATAAAACAAAGAAAACTGAAGTACCTATATAGTGTACAAATGAGGGCAATAAAACTCAATTAAAATTCGATACACTTTTAGTGTAAGATGAAATTTTGATGAAAATCAGATGAAAAAGTTTTGGCATCATGATGTAAAACAAACGTTCATCTATAAACCAGTATGCCCACTATGGCTCTGAGGGCAAAAGTTTTAAGCATCTTTCACAAAGGACATTGATGGTATTATGAATAGTGCATGAATGTGCAAGTTAAGACATCCAGTTGAAAGGAAGAATGGCAAAGCTTGCAATACTGCCACAATTTCACAAGCTTCAAGTGATTCAGTATGCTGCAGTACTCTATAAAAACAAAATTACAGCCAGAGTATGCTTTGACCTTACATGCACCACAATGAAACCGCTTGTGACATGTAACTGTCAAAAATGAGGGCAAATCTTTGCATAAGAAAAAGAAGTAAGTCCATATATTTGTCGTGGTAGTGGTTTATCCAGGAATTGGCACTGGATCACCACCATGGGATACAGATCTATGGGGATAGGGAACCTCCCTTAGAAAGTTTTGCTTTCATAAGAGGATCAGATGCGAAATGGTGGACCTTTTTATATTTTCATACTGTCTTACTTTCATTGTTTCCACTTCTCTCTTATTGTTTTCCTCACCATTTAATTTTTGGTTCATAGTCCACAATTCCATGCAAAAACCCTAAATGTTACCCTCTCATCAGCTCTCTGCAACTGTGTCATCAACTTGTCATCTTCTAGAAAACACATAAAACTGTCGTCATGTACAGTACTGTAGTTCAATGGATCCTTTCATGCAAAAATAATCAGATTGTTTGTAACGGAAGAGTTCCATTGTTTCATATGTGATACTGCCGAGTGCTAAAATGTGAGGATTCATTTAGTTTGTGGTATCTAGACAAATTACATTATGATGATACATTTACAGAGAAGCTGGGGTATTGTATCTCTGACATCAGGTTCCCCACGAAGCTCTACACAGCCTAAATTCTTCCAATGTTGTGATGTATCTAGATGCATGACAAGCACATATTTAAAGCAGTGTTGGGCATGAAAGGAATTGGGTGTGATGATTGTGTGATGATGGTGTGTTTAAACCATAAAAGGCATATAAGCAATTAACACACCACCAGTGTGTACACACACACACACACATGGGTAGTTCCTGACCCACTAATGAATACCAGTGGTCTGACATGCCCCCTATTGACCGTTGAAATACTAAAACGAAACTTGTTTGGCCCTGCAGTACATGATGCTCCCTGCTCATATTATGCAGACAAAAAGCTTGCATAACATTACAACATTCTGGCTTTCCATGTTGAACTTCCAGAAAAAAATTGTACCTCTTTGTTATTTTTACATTGATGTTGACCAAGAACCAATTGATGTAGTTAGTTATTAGGGGATTACTGCACATCTTCTGGCCACAAGGAATCTCGGGGGTGGGGCATTTTGTCTAGGGGACTTTGGTGAGGGACAGGATGGTTAGGCCATTACAACCACATTTTACTTGCATGCCTTTTTGTTAATGCACGTTGTACGGTTCCCCAAAACTTCATGGTTTGTGAATTAATGAGTGACTAATGAGCGACCGGTATAACCAGATCACGCATTATCCTTTGACCATGACCTAGCAACTGGTAATGTAGAGTGTGTGTGTGGTCACTGTCCTTCTGTGATTGCCTGCCATCCATGTGCAGCTGGGCAACAGAGTCTCTTTGCACATATAGTCTCGAGACGAGGGAAAACACTCTGTGACTTACAATTTTTGAATGACTGACATCAACTGAAGTTAAAGAAATGTGAGTTTTTGAGTAACATTAACATTTATGCAGTTCAGGACATCCATTGGAACATTTAGCGGAATTGGACTAATCTTTTTAAATGGCCAACCGTTCATTTAAACAGTCCAACATGACAGCACTGGTACTTTTACTGAAACCAAGATATGATGTATCTTCACTGTATGTATCACCTGTGACGTATTAAGTCTCCCCAAAACTTCCTGGTTTTGGGAATTCACTAGCGACGTACTCACCTCATATAACCTATGCATTACCGTACTGACCACGTGTGTGTGTGTGTGTGTATCTGGTCACCGCCTTTCCGTAATTGCCAGCTGATAGACCATGGTCAATATGGTAATGCACAGGTTATATGAGGTGAGGGAATACGTGTTGTGAATTCCAATTTTTCCCATCTTTTCACTAGCATGACACTTTTGAAAAGATGACAAAATGGTTTCCATGCTACACTACACAGAAAGAGTAATCTTCCATAATTGATATGCCCTCTGTGTTTGATCAAATAATTTAAATAACCAACTTTGAGAGATACTGTACCTTTAACTTTCTGAAATGATAAAAGTGGGACCAATTGATCTACATCCTATCAATCAAATTTGCATTTATTTCCTTTTTTTTTTTTTTTGAAATATATATTTTGTGATGAACTATACTGACCAGTTGTAGTGAGAGTTCACTTACTCTGCCTGATTAGATTGATGAGTTTATGTCCCTAAATAAATTTGGTTCTGTCAGACGGTCACTGAATCAATGCCAATGATGGCTGTTAAGGTCATTCACATCCAGGGACACTAGTGAGCTAGACAAATCCACTTAAAACTTGTTTGACTGAGAAGCATTATCTGCATTCAATTCACTTGTTCAAATATGGCACGAGGTCACACATCTCCCTTTCAAAAATAGATAAACTGCTAAACTTATGTAGAGGTAACATTGACATTTATCTGCAGCTTGAATAGAAATTTACAGTATCCATAATTTTGGCAAATTGGCAATAATGAACAGCTTAAACTGCTAAACAGCCCGCCTACGTATCCACCTACAGTGCAGAGTGCGCACGGTTCTTTCTGCCCCAAGGCCAAGCATTAAATCGAGTCCTGATGACTCCTTCGGTAATGGTTGAAGCTGAATCCTTTAAATTCCAATTTCAGTAAGTGGCCACCCACGTGGAATGAATTTCTCCATTCAATAACTAATTACTTTGAGTGTTCAGGTAGTGTTCAAGATCTTCCCCAACTGTTACATGCACCACCATCATCAAAGCAAACGTCTTCACGGGTAAGAATACAATCCAGATCTTAGACGTGTCTCGCCGGCATAGGAGTGTACACATATCATCAGTAGTTGACAACGCACATACCCCCTCCTTTGAGTCCCTTCCCCCCTTCCGTGAAAAGAATTAGTTTATGACTGATGTGAGCCATACTAGTTTTTATACATATCAATTTTTCAACATCTCTCTGCCAGTGTAAGTGGCCTTTTTGCATTTCATTTCATCTTTACAGTACTTGCAAACCTGTGACAATGAATCTACTGTACTGTATGTAGAGAGCCTATTTAATTCAACATAATCTTGATCTAATAAAACTTGAGAAATCCCCAAATGTTTTTGTTACGGCTTCCATGGGGTGAATGCATGTGATTTACACAAATTAGATAATTCTTAGGATGATAAACAAGTCTTTGAATCCAATCAATTGCTTGCCAATCAACAATGCATTCAAGACTCAATAAAAGCAGACCAGTATATGAGCACTAGTTCACTTTGGGCTAGGGTGATGGTAAAGTAGGTGTTTCAGGTTACCAGCTGTTTCTAGCGAGGTAATGGAATGTGCAATACTTGTGTGGAAACAGGGAAGCAAACTGACCAACTGTAACGATATTTGGGATGAAACTGAGAGCATTTCAGATAAGATGGTGAGCTGCAAAACTTCAGACAAAATGCAAACAGCTGCTCCATTTTACCCCCAAACTCAACTGGTTTGGATTGTCTACGAGTGAAGAACTTACCTGTCTCTGCACAACTGATGCATAACCCTCCACCATACTATGAACTACTGGCAACCTTTAATACAGTGAACCCACCTTTACCTTTACCCTAGCCCGAGATGGACTCACGCTGCCGCTTTCCTAAAGTACCACAATCCCCAAAGTAAATCCAGTTGTTGTCACTGCAAGCTACAGTACTGTAAGTTACACAGTATGCAGCACAACGCTGAGAAGAGCATGCAGTACTTGTGCAGTACTTGGGCAGTTTCGCTGAGAAATTCTCAAAGGAACACATGAAAAAAATGTAACCAAATTCTGCTTTAAGAGCCTTGTTGTTTTTTTTCAAATTATCAGACAATCTGACCAAATAACATGTACACTATGGTTTTGGATTTCTGGTGCCCTTGTGTAGCCACTATACAAAGGCCGATGAAAACCCAGTCTAGGATTCAAGTACAGCTTATATTACCCAGACTCAAGTACACTAGACAGTCACAAACCTCACCCTCCATTCAATAAATTGTTTCATTTTTTTATTTACTCTTTCTTATTTACTCTCTTTTCATTAGCAATGTGTGCCTTGAGCTACAGATAGAGAGATATATAAAGCACAACCCCTTCCTAACTATAGCCTCATCTCTTCTCCCAGTGGAGCCATTTTGGAAACATTTTGCAGTACTTAACCATGATAAATTTATGGCTAGTCATGTTCCTACTATGAACAAATGCAAGCCGGCTCCCAACAAATTAAACAGGGGCTTTGGTGGAGGCAAGGCTCCTGCGGATGAAATGAAACAACACGCCACCAATTTTTGCTCTGCCCTAGGGCAGGCAGGCAGGCAGGCGTGCATGCAGAACGTGGAAGCCAGGAAAGAGTAAATTTTTTGTCAGGTCTATTTATAGTTGGTTTATGCAAGATGCTGCTGGCGGGCGTAATTCCCCAGTTCCTCGAGATATCACCACTCTCACCCGCAAATGTTGGTAATTTCTCTCCATTGCTGTGTATCCGCGGATAGGAACACAAATTGCATTATGACGCAAACGACCATGTTAAACATCAATTCTGGCTGATTACGGGCCTGCAGTGGATTTCAACAAACTGCTACCAAGTCCACTACACTATACTTACATGATACTCTACTGTACATACAGCATCTTTTAAAGGGGCTCACTGAGTTGATATCAGTAAAGATTGCGGTGATTTTGAAGGGTATAAACACATGACAATACTCACAATTAGCATAATTAATCAAGTTTTACATCCAATAGTTATATGAAAACTGTCAAATTTTTGGAATTTTTGACCGTTACTTGCTCTGATTAAGTGCATGTGAATGTACTAATGTGAAAATGTCTGGTCACAAAGTTTCAAAAACCAAATTTAGTCGTTGGTTACTCACTCATTAATGTTCCAACGTATGTAAACTTTGGGATCCTTTTAGTTTGACTGTTTGTCATTAGTATGTGAAAAAAACTTGACCGGTTTAGAAAAATTGAGTGAATTTCACAAAACAACTCAATGAGCCTCTTTTAAGGTACAACTAAGCCAAATACCACAGATCTGAAAGCAGTGATTGTATTGTACACAACCAGCAACGTTCACATGAAGATAATTGCTTGTAACATTAAATCCCTGCACATTACTTAACAGTGCAAAGTACCTTTATTCTTATCATAGACGTCACATTTTTTTAACTCATTAAAAAAAGGTGGAAGTCTCTTCTATATCTCATGCCTTTTCCATGACTGCTGCCATTTTTACCAAATTCCATTCAACTTCCATTGTCGGATACAAGCAGTAACACTTTGCAACTTTGAGGGAACTGGAAATTTATTTTTCTTGACCAGAACTGCATGTCTTTGGTCAATCATCAATAGCTTGAGTTACTGTATGATCAAGATACTGGAGTGGGGCCGGAAGTGTCTGCAGTGACAAAAGTTATGCTCTTCCAGGTAACAATTCCCACGTGACTATTTTTGTAAATGTCCCCACACTTTGCGTATTAACAATGCAAAATATTAATCTACCGTCAATAGCAAAACTTTGCATCCTCTGCCAGTTTTTGTATCTACAGCATTTCGGTTTCCGTGAATGTGTGTGTACGGAAAAACCAGGAGGATGAGGTGTTTCACCCAAAGTTTTCCTAATTACTAAATGTACATGCAAGGTAGATCATGGATGGAATACATCATTCAATGAATGAAACGACAGGGAACCACGGTAAAAAGAAACAGCACAAAAAAACAGAAACAGGCAGACAGCACAAACATACAGTAGCAAAAAAACAGAATTCCCTATTTGAAAACTAACGGTTCTCATAGATGTACTGTATACCATGCCTACACTATGAACGCAAAATTTCCGGTCTCACTGGAGTATCACAACATACTTAAGTCATAACTCCTGGATTGGTACTGGAAATTGAGGTGTTTTAATAGTGAAATGAAGCAATGTATCTAAACATCAACTACAAACTAATCACCTCATTACAACATGAGTGATCAACTGTTTTCAAGCATAAGTTAAGTTGAATGAAAAAGTAACTACTACATTCTCATATTTTTCACTTTTTGTCATTGTGTTAGATGAATTTGATGTCACATGGCAAAATTTATCGCCTGAAACCTATTTAATTTGCAAAATTATCTGGGAATGCGACTGAAAAGCATAGTTAACTTTCCGACACGAAACTTGCATATTTTCACTTTTGTGTGATCACTTCAACTTGTGTCACACAAAATGGCCACCAACCAGTCACTGTGCAGTAAATGATGACACACTGCGGCCACAAAATGCCTAACATTCCTGGTATTTTGTGGATAATTTTAAATTTACCAGGGCAGCCTGATTTGCCAGCTTCATCTGACAGTTCTCTCCCACCCTCTGTTTCCCCAAAAGCAATTCACATACTGTAGGACATACACTGCAAACATAAATTAACAACATTTTTAAGGCTTGCAATTTAGGTCACTGCAGGTCGGCAATAAACTCAGAAAATAGGACAAGGAAGAGGGAAAAAAAGAAAAAATTTTTCCATAGAAAATTCCCACAGAGGGTTGGTGGTCTCTGTACATGGTGGTATCGTACTAACTGTATTACACATGACCATCTGAGTATTTCGGTCTACAGATATTGTTTGATACTAAAAGAGGAAAACATCTATACTCTGTTGTTGTGGAAAATTGACTGCTTTTTACTTGCAATTAAAAAAAAAAAGGAGGTATATTTCATTGAGGTAGCAATATACATGCCAGGCTTGGAGACTGTTGCACACTTTCCAGTTCTGTGATCCATATTGCAGGGGTGGGGGGACTAGGGATCAGAAAATTAAAGTTAAGGAAAATGTTACTTTGGCTGTCAATTGATTTGTTCCAAGTGTTTGGCAAATAAGTTGAATTTGAAATAACTTACAGTAACCTGATAAAACTTCCTACCACACTCCTGCTTTAACATACTTATTGCAAAAACACCATTGCAGTGTGTATGAAATTTGCAATTGGTGGTCTATTATGTCATATACCATGCACACAGATTGTAGACCATGGTACAGTAGGATGCAGTTAACGGTACAGCCAAATACATAGCAGTTGGAGCAACGTCACACTCTGCTGTGCAATTTAGTACAGCTGAGTGGTGCGCCTACTGTGGAATACCATGTCCAGTTCATTGCAGTAATTACATATTCCTCAAGATTCTACCACGGATCCTTCTCGGCTTTTTTAAGCTGCTAATATTATTATTCAGTCTTAACAGTGTATCTATTCAAGTTGGTCATGTAATATTTAACAAAACTGGTGAATTATGCAAACACACCTCTAAGAAGTATTGAAACTTGCAATAACAGAGGCAAAGTACCGAGGCAGATCTTTGGAGATCTTGTCATGCATCACACAGCATAAGGTCTATAAAATGCATTATGCACTTCGTTCCATTGAGGCTAGCGGCACGTTCGGCTATTAAGACGATGCTCAACCTTTTTCTCTTCACTTTCAGCTTCCCTCAAATTAAGATGAAGATATCGAAGGGGCAAAAATTAAAGCCTTCCACAGCTGTAGCATATGTCTCTCATGTACTGTCTAAAATTCATAAGACTGTTCCTTTGGGATTTTATTACTAATAGATTTAAAAAAAAAGATAAGGTGCCACTTATGTTTTGCATTAACCAATCTATGAAGAGATGAAACATGTACACTGTAGTTTTCTTCACTTTCCATTTTGCTTTCCTCCCATGCATCTTGTTGCAGGGGATGGGGTACTGTAACTTTTAACATTACAAAAGAGAGTTCCTACATCAATCACTATGCTACAATTGCACAGGTACATGCAATGCTTTTTCTCTCCCGTTAGGTCCCATCCACAGATCTGTAAACCAGAAAGAATGCTGACTTGGCATATGCCACCAGCTCATCCAGTGAAGCTGAGTAAACTTGTCCAGGTGCTTCTGTTATGCAAGATAAGACATGTTTTCTCCATACCTGCAGTGTGCTCTGAAAAATTGAAACTAATTTCTTTCTACTATCAGGGCATCCAAATAACCAGGAGTCCCTATTGTCATGGCTATCATGTCCTTACTTCAGGATGGTCGTGGTGCCTCACAAGAATGTCCTATGAAATGACATAGACCTACAGCCACTTTGGTCACATTGGCTACATATATTTTAATCTTATTTCAAGCCCTGTAATATCAATTTGTAAAATTTTCTATGTGATACAGCAGTCTCCCGCTTACATTGCGTGGCAAACAATGGGGCCCAACTTTGGCAAACAGTGCCATCATTTTGAGCATTTGATGCGGACACAGTGAATTATGCACTCTCTTGATGTGGCAGGGAGCAGGATGTGTGATGTCATTATGCGTGGAAAGTTTCTTGTGAGAGGAGTTCTACAGTACGGACCATTAGCTTTGCACTCCTCCCAGAGTGAAATTGTTTCATCTTCAGTTGCAACACCATACCTGTATATGCTTCAATTAAAAAAAATTGTCGATTTTCATAACATTATCTCTGAGAGCTGAGTTTTGATCGATGCTAATGAAGCGTGACATTTATTGAGGGGGGGGGGGAGGATATCACCCACTAATGCGCCGTCATAAAAGAAGCAGATGTATCTTCTTCCATGATCTGTCTTGGAAGTCACCAACATAGTACATTCCTAATGTGGAAGAATGTGGTGCAGTGAATGTGAGGAGACAGGTAATGTACCTGTTGATCATGAGAAACTCCATAACGTGAACATTATACAGTGTCACGCCTTTCTGATAAAAACCGAAATTTAGCAATTTGTGGATTGAAAGATACTATACAATTAAGCTACAAAATCGATACAAATGACAAATTTGTTACATTTTATTCAAGGAAAACATGCGTTAGTGCACCATACTTGAAACAGTGGATATCAATGAAGGCAAAGCATGTTCCTATGATAGATGCTACACCACATTAAAATGTTGAGCCTAGACATTACTGTACATAATCTTTGCACTGGTGGCTAATGGTTAACATGTGTAATTTCAAACATGTTCAAAACAACAATGCAAAAACAAGCACTACTGTATAATTCATTCACTTCTTCAGTTTGGCTCAATTAGCCAGCTGCCAAGTGGAACAAATATGTCGTGGGACGATCCACTTTTATTTTAAGTAACATCAGTCCTTTTCTTTTTCCTGCCTGTCTGACTTTTAAAAATATACAGCAGTTTGGATGACATCCAATCAAAGCAAACTCGACATCTTGAGTAGTGGTTAAGCATAAATCATACAACGCATGCCAAAAAAAAAAAAATGTTCAATGACAACATTCAAAATGCCTTGTGAGCATGCTTCCAAACTTAATGTTAGAAGAGCAATGAAGTTGAGTAGGAGAGGGAGAGAGAAAGGGGGAGGGGGGTAGAAAAACAGAGGTGAGAATTTTGTTCCATCAGTTTGTTATCCTGCAGCAAAGTACTGTACACAGTATAAACAGTGGCAAAGAACAGAAAGCAAAGAAAACAGACAGACAGTAGGAGAGACTTACCTTATTGGGGTATTTCTCTAAGATATTGTCCAGAAGACTGAAAAGGTTAGGCGCTTTCAAGAACACAATCCGTGCAACAGAGACTACAATCTTTTTCATTGACTTAAACATTTCGTACAGCAATGCTATACACTCTTCCAGCTCTTACGGTAGATGTAACAAAATATACAGCATTGTGTCCAAAGTTGTCAGCCTTTTCAAAGTAAGGAGTCACACAGCACAATGCAGCAGGCAGAGTACAGTCTGAGCAGCTACAGTAGTATCCTCCAGTTGGGGGTCTCAGGCAGTGTTTGCAACTTCAGCATTTTTATCTGATCATCCTGGGGACAATTAAACTTGGTAAAGTGTGGCAGTCCTTTTTAAAAATTTAGTTGTCCTACCAAAAGTCATGTCATACTGTAGTTTAAAGTATAGATTTCCAGGCTGGTGTACCAATAGCACGCTTGCATTGTGCGATTTGCTACTCATCATCACATCTTCTCCTTCATATCTTGGATAACAGGGGCCCACGACTACTGTTAGGGTAGTGTCAAAGGTCGCTAAACATAAGCAGCATGGTACTGAGAGGGTTCGACAGTGGTGGGAAGACATGAAGGTGACGAGTGAAGTGAATATAACACTGTTTAGATCGTGGTGCACCAGAAGCCAGCATGTAACAGACTTGTTATTAAAGAGTACGCTGCGACAGTCATCTGCGATTCAGTGCTTCACATGGGAATATTTTAATTTGATTTGTGATGTGTTAGTACTAGAATATGAGATATCCCAACACAACAGGAGGTCACTATATATGTTGGAAAAGCGAGACACTACCAGAACTGTATTCAAACATTTCTAGGTCAAATCATCCCTGATCTTGAATAGTCATTCACCATCACCTGACCTGACCGAGTATACAGCATGCCAGCACTCTACTCATTGGCTCTTCCTTCATCTGATCCTGCTAGCATATTCTGCGAGCAGCCTTCAGTACTGTACAAATCAGGATGTTCAGTGGGTGTACGATCATCTCTTCGCTCCTCAACTACAGGTACATGTCTCCACAGGACAACTGCACCCAAGATTACCTCCCTAGTGAGCAGCAACAACAGTACAACCTTGATGAAAACTTTTAGGACTATGCCTAGATTATCCATGGGTAGAGGGAGATGGAAGAATGTTAAACGTCAGAGTTACTTCAGTACATTGCAACAGTATAGTCTAGTGTCAAGAATTTAATGCGTTACCAGTTCGTCAAATTCAGTGCTCTGAATGTACGTGTGGCACCTTTTGCACGGTCATTTTCTGTGCTCCCGAAAACTGATGGGAACTTTCACTACTTTAAATGGAAAAAAAAAAAGCAACATGATGGATGAGTTACAAATTTTCTCAAATGGTTTGGTTATTTATGAACGACTCACTTACCTCTCTCCTCACAACAAATGCACTCCCATCTACCATGCCAAGAGTACTGGTAACCACGCTCTTAGCACATAAGGATGGCAGAATGGCAAGGAGCTAGTTCGGTATTAGGCCAGACCGTGCCAGCAGCAGTGCTAAATGTTACCAGTGCTCTTGACACGGTAGATGGGAGTAAATTTGTTGTGAGCAGAAAGGTAAGTGAAGAGTGAAGTAAATTTGAATGTTTCTTTTAATACTAATGATACTACTGAAGGTTTGTTTAAATACTGTAACAATGCAGTGGGTTACAAATGCAAACATGGCAGCCTTACAAGATCAACTGTCAGTGACACACCTTTCTTACAAGTTTAATGTTCTGTGTTCATACAAATCAGAATTTTCTATGTTCTGTTCTGAAGTTGTCTGAATTCTGCTATTTTCTGGTGTAGTGCAACCAGTTGGTGATGGTTCTGTAGATTGTAGCATGAGATTTGGAATTGGATCATTCGCAAAAGAAGCAAAAACGTGTAAGGGGGCCACCATTTTTCAAACTACTTCTGTACCTCTACAGACAGTTCAACTTGAATCTACAGTAGTTTGCTTCATGGTTAAAAAACTGTCAAGAAAGCAGATAAATATCTGAAACCACATGGCATAGGTAGCTATTTTTGTCAAACATGTACTGTGATCATTGTACAGCTCTGTTGCGCTACATCTTTACTGAACATGTTTCTCAACATGTGCTGACTAATCAACTATGCAGCCTCCCTGTGTACTGCAGGAAGAAACAGAATTTAATTTATCATGAGAGAGTGTCCCACACTTGGTGAATTTAATTCGATCTCTCCTGGAATAGCTCGACCAGATTTTCCAAGTCAAGGTAGATTTCATCCGGGAGAGTCAGTTCATCCCCATGGGACATGATTGCCATCCATAATCCCTGCCATTTTGATTGGGGGATGTAATGAGAAAGGGTGAATTATATACAATTGCTTACACTACCAGTAAGGGTCGATTTATGCCTCTGTACTAAATACATCACCTCCTTCCCTACCTACAATACCGTTCTTTACGACGTAGTCGGGAAAGGAATACTTAATTAACTTCTATTGTCAAATATATCCTGTGTCACCGTGTTTGTAAATACTGTGCGAATCTGCAGGGAACTGAGTGTGAACGCAAGCACAGACGAAAAAAAAAAAAAAAATAGCAATCTAGATGCATTATTCAAGGAGGAAAATATTAAAACTTGCCCACTTTCTACCCTTGAAACACACCCCCTAAGCTCCTTGAAATTCAATGGGTTGATTTTAGCAAGCCTATTCCTAATTATCAGCTTGTAGACAATACCCAGGAAAAGAAAAGCACATCAACTGGTTTTAAGTTATATTTTCAATAATGAATAATGTAAGCAATGTAGCGTGACTGCATTAACTTCCAAGCGCATTTACTGTCAAAGCTGAACAGTATTAAGCTGATCACATTAAATGATTGTTTTTTTTTTATTACTTCATTTTAATCTATTCATTCATCCATCCATCCCTTCATTTCATGAATTACATGCAATTCACTTTTACATATTATTGTTTTATCATTATTGTCGATTACATGGGGTGGGGCCTGAGGAGTACTTAAACATTGTACAGTTGGCCAACTGACTTACAACTGTCCACATTCCTGCTCTGTATTCAAGATTGCCTGTGTAAATGATATCACATATGAATACAGTAGCTTATAATTCAATGCTAACTTTTGACATGCAGGTACTGCACTTGAATACTACACTATAAAAGCAGGCTGCAGTGCAACCTTTAAGAACTACACTTTTCCACATATCACTCATTCCTTCCTTCCGGCGTGCTACTAAAAGTACCACATAGACATAATGAATGAATCATTGTGGCTTATTATCTAAAACGTCCGGATTTGGGTAAAAAAATGCAGTTTTCTTCAAACTTGGAGAAAGTCAACAGCGAGAGAAAAAAATTACCGAGGCGGTGAGATGACTTGCAATGATAAATATCAGCCTTTCATTAGTCATCTCCAGAAGATACTAAAAGCAGGCAAGAAACATCACAACACAGTAGAATAGGAACATGCAAAGGTACGCAGTATGTAGAACAGGAGCATTCACCGTAGTACAGAGTGTTGAGTATAGAAACATGCAAGCCACATAATGGCTATGTTATGTTTTTGTATTGCTGCTCCAAAGAATCCCACAAAGTGCTCGATTGTACTGATATATAGTAAAGTGCAACACAAATGGCAAATACTGTACTGTATGTTAATTCAATAGACACTTGAATAGAACTATAAGCAGGTTAACAACAATAATCAAAATTGGATACAGTATACCGTATAACTGTACAACAGTCTTGGAAAATCTTAAATGGAGGACTATTGAGTTGAAATGACAATCCAATCAAGACGATGGAACTTGTTACAATTTCACGAAAGGCAGTTTTTCTGACCACATGATATCCTAGAAACACAGTAGCCTGACAATACTCATTATTTTTGTTTGCCCAGTATTATAACTCTACAACTTGATAAAAACTCTTGAACAAAACTCTCAATTGTATAGCTTTCATTGTTCCTGTTGTAGAATCTTGACCAAACAGCTTACACCATCGCTGAAAAACTGCATTAAAAGACAGGCAATGGAAGATTTTAGAAAACCAAATTTGTTAAGCAAAATTCAGAATCTGCATAACCTCATTTTCAACCACTGTACAGGAGGGAAACTGTCAGTTGTTTGAACAAGAAGGTTGGAAAAGCCGCACAATGAAATACTATAGGAGGGCAAAACAGCTGCGAAAGACATGTTGAAATGGGGAAATTCTTGGGGCACAGCTTGGTGTAAAATTATAAAGAAGATAAAGTTTATTCTGGCAGCCCTGGCATATAAAATCAGTGTACAGTAACTGACCAGTATAGTACACTATCAACGGAGACAAAAGTTGCCATGAAGTTGACGATTGTCAGTGTTTGCCCAATGCTCACCATTCACAGTAAAAGACAAAGCGCTAAAATACATACATCTCTGCAGAGTCAACATAATTACGGTACTGCAAAAAAATTCCGACTGTTGAGTGTACTAAAGAAAGTGCAGAGAGGCTGTAACATGCACTTGGCTTATGAGCTCTCCATGGTTACTGACAATTCAGCCAACACTATGCATGCTACAGTACTTGAATATCAGGTTGGTCCAGGTCTGCTTCCCATCCAAGTTATCGATAGCCATATGTAGGTGACAATTTGGAATTTGTGGGGTTCAATAGTTGGTCTGCATTTTGACCACAACAAAAGAACCATCTTGTAAAATGGTTAAACACCTGAGGCATTTTTTTTTCCACTGGCTACTAAGCTCTCACGGACTACGGTAAACTTGTACCACAATTTCTGTTGGGTTTGATTGTTGCATTAAAGAAAAATCGAAACATCGAAAAAATCTCTGATATCGTAAAACTGAAGATTACTGTGAAATATCGGAAAAAAGTTGTGAAATATTGAAAGTTGCGGTGAAAGGTTTGTGGAAATATTGGCGTGACTGAGGAGAAAAAGTTTGTGTGATAAGAAAAGCACTTACATAGTTACCCTTGGGCCTCTCAGGCATACAAATATTGGGTCTCCGTCAACTTTTTTGTAGGTAAAGTGTGTGAGAGAAATACCATTTACAATCAAAGTGCCATTATTTGGCATCCTATTATACCGGTTGTCCTTTGTTTGAATACCGTGAAAGCTTACTGGCTACTGCACAATACTTCAAGCAGGGAGGTACAGTAGATGTGAGAGTCTGGGTGAAAATTTGAACATAATATTATGTAGAATTCAAAGCACTTTTGTGGGTATTCACAAGTGACTATACTTACCCCTTGCTTCACCAATGTATTCATTTAGCCTTGTTACAGTTGCTCTGAACACCCTCGAAATAAATTCTAGCACCACGCCAAGATCTCAGGCCTAGCGCGCCCTTGTTTGCCTTTCACTCAAATTGTTAAAGTGTTCAACTGTGTCTCTCTGCTTTGCCTCTTGCAAAGCCTTCCAGAAACCAAAAACTTTGAGTATTCTTGCGTTTTGTTCTTTTTCATTCATATTTCAGTCTTTCTTAACTTCAGTTTCAAACACTATCCGCGCTTCTGTTGGACAAGTGGAATGTTGTGTAAATCAAGAACAAGTTTGTCAAAATTTAAAAGTGGAACTACAGTACAAAGCTGCAACTGGAAAGTGGTCATTCACTGGCTTTCATATCCTAATTTGCAAAACTTATCAAGATGTTAAACTGGAATTTGATTGTAAGGATAGTGTAAATCCACTAGCTTACTCCACAAATCTCTGAATGACTTTGCACCTTGATACAGCTCCGGTTGATTGACCCCGTTTACCCCTTCTTGTGAGTTAAGAGCAAAATCAAAATACTTTTTGACCCAATACAAGGCTAATCATGCATGGAGGATGGATCGTTTGCTGTGGCTGCCCTATGACGTGGAACAATTTCCCTTTTAGTGTTCGTTATGCAAAGTCAACTGACACTTAAGACAAATCTGAAAACATTAAACACACTGTATCTAATATATGCATTCATACTGAATTGCAGCATTTTCTTAGGCATGTTCATTCAGTTTCCTCTGTTGCTTTGCGCTTTTCATAAATCGCCATGAGCACTTTGGTGGACTTAACACATTGCAAGTTTTGTTCCAATATTACTTATTTTGTTAATAAGAGAAAGATACTTAGCAAAAACAGTGAAGACTTGTCACAACTTCACTTCCAAAGCGAACTCTGAGTCAAGGTAAACCAGATTGAGAACCGAAGGAAGAAAAATTCAGATACTCCGACCTCCACCCTCTTTGCACATAAGGATGGCAGAATGGGAAGGAGGCGCTCGTCCGGTATTAGGCCGGACTGCGCCAGCAGCATTGTTAAAGGTTACCAGTACTCTTGGCACCTTAGATGGGAGCACATTTGTTGTGAGGAGACAGGGAAGTGAGGAGTGAAGTTAATAAGAGCTCTTCAATTATATCGCAATTACATTACAGTGCAAACATAGTGAGGTCATGGTTTACATATTAGATGTACCATGCTGCTGATGCCAAAAGTTCCTCAAAAGAAATGTCATAAGTAGAACTTTTCTGCAAACTACCACCATATACTGTACATGTTTAAAATGCACAATGTTGTCCTGGTATAGTATTTAGAGTACAGTCTGCACACGGTTGAACATTCTTTGGTACAAACAGTAAGATATAGCACCGTCAGCACATACTGTAGAATAAATCCATATGGGATATCACTTGCAACTCTGTAATTGCTGTATCATCGCAGCAAACAGACACCATCATAAATTGTCAATTCAGTGTTTAATTGAACAAAAAATTTGAAAATAAAATGCAGAAACTGAAGTGGTTTGTTCTGGGTTTAATTTGTGATTGTTATGCCAAATATTTACACTTAATGAACACTTTCCAATTTAGAGCTGAGTACTGTACAGTATATATCACCCATATGTTAAATGTGCAACATCATATATAAATAATTATTCATTTTGAACTGTACAGTATTGCTCCAACTTACATTTCTCCATCTGGGTATTAATGAGCAATGAACAAACGAAAGAACTAGGCATGCCCATAGCAACTGCAGTGCATCAATCTTCAATGGTAAAGCCTACTGATAAATCTGTGTATACATTACTGCGTCAGTATAAATGTGCAACATAATGTTCATTGCAACATTAACAAAACAGCAAAATGTTCAATGCCTGAAGCGCCATGACAACAGTTCATGGCGGCACATGATGCAGGAAAAGCACATTAAGTACAAGGTTGTGCAATAATGTTACTTTATCTAATAACATAAAGTTAACTAGATTCCACAATGTACTTAATTGTAATTACAGCAGATATATACAAAGGTATAAAAACAATTACTTTAAATGTCAAACTTTCATTTAGTTCTTTTTTTTTTTTTTTCTTCCCTTCACACTGTACCATATCCATACTATTGCACAGAAATTTCCACAGAGCTGCATACATCAAGCTGATGGCAATGTTGCTTACGTGATCATACTGACATACAGAAGAGTGCGGTAGTTTCATCGGCAGTTTTGTCCCATGACTTCAACATAACACTGGGATGGATTGGAGGTGCAGGTGTGGACAAACATAAAGCAGATTGAGGGAGGCTAAACAAGGAGGGAAACCAGTCACTTCGTGAAATAGGATTTCACAGACCGTTGATGAGGCTGCACACAATTACTGTACCATGCTTAATGAACAGACCACTTTACTAGGGCACAGCCAAAAAATCCATTTGCCAAGTGCATGCTAAATATTGACAGCCCTGTACATGATGCACCTGTAAAGAGAGGCCATACACTTCAGTTCAGTGTGTACAGAGATCCTTCAGAACAGCATACTGTGTGTATCACTGGAAATTGTATACATGTTCAGTGAAAGTATGCATGAAAAATTCATGAAAATTCTAAGACAAATTACTTGGACAAGCAAGGATAACTTTAAACAGAATTAACAAAGATAGAAAAAGTAATAACACTAGGGACAAAACACAAGAATACTCAAGGTTTTCAAGTAAGCTGCCTTTGCAAGACGCAAAAAAACAGCAGAGGACTGGAAATAGCGTTATGAGGCACTCAAGCGAAAGGCAAATGAGGGCGGGCTAGGTCTTTAAGGGCGCGGTGCTAGAATTAGTTTCAAGGACGATTTGAGCGTGGGTCATATGTATGCATTAGTGAGGCAAGGGATAAGTATATGTCTACTTTGTGGATTAGAATCTTTACCAATTAAAAACAATACTTTCCCAATTTCAGCTCTGTGACCCCTGTAGACTCAATGTGGAAGTGCTGTGGTGAACCAAATGATCACTTAGGTGCATGTGTAGCCTGCTGCTTGACCAGTTTAGCCATCCTTTTTTATGGAATGTCCTGACCTGCCCAATAAAGTGACAAGTTTAGTGTGTACTGTATAGTAAGTCACTGTTCAAGATTCTGTAACACCTGTTCTGTGACAGTCTATACTTCGACCTTAAGTTTACTGCTACAATTTTGGTTTTCAACGGCAAGGTCCTTTACTAGGATCACAACTGAAAGATTGCTGCTATGGTGATCTATGCTGCACTAGAACACAGGTATATGCTGTCTTCAGTTTTGTGTAAATTAAGTACAACTCATGCAAGATCAATATGCCACAATACATATTGACATGACACATAAAAGCACTCCATGAGGCCCTCCAAATTTAACATTCTGTTGAGAAATAGAAGGCAAATAAATTTTGCTCTATATGCATGTGTGATTCAAAAAAAACTTGCTTGCAGTAATTTCTTACAGACTACTATGAATATTCATGAGCTATCATTATTGTCACTTTTGCTGTAAATTTTAGCTTCACAGCTTCATACTGTAGCTTGTTTCTGAACAAGGAGTGTGTTGTCCACGATACTGTGTTGTCTACTGTACCTTGATTATTGTAACAGCAATCTGAGAGATTGAGAAGCATCAAACTTGTGCAACAATGAGGGCTCTGTATGACTGGTACAGTGCCCCGGCTGGCAAAGAAAGTCAGACAGAAAAAAGACCACATGTACTCAAGTCAGACTTATCTCTTATCTCCACAGCTAGACCACCCACTGTACACCAAGGAATTTATTTTGTAAGACATATTGCTTACTTAGCTTACAATGGCACATGGCTAATCTTTTATAAGAGTACCAACCTTTTCATTGTCTTGGCCCCTCCTCTCAAATTCAATGCAGGATTCAGTACCTACCATGTCTACCATTATATCTACAGGTCTACTGTACAGGAGTTCCTTCAGTGACAAGTCACTCTGTCACATGTGGTCCCAGTAGTACGAAATAACCTCCCTGGTACTGCAATATTCAAATTGCTGTGTGCTTCTGTGAACTCTTTTAAAAAATGTGAACCCTAACTTGTTTGGTGGCAGAACTAAGTTTTGTACATTGTGATTGTTTATGTGCTATGTAAGTCTACCCTATTATCATCACTGCATGCTTAATTACAACACATGAACTGTACTGTACAGCAAGAGGCAAAAATCAAATTTACTTCAGAATAATTATTCAACCATGTGTTGTTGCCAGTCAAACGGCTATCAACGTACTGCAGGGAAATAAAATGTTACTACTGAATGTCAGTGTGTGTACAGAAACTGTCATCCATAGACAAGTGAAGTGCACAAGGTCCATGTGAACTGGACACGACAGAATACAACTGTACAATTCACTGGGCAAAAGTAACAGCAAAGCCCTTCACTTGAGCATGCATTGGGGTTTAAACCAGTATCCCACAATCACTGCAATGTCAGGGTACAAATTCATTTCAACAACAGGGCTTGAAATAACCACTGCCATCCACAGCTATGGCCATGGGGCCCTTACAGATGGCTATGGTGCCCCTCCGTAAATGTAAATTTACATAGACCTACTGTGCAGCTCATTTGCCCATTTGGGCTGTGCCCTTTTTCATGCTAATTTTGAGCCCTGCAGTACTGTACGGTAGTTGATGACAACTTGCGTGGTTAGGTAAGGAAACAAGCATCTGCCAAATACTGAGAGGTCCAACATCCTACGATATTTATCATGCTGAAACTGCAGCTGTGTTACAGTGGTAGCTAGTAATGGTGCTTCTCTAATTCTGCAGTACACAATGGAGTACAGTGTGTCCGTATCTTTTCCCTACTACCCGCCAAATTGCTGCCTTGATACATGCAAGGAATGAGTTGTTAGAAAGAAAACTTACTATCTGCATTTATGTATTGCTTAGTGAATTCTTTAATCTGGTGCATTGCATCTCATTTTGATACACAAAATGATCAAATTGGTACACAAATGGAATATCGTGTAGTGCTTGTTGAATACAACTTCAGGATTTACTCTGGGACAAATACTAAAGAAACCAGAACTGCTATGCAAGTTTTTCAAGCTGAATTATTTCCTGCTGGTTGAAAAATGTGCAGTAAACAACTGTACTCTTGCCTGGTAAATTGTATGAATTCTGCAATACAGTATGTACAGGTACAGTAAATCCAAAATTTGTGTGGAGCTGATACCTTAACTTAAAATATCTGAGTGAAATTTATGCATTCTACTGTTCAAGGCATGGACACATTCAAATGCTTGATTGGTTAGTCAGGATAAAGCCTTTAAAGCATGGCAATCACAAAATGAACTTATCTTCTTTGTCCCCTTATGAGCTGTACCCTTAATCCACTGCCCTTTGAACCTTATCAAATAATCTTCCAATGCCTTTTACACGTGTTTACTACCCTGTACCCTAAGATATAGGCCTATCGTGCTGCACTGCACTTTTCCAGACTTGTAGATGATTCAGGAAACAAAGGCCTACTGAAGAGAGGATACAGAGAAAATTGACACCAGGAGTGAACATAATTTTTTTGGTATGAAAGATGACAAAATGGGATACAGTCTATCGTACAGTATTAACTGCAACCATTGAAGTTTCAACTATATTGGCAAGCAAAACCACTTTAACAATAATGCATTTATTTCCAAACCTTGGAATTTCCCTATCAGTAACACTGCATTTATCTGGTTTGATAGTCCCTCTGATTTTTCAATATTGAAAGAAATCTTGATGACTACTTATATTGATTACTAGCACAGTAATTTAGCAACTAAGCTGACGTGTGCGACTTTCCCATCACCAATGACATGCAAAAATTTGCTTTCTTGGAATGGTAACTGTTCAATTGTTTGTACAAATTACACAACTTCTGCTGCTGTACACACAGAATTTTCGCAACTGACATTAAAATCTTGAATTTTACAAACTGTAAACAGGCCTTGAGTTTTAGATTTTCCATGTGTTCTCAAAATCCTCAGGAAATAAAGGTAGTGTGGCAGGTGTTGCAGATCAAGATGTGTTGTGTTATCAGGCATATGTGTTTCCATTCTTTATCTAGGGGTGCCGCAACATTTGCAGTGAATGGTGGTGTGCAATCACCACTGTTTCTGCTGAGCCACTATGTCGCCATTTTGACGAAATGACTTGGCAATATGGATGCATTGCTATTCGTGGCCAAAGTGGACACTTATAGCACTGAGTCAATTTTGCTCATAACTACTTTTTCTTTTGAGCCAATGGATATAGAGAGGAAACACTGGCGATTGTACTCCTAACTGTACACCTCACAATTCAAGGCTTGTATAACTCGTATTAGACTCTGGCCAGACTGCCAGAGTACTGTACAGTATGTGGAATAGTTCATTCTCTACTTCAGCCAGTAGTACTCCCATGCTTGACCATAACGACGCTACAGGCTGCGATTTGTAGCACAGTTATGTGTAGTAGTTGTAAAAAGATGGTACGTACTACTGCCAATGGAATTTTTCATATTTTTCAATTTTTCATACCAGAGACAAAATCTATCACTACACATCTTTGTGAATTAACAATGCATTCATTCACAAGTGATGGCCAAGAGGGTTTTTCTTACATGGAGGAGGGGATCAGTACAGTACTTGGAAAGATTTTTATCCCATTCATACGCGAACCTTCCTCTTAGCACAGTAATAGAATAGTTAATTCTACTAAGCAATCTCAAGCTACCTCAAGTTTTTAAATTTAAATGGCCATGTGCAACAAACACATACATGCACAAATCCTGCATATACAGTATATTATACTGCATACTATAGTACTATACACACTATAAGCTAATTCAACTACAGGTACTGTACTGCAACTACTGCATACAGGAGTAGTAAGTAGGGTAGAGGCAAAGCAACAAAAGTACAGGTCAACTGAACAAACAGAAATTCCTTTCTCCTCCCATTCACTGTTTTCCTCCCCTGAAGCTACAAGTTGGTTACTTCTAAATCTTTCTTCAGTTGCCATATACTCAAGGTTACACCAGGATAAATAGAAAGCAAATGACTGTCAAATTGCACCTTTGTTGGGGCAGAATCCACTCCTTGAATCAAGAACGACCCAACCATGACCAGTGTTTCCCTCACCTCCCTTTAACAATGTTTCTCCTGCATACTTTGACGACCCTCCTCTGACCAATTACTAAGTCCTTGAGAGATTAAGAGCAAAGCTGCCTTTTAACTTTTTAAGCCTGATCTGATCTTAAAAGTACAAGGTTCTCTATCATGTGCAGTGGATTGAGCAAAGAATTGTGACCGCTGCATATTGCTGGGAACATCATTTTAATAAGCAGATGGAAACATTATCGTCAGTGTGTAAACAAGAACAACACAGGAAACCATCATGATGTCCTGTCTTGTACACCTACAGAAGTGCTGACCATTTCTTAAGATCTGGTGGTACTGCACAAGTGATCAATAGACTACACACAATACACAGTAGCAGAGTCGAAAACAAAACTGCAGGGCTTAGTGCCCAGATGATGGTGAAAGTGTACAGTTTTTAGTACTCAGCACCTATTCAGAATCGAACTGGGCCTACAAGTTGTTTAATTTTTGTTTGTTTTATCACAATTTGTACGACAAAATATAAGTAAGAGAGAACAGATATTAGAACACTTGGTACAGTACCATGAAGTTCTTTTGTACAGTAACAACTTTTTTTTATACTGCATACAATACTTATGAACAAAGCAGTCTTGTTTGTAGAGTTGGAAACCATGAGTTGCCATACTGCAGTCTACATGTGCTATACATACAAATGGGGGCCAATCAAAGCACTATTCATGATTTTATGCAATTTTAATGCCTGCTGGGAAAAATTTGAGCTTTCAGCCGCTACTGTACAATCCACTTCAAGGTGACATAAGAGTTTGATGCGCCCCCAGCCAAAAATCTGACCACCTGCTCTATGGAGTGTGGACCACCTACAGTATGGTATGTACTGAAGAGAAACCTGTTAAGATCATCATGCGTGGTTTGCCTCCCATTTGTTATGTGACAATGCCAGTCAAGCCGTGTTCTGCAGTACCCGTGGAATCTTTATGGGCACTTCTGACATATTTTACAAGTGGGATTCTCTGCAGAGTATAACAACAGCAGGGAGTTGTTATTGTAAGAACTCCCTGGTACAAACAGGGTGAGTTAGTGATTGTGAACTTTAGGGTATGCAGTCACACCCAGAAACACCATGCAGGTACAATGCAGCAGGCTGAATAACCAATCTCATCACCTAATTTACAGTATACATCCAGACTCAGAAACAAGCCAGTACCATTTTAGCAGTTTCTACTTTATATATACTGTAGAGCACACATGTATGTACAGTATGCATACTACAGTACAATGTCACATTATTAGAAAACTATGTACAGAAGAATGACACACACATTTTTCTGACATGCTGCTGTCTACCATATGAACATGTACTAAAGCCAAGACACCTCCATATTGTGTTCATATTTTCGTGAATGGCACAACATCCTCACGAGAATGAGGCAAAATTCAGTGTTTAGGCAGGTCAGGGTTGTAACTACCATACTGTAGGGAGGGTAGCTCTGTAACTTATATATTACTGTACAACTTCACGTCAGGTGTCCAATTTTGGATAAAATCTAGTCTCTTTTTTACAAAGTCAGTACAGATGGGTAACCTTAGTTTATTCTTTGATGAAAAACCCTTCCTACAGTGATCCAGCCAGGAATCAACCCCCCCCCCCAACTTCTCGGGTGCAACCTTTGTGTAAGATGTATTGAACAAACTGACTACTCTGAAATGTTATCTAACTTCATTATTACTAAAAGTCAACAGAATATCAGGTGTGAACTGTGAAAACCTCTTTGTTTTTGTTTTTTACAGTATAAGCAAAAGCTTCTAGACCATAATTTTTCAACTTTAGTTTTTGACCAGAGTTGAAATCATGAAGCAATTCTTCTGGGGTCTGGGGCCATGGACTACTAAAAAAGTTTCAACCCTGAAGAGATGAAGAGAAATACAGCTACCATCAGTTATACATCATATCAGTTTATTTGATAGGCTGTTGGATGTACAAATTAGTTAGAGACCCCATAATCATGAATGGTTAAGAATGGTCACTGCACCAAAACCATTAGACATACTGTAATGTCACGTAGTCTTGAGTGAGAGTATTTTTTTATACCCACACAATCACAAACAAAAGCAACCAGAGAAGGAAAGGCACCATATTGAAACGAAAAACCAAATGCAAGAATGACAACCACATTCTGTATCACTTATGTGTTTGATGTTACCAAGTGCTGCTATGAATGAGTAATGTCAGTAACTCAGCATTAATTGATGACAATTGTGGTCAAGACGGGTGGCTCTTTACTAAGGTATTTCACAAGTTGATAGAAAGTTCCTGAGCCCCCGGAAACTCAGCAATTTTAGCGCTTTTAGACGTGTTTGAACCATTTGAAATCCGTGCTACAGTAAATTTCAACCCTCTAAGTTAAAAAATGTTATTTTATCAGGTCAAAACAAGATAGTTCGATAAGACAAAAATCGCTGATACTGTTTCAAAATCAAAACGTTCTTGAAATGTTGCACATGTCATGCAGAGTAAACTGTATGACATACATTTTTGAAGTAAAAATGTCCCATAAAGTCTCGTGAAAAAAATCAGGTACAGCCTCCCGAAAATTTTAAGTAATGATATTCTAACGTAGTAGGTGTATATCCAGTAGCCTAGAACTACCTTGGCAATTCATATTTCCTGATTACAGGGAACAAAGGATGTAACTTGCAGGCTTCTGAGTTTTGCAAGGAACAATTTTTTTTTTTTTTTTGCTTTATTCACTTGATCCTAGTCACTTTAAAATGTTTAGACTAAAGGTTTGAATAGCAGACTATTGGTTTCGTGAAGGGTTTTGATCATAGAAATATGCATTTACATTTGTATTTCTGTGGGTTGTAATATGTCCACTAGCTGTCATTCTGCAGACAGATTGCATATGAAGGCCTGAGGCAGACCTAAGCTCATGCCTTTTAATTGACATTGAATGTACTAAAGGAGGTATATGTAGAATCTTCAGAAAAAATTTGCTAATATTGTTTTTTCACATATAGTATATAACTTGAAAAATATTGATCATGAGTAAAAAATAAGGGCATTTATTTACAAAACAGTAATTTTCTTCAATTTTTGGTGCAAATTGAACGTGGATGGAGAGAGCATTTGGGGGATACACATTTGAAGGGATCTATTTACCAGCTATTTTTTAACGTAACTATTTAGGAAACCACACGTATGATCTCTACCTTACTGTGATCGAAACAAGCATGGTATGTGTGATATAAACCTGGAAGTAAAAGCAGTATGCCAAAATGATATTTTGAAAACATTTAAAAAAATAAAACAGTCTTGGTTCTTCAGCGTGTGCACTGCTTATGTTGCTCACATTGTACACCGCATAAAATTCCAATGTGATTCATGCATCTTGGTGTCTGGTAGGTAGCTGGCACTCACAAGTTCACATGGTTTGGTTAATACCTGTATAACTCGCTTAGACTACTGCGGCCTCTTCGTAAGCTGCATGGATGTACTGATATACCAGGGTATGGAATTAATAGTCTGTGATTGGGACTTACGGAAAATTCCAAGCCACGTGCTTCAAGTCGAGTACACGAAAGCTATGTACTTTACCGGGCATATCCCCCACAATTGAGCATATAAGTAAAAAGAAAAATATGGGTGACAATGAAAGATTAAAATTAAAAAGATCTGCATAAACAGTTGCAAGGCAGATGTGGCTAATGATGTACTTTTTGCAAGTTGAAGTAAACATACTGTACACCCTACACAGTAATGTGTACTTTACACCTGTACAGACAATACTGTACCTATTCTAAGTAGTGAGTTGCATACATGTACAGGCAAAGTCTGGTACCTGTTCACCCAAAGTAGAGTACACACTTTGGATCCAGGTAGCAATTTCAGAATCATATCCTGACATCATTGAGTGGGTAACCGGATACCCGATGCAAAAAACTACTGATTTGACCTTTTAATCAAAGTTGTTATGTATCAATATGTGAGTGGGTAGGAAGTGACTGCGAATGTGGCAGACACTTTGAAAAACCTTATATACCCGTGACATTTACGGTACCTCTGATAAGATTCTTGACAGGGATTCTGCCAGGAACACAAAAACGGTGGGGAGCGGGCATTGTAAACTGCTAAACCATGATTCCAAATCATTGATGCTGTCCTTGGTGAAGTTACAAGTGGGTTTAGGGAGAAAACTTTACTTCCAAGTCCATGTATCTTGTAGGGATTGGAAGGCCACTTATTTATTTTACACCTTTATGGAAATGTAAAGGGGGGTTACCCTCCTCCTCCTTGAAATGGGGAAAATCTCCCCCTCCCCCTCTCTTCTCTGATGCAATCTATGTCATCACTTTAGGGCACATCATGCAGTGCATTTCTAACACAAATGATATGCCATTAGGATACACTTACCTGTACATAGTCTATCTACATTCCCATATTTTAGTGCATCCCTTATTTTCTTGTCAAAATACTTCATGCACTCTACGTATGCGTGCAAATAGATACCTACAGGAGACCTTTCAATACTTCACAACTATTTTCCTTCAAAATGACCAAATTCTGAGGTGAATATTCTTCACTTGAAAAGTTCTATAAAATGACACAGTTACTTTTAAAACATGAACATGTTCCCATACTTTTGGCATCATGGAAAGGTTGGCTAGCCTACTACTGTAAATAAAATCCTCTATTTTTGTTTGAATGTCCTTCTGCCATACTTATTGTGTGCAGTTCCAAGGTCACCTTGTACTTTCTTGAGTTAAAAAGGTAGAATATCACTACGGTGTGTGCACACAAAAATATGGTCCCGAATGAATGCACTGTCTACAGGGTGATGAGAAATTAACTTCATCATCCCCTCAAACATGTTAGAATCAACTGAAAGTTTTAATTCGAAGGTGGTACGAAAAGTCATCAAAACATGTCAGCGTACATGTACAGTACTTTTCTACTGCCATAAACATTTGAAACTGGGGTACGGGTCATTTATCAACTTTTTTGCACAAAAATACTAAACAGGAGGGGGTTCCATGCAGTAATCCAGATTGGAAAGCTTGCAAAACGCCCAGGGGATCTGCATCCTCTTTGTGTGGCTGGACGATAATGCTGAATTCTTTGTGCAGGGTGTAAATCCCCCCACCTTGCAGTGTTGCACATAAACTATATATACAGTACCCCATAACTGGCGCACTTAAGGAATCCAACGCCGATATTTGTAAAGTCACAAATGAGCCCTTATTTAGAAGAAACGTACCTGAAATGGGTTCATAATCGTGAAATACGTACTTGTGGTTTTTTTTCAAGGTTAGGCTCACTTCAGTAACGTTGCCACAGTGATATCGAGTAATTTTTGAAGGAAGAGCCAATTTCGGGGGCGCGCCAACTACGGGTACTGTAGATACATAATACTGATAATGTAAAATAAGCCATTAAATATACTTACTTTCCAATGACCTCACATAGTTCATACACATCATCAAACAGAAGATCTTCATCTGCCATTTTCCATCAATGTTTGAAATGTTTAAGGACAAGGTTGTTATAAAAATACTGTTCAAGTGACAAAGGCAGTGATCAATTTGGTCTGCCAACAGTAATGAGCTATGAAACCAAATAATGACACTGCAGTCTGTATGGTTACCACAGACTCCACAGTATCTTTTCAGTTTTCTTGAATGCTTCAAACAAATAATATGTAGTAGACCAACAAAGGCCTAGGTGCTTGGTATATGTTAATGTAGTACTTGTAAATCAGTAAATCAGAGAAACCCTAAGCTTTAGGCTGGGTGGTAACTCCAACGAAGTCAACGTTAGGATGCCTAACGTTAGTGTACGTCCCCAGTCTAACGTTAGCAATTCACTCAAGAATCCTAAGCTAAGCCCCACTTGGCCATTACACATGAGTCAGGTCGCGCTGGTTTTGTTGTATAATCCACATTAAAAATCCACAGTTACAGAAAGTGAAGCGATGTCTTTGGGTTGATATTCCAGAGTTCTTACAGTTTCGACGGAATAAATTTGTAGAAATCAGACTCAAATCAATTTCATCACTCTGCGAGGATCGTTCCTAAGGTACTCCCAAGGTTTATACTGCGGCAGTGTGTAGACTGTCACCGAACCGCTGCCGGACAGCCACCAGCCTGTCAACACAACAGTGCTCTGCGCGCGACTCATGTACCTTTTACACACATACTTGTGTGTTGGGTTAGAGTGGAACACACAACGTTACCTGCGTACGGTTTTCCTACGTATCGCCTAACAAGCCACTGTCAAAATATATCTGACTACGACACTTGATCCTGTTTCATCGGTACTTGGGCTAATCGCTACAGAAAGCTGTATTTATTTACAATTCGAGCATCACTTACGCAGGAAAGAGACACAGTGTAAACCGACTAAAAAATCTTATTTCACCCACCGAGTGGCGTCACCCGGGGATGGGGGATTTTCACCAGTCAGAGCCATTGTGCCCCAATTTACCCCCATTCAGCTGAAGTGACATGACAAGTACATACATGTCTCTTGTTTACATTCATAGTTTCTGCATTTTACATTGCTGTTTTAGGAAGTCTATGAGACTATTTTTCACCCACAGACATGCTAAATCTGAGTTTCTGGGACTGCAACCCCTGGGCCCCAACTGGCTTTGCCTGTGGACTCCACCAAGGGTTGTATGTGTTTATGTTAGAAGTATAGGTATTCTGAGACTTGATTTTTCACCCAGACATATGCTTAAATCTCAAGAGCTTCCAGTGGATTTCCCCCTAGACCCCCACTGGCCGGGGCTTTGCCCATGGACCTCACAAAGGGTCTTAAAGGGAAATAAGGCAATTGTTTTACTGAAAACAATTATTTTCTTAAAACAAATGTTTGTGGACATAGAATGATATATCATTCAAAATGAGGAGGGACAGGAGTCTCCTTTTCAAAACAGAAGGCTCTCACATATAGAAAAGCAGTTATTCGTTCCTCAACAATAATTTGCTCCATCACCCAAACTTTCCAAAATTCAAATGATACATCTTCTCTTACTCATGACATACATTACGTTTGAAGAGATAAAGCTTTTGCAGAGGCTTATTGATGAGACTGAATGGTTTAACAATGATTAAAGCCGTTTTATTTGTATGTCACGTTGGTGTACTCTGAACACCTTATTTCCCTTCAAGTTTTTATCTTGTGAACTTAAAGGTATAGTTGAAGCAATTAAAATCGCTTGGAATCTTTGCGTTTAATATTGCCCTTTGAACAAATCAAAATCGTTTGGAATCTATACACTATATATCGCACTTTGAACAAATATATAGCTATCCTGAAATTAAACTTCACCCCATTGACCCCACTTGGGCTTTGCCCTTGGATCCCATCAAGGGCCCTATGATGGGTCCCTTGGACCCCACTCACTAGGCTCACACTCTCACCTGATTTCGTGCTACTGTGTAAATTTTTGACCCCTTAACAGTTTCTTTGCTTCACCGGGCAGGATTAGGGAACACACTATAATTCCACATCTGAAAAAATGCACCAAAGAAAAAAAAAACACAAACCAACAATTGAAAACACTTTCAATTGAGCAACAGTTTATTGTGGTACATTTCTATTCACAGTAGACCATGTCTTTGCGAGTATAACATAATGAAACATGTAGAAAGCAACACAAATTATGTCGAGAAATTATTCATTAATTTCTAGCCACACGAAAGCTGGACAACTACCACTGAAATATAAGTATGTACATGTCACAAGCGAGTCATTTTATTCAAAATCTTCCTTTCACCAGTGGATAAAAAGACTACCACATTTTGGCTTTGTATCTGTAACAATATCAAAAAAGTAAATAAAAAATAATTTACACATTTTATACATCTTTAAATTTCTTGCTATTGGAAGACTTTGTTAAAATGACTCACTTCTCTGAACAAAATAAACAAAAAAAAAAAATTCCATGAAGCGGAGCTTTATATTACTATCTTCAATTTAACAAGTCTAAATTGCTCTGAACAAGTCCTGTAACAAGTGCAATTACGAATATACCAAGCAAAATCTCAAGAAATGATTCCTCCCCCCCCCCCATCCCTTTTGGCCATGCCCTTCCCCATTCATCTAAATAAACTAGACACCTTGCATTGCATTGCATTAAAAAGCAGTCTTAAATTGTAGCTTAAACGTGTGCATGACTTAAAATTTGTTTCAAACTATATTTCAACTAACATGTGGGACTTTCTTAGGCAACAAACTTTCCCCTCCCCACAATGCCTCCATCCAACCAAATATCGTCTCTTGCCTGGCTATGAAGTGGATTGCATGATCAGTTCCGTTGATAAATGGACAATGGGAAGTGTCCAGTGTCAACCTGAACTTGTTTAACTCAAAAGATGTGGTTAGATGCAAAATGAATTCCAAATATTATCAAATACTGACCATGTTAAACCTAAGAAATTTAAATGTAAATGATAGAACTTGGAAACCTTCTTAGGGTTAAAAGAAATGCTACAAAGTTGTATTTTCATTTCTAATGAGAACTTGGGTGAACTAACTGTCCATAGTAACTTCAGACCTTTTATGAAAATGATGCTTTTCTACAAATGATTTATTACAGATGGGTTCAAAAGCAATAGCATACAGCAGCAAATTGGCCCCAAAACACAGCACTACCAAGAACCCTGAAGTGCGGCAATCAATCATAAACTGAAACAGCAGGGTGATCTCTGAGTCAGAATGGTTAACACGGCCATACTCGCAATACTACGTGATGGGGAAGTTTGCAGAAATGCATTTTTAGAAAGGCGCATGATGGCACAGTTGTCCTTGATATGCAAACTTAGTTGAATCAAGTTCAATGACAAACATGTACACTGCTTGTTTCATGACCCCATTTGAAAAGGAAATGAGTCCGTGTTTCCAAAACGTTACCAGTATGTCAGGTGGAGACTGGCCATCCCACAAACCCTTAAAAGGTCTCTATGCATACAGAACTGTGATTTTTCACAAAGACGTGCAAATGCCTCCCTTTTTTTTTTTTTTTTTAGATCATTTTTACAAGAGAAAGTAACATGAAGAACGTGAATGCTGCGAAATTGCTTGAACGACAGCACCTCCAAAGAAATCTGTACAATATACTACAACTCGTAGCCTTTTTGATTCACTGTATGATGTGGTACATGCATAATCTCCCTCCCTGCACTCTGCAGAACTTTCCATTTTCAGTTACTCGTTTTTACCAAGCTCTCTCCCATCTTTCGGTCAACTTCACTCCTTTCCCTTCTGGGTCACAATCACAGGTTGAAATCACTCTTAAAACTTGTGAGACAAAAAAGAAAGCTATAAACAAAATGCCTAAATCCCAACACATCAAGTCACTTTGCATAAGAATCACTCTGAAGTACTTAAAACACCAATTACCGCCTCTGAAGTTGCTCTCTCAGACTCTCACACACAGATATCGATATATGTTGCATACCCATACTAAGGCAACAATAGAATACACATTATCTTCCATCTCCCACACTTTCGAACTTTGCCCTTTCAACAGACCAATCAGTTACCACTGCTACCCTTATACACTGAGGGAGCATAAAACTGTTTCAACAAGTCAGCTATTGAAAGTCCCCTTGCTTCTCAGAGAGTTTAATTTAAACTAAAGGCATTAATAAAACTTGGTGTAGGGTGACAGGAGCACAGCAACATTCTCTGAATGGACTATAAAATGTTAGCAGATGTCAACAAACTAATGATCATGGTATTCACAGGATGCAGAGAATTTCACCTTACTCTAATAAAACCTTAGACCCCTAGCTACCATTAACTTTGTTAAGTTTTCCTTCCAGTTTGGCTGAATACCTTTGTATAATCTAAATATGGCTCAAAAATGTTGTTCAAAGTCAAGCTTTTTTAAGGTCTCAAATTTGCCAAGGAACTTTACTTTTCCATTATTTCTGTAAAATGTAGAGAATAGAACCACTGAATATTCGAGGAGCTATAAGTGTCCAAACATCTCATCCCCACAGAATTGTCACAGTGACTTATCAAGCATGATACACAATGATGTTATAACACACTGTCATGGTTTGGGAGTGTCCTCTCAAGAAGGTGCAAACATGTATGATATTATGTGAGGACTTGGCGTTCCAGAAATCAAGAAGATAAAGAAATTCCTGAGCAATACAAACAAAATGGATTTCTGGAGACACAAGGGGCAGCATTCATGCGACAAAAGAGGACATTCCGATGCAACTTAAAGACATGGTATTTGTTTGGCAATTGTACTCAAAATCTAGGGAATAAAATATAAAACATAAAAAAATAAAAATAAAGATAACCAACAACATCACAATTTTAAAAGCACCCTCATTGTGTTCTACCTCAATCCTAAAATTGAGAACAGTCATCTAATGAGGTCCAACTGAATCCTGCCATTCTGCTATTGCAAAACTATCCTGCTTTGTAGTTGCTTCAAAAGGATAAACATTGCACTTCCCTTTGAAGAAAATTCAAGCAATGCTCATGACTAAATACCCTTGTGCAACTAATGTCAGTAATAACTTGCAAACTTTTCTGGCCTCGACCACTGCTGTTGAATTCTACTCTCAACAGAATAGAAGCTGAGGTGAACAGAAGCAACACTGAGCGTTGATTACCAGCTACAGAGTACACGGAATGACAAAATGGCATCCGGATGACAGGTTACAAAATGTTCTGGGTGATCCTCACACTATACCTCATTTAAATCCGACTCTGACAGCTTCACTGAAGTTACAGTACCACTCTCAACTCTATTACAGCTTCAAGTTTTTAGTACAAATGCCCATCTAATAAGTTCACCGATATTTTTACTTAGAATTTTGCAAATTCCTTGTCTGAATCTCAAACAGAAGTATTACTGATTATCTCTAAACAAGAACATGTTACAAAAAGTGTTCTGGCATGAATTATGGAACTCGTGGGTAGAATCTCTTTGAGTTGATACAAAAAAGTATTGAATATATCAAAGGGGGATGCTGCTATGAGCAGTCCGTCATATTTGCAAAATGTAGGAATCTGCCACCTCAAAACCTGGTAAATTACCTGGTACTGAAAACATTTCAGAAGTGAGATCCCCACCATGAAAGCTGGCACTTCCACCTGTTAGGAAAATACATTAAGAAAACTGTATGCAGATTACACAATGTTAAATAGAATTATGATTTTTCCACAGAGCATTATGAAACACAAAAGTACAACAAGTGGGGGGTACTTAATGCAGGCCCCCCAAAAAGCGAAGTAAACTGATAAAGCAAGTAAACTGTTCAACAACAAAATAAAAACACATTTCAAGTGCAATATTTGCTAAATTTCACAAGCACCGAATAACCACACATATTCCTTCAGCAACTACAGTATGCACAATGTTAAAGCTGGAATATGGGTTGCAATGGTAATAACCAAGTCATCCACCTTTGTTTTGCATCAAGTGTTTCAGGGAAGAGAAAGTAGAGGAAACAATCACATGCTACAAAATCTGAAAGAGAACTATACACACTAAGAATATGAAAATTGTCTCAACATTTTTGTTGGCCCTACAAAATTCCGACTCTCAAAGAAAGCATAGCAGTCAATCACCGTTACTTAAAATCAAACAGACTAGTTGGGAATGAATATTAATATTGATCTATGCAAAAATGGGGCTTAAACAATGTTATTTTGTAGTGGCTACGACATATTCCATGGTATTTGATTTTCACTAAGCTTTGACTGAAATGGCACCTCAAGAAGCACCTCCATATGAGATGGCCGAACGTGTGCCAAACTATGACAACTCGACCATTTCCAACAAGAGAGAAAGGCTTGAAATGCTTCGGAATAAATCTCTGAGGAATCTCTGGGAAAGGCAACATTATGAACTACGTGTTTCACAATATTGGCCAGATAGCAGCAGAAGGCAACTAAAACAAGAATGTGGAAACTGATATCAACAGACGGATTCATTCTATAACCTTATGATAGGTACACGTGTAAACCAAAAGAATTTAAACAAATATCCTTTACATCTAGACCAATGCAAACAATAGTACAACAAATGGAGAGAACTTGGCCTACTACCATTCTCGTCTCAATTAAACCATCAGCAACTGCTAAAATGTTCTGCCAGTATTACAATGAGTGTTATATAAAAATGTGAGCAAAATGTCATTCTAGGGGTAGTCTCATAAGCGCTACATGTTCACAGGAACCTTTCATGACATACATCACAACACACCCCTTCCATCCATCCATCCAAACATCCATCAATAATGTACATGCAATCAAAACCTATTTGATGTTATTACCTGTTTCTTTCAGGATGCCATTAATATAGAAACACCCTGCCCCCCCCCCCACAGCAGTGTCCTCCAAAGGAAGTTCTAAGGTGGGCACTTTCCCCCAATTGAATATAACCACTACTTTCCTATAAAAATTTCACCCTGGTCCCCTCACAAAAGCTCTGCTTTGGTGAAAAAGTTGACAACTGCTATTCCATAGAGAGCAAATTATCATCTCTAAATGGCCCCATTTTGAATCCTTTGACATCCAAATTTCTGGAGGTGAGGGGAACACCTTCTCAAATCCCTCCCTGCCTCTCCCCCTATACCCTTCCCCTCCCTGGTTGATCCCCTCTCTTTAAATCTGTGGAGGACAATGTTCCAGGATGATAAATCCACACCTTCAAATCTTCCACATAGGTGCATAGTTTAATTGCCATCTTGAAAAATGCATAACTAATCACTCAGTTACCAATTGCACACCGAAGCTGCCTGTGAAGCAGGCCTGAGTACTATTCTGAGGACAGCGAGAAGAAAAAAAAATGTTCAATAGGTGAAACATTTGAGTCTGACTTAACTTCCAGTCTCCACTCTTTGGCAGGTTACTATTGTTGTTCTGGTTATTGCTCTATGGTAAAAGCATCTGCTTGTATTTAATATCCCTATGGTTTGAATAACTGGCATGAAGAAACACGTATCA
The DNA here is from genome assembly GCA_021234535.1 of Stichopus chloronotus. Lineage (NCBI taxonomy): Eukaryota > Metazoa > Echinodermata > Holothuroidea > Aspidochirotida > Stichopodidae > Stichopus > Stichopus chloronotus. The sequence continues at coordinate 7,999,186 of CM037831.1, forward strand.
TATCTGTTGTATATCATTACTATCGATTGTTCCAATGGCTCTGCTACGGCAATACTCAAGCTAACTCACGTGTAGCTGTCTTTTGAACCAAACTCCCTCCCTCTCTCCCCCCCCCCCCCCACCTTCTTTGACAGGCCCATCACCAACAGAAGACCTTAACTAAGATTACTTCTAACTGCAAGTGGAGATGCGATTATGGATTGTCTGACAATGGAGAGAAAAAAAAGCACAATATAATGATAAATCCACTCATGGCATTCATCTATTAACATGGCATTCATCTATTAACTGAAGAATGTTACTAGCAAAACTATAATAAAAAATAAAGCATTTATGTTTTCTTCTATCTATCCACCATGGCAATAAAGTCTTTAATTTAATAAAACTCCCCCGAAAATGTTAACCTCAGACTATGCCCTCTTCAATTCTCTCTTAAAATTCAACTCATACCATTATTTTGTTAACGCATTGCACTTTCCATACAACATACTGCACACCGGTGGTTACTGTGCTCCATTCTAAATTGTCACCCACCATCCTTAAAAATGACAACAGCTCCGCACGGTTCAGCTGACGGTTTAAAACCACACATTGTCATCGTCATTGTTGACGCAGAACTCCCAGACCACTTTGACTTGCCCCTGTTCTGCAGGGAGTGTAGAATTCAATCTCCGAGGGACTATCTGGCAATCAGCAAAGCGACCTGATTTTACCTCATACAAGAATTCACAACACATACTTGACACGCCTCTCCGATGCTCACTCCGTGCACTGGAACCTCACACAGGCACTCCTTGTTGAGTTTAAGTTCAAAGAACATACATCTGCATACTTCATGAGAATCATTCAGCGGCACACCTCCACACCTTGCAGCATGACGCCACCACAGCTGTTGAATCATGGGCTGTGTCATATTTAACTCTCTTCACAGTCAAGCAGTAGCTTTTATATCAGTGGTAGTGATTAACAGCGGCGGGAGTCTGCTTGCAGCCGAGTGCGATGATGGAATTACACGACACCTCTGGTCGGCACCCGCTCCCATCTCGGGGCCTCCCTGCTAGTTGAACTCGAATCCGTCTTGCGGTATCTCTGCGTTGCCATCAAAGTGGAAGCCTTCCTCTGTGGCCTGCGGTTCCAAACCTGTGACTTCATCATCATACTGCAAGCAACAAAAAGAAACATCGTTAAAGTGGTACATGCTGATATAAAGACCATTCTTCATCCAAGTTCAAATACATATACCATGAAGGAGGCTTCTGTTTTGGTTGCTTCAATTTGGCAAGTAAAACTAGAGCACCACCAGTGCAGAGGCTCATACCTGAATACCCTGAGGGTACTATTTACATATCAGTTTTATATATGTCATGTCATACCCATAGGAACCACCAGAAGTAAGCATTATATTGAATCAACATTGCATGTACAAGACAATCTGTAGGACTGTACAATTTGCAGAATATCATAAACTAGAGCACAAACAGTGCAGAAGTTGGATCTTTGTCAATAAATTTGTGATACATTTAATGGGCGTTACCAAATACAATGCTTATAATTGCATCACTGTTTGAGTTCCAATAATTATGACACTGTCATTTTTGTACATTTTCTACCTAGCTGTGGGCATATGAATTAATACTGATGTGGAAAACTGGTTGCAAATTTTCCAAAACTAATTTAAATCATGAACTACTAGCTCATTAGTGTTCATTTGCATGTGTCATTAGCATTAGCTTGACCATTGATCTGTCAGTAGAACCCTTAGGAAACTTGACACAGAGTTAACATATTGGACGAGACTAACTGAAAAACTCAAAGTTCCCCTTTAATATCTAGACCTACAAGAACCTCCTCAGACTAAATGGAGTTTCAGTTAGGCACAATCTCACCCATTGACCCATTAATCATTATCATTCATGCACAATAGGGATATTTGAGATGCTGTGTGACATTTAAAGAGGCACCGTTAAAGTAGGAAAAAACTTTTGCACGATTTCACAAAATGGGCCATAGGGCCCACATATAACCCTGGACAACAAACTCATGTACACCCTAAGATAGATCACAAACGAGTATCATTGTGAAAACCATTAACATTGCACAAGAGAATCTGTGGGAGGAGAATCATTTTGAAGAACTTCATAAAATGGGCCATAGGGTCCACATGGGACCTTGAACCAAGCAGTTTTGAATATCCCAAATTTGCCTACCACTCAGGAAACATTGTTTCCAAGTTACATACAAATCCATCAAAGCATGTGCAAAAAGCATCACTTACAATAGAATTTCATTAAATGGGCCACAGGGCCCACAAAAAGCCATTAGACTACAAATCCCTGAACACGCTGAAGGTACCACTAATCGAGTACTATTGTGACAAACTGTCAACTTTGTACAACAGTATTGGTAGGAGGAGAAGCATTTTGCAGAATCTCACAAAATGGGCCACAGGGTCCACATGGGACCTCCAACCAAATAATTTTGAACACCCCAAATGGTCCACCACCTATGGAACATTGTGTCCAAGTTTCATGCACATGCATGAAAGCATTATAAAGGAGATGCATTTTGAACAATTGCGAACAGACAGACAGAGTAATGACCCACCACTAAAATAGCTCACACCAGCTTGCTGGTGTAGCAAATGTGCATATTTTGAAACCATGACTACACAACCACCTCAACACTACAATAACTTCATGTTGAAGAGAACAGCCAAGGATTGTCTGTGTCTGAAATGAATCCAGCAGATATGTTTCTGCACTGTTACTTGCACGGTGGAAAAGAAAACAGTTTACTGACTTTGACTCCACACAAGTAATACGTTTAAACACGACTCACATCAGAGAAATACTGTTCAATTATTTCAAAGGCCAGCTTGTAGATTTCTTCAGTAGGGTTCTGCTGCTGGGCTTCAATTTTGTCTAGACCTGGAAAACAAACCAAAGGAACAAGATGACATGGTGGATGTTCATATATATGTACAAATGTGCAACAGCAATATCCCATGGAATATCAAAATGAATAACAACTAGAAACAATGATAGCCAACAACTTGCTTTCTACTGTTTTACATTCTTTAAGATCAAACACAGCGACCTATAGAGTTCAACAGCAAAAGACAACCTTCATCAACTTGAACATACCAATTTCTGATAGCAAACACTTTAAATGTCACATACACCATAAGACCCACATACACCCTGGGAACCACAAAGACTGTAGGACCCTCATACACTCTAGGAATACACTCTAGCAACCACATACACTCTGGGGACCATACACACTCTGGAAGTAGCATACACTCTGAGAACCAACCCTAAATACTCTGGGAACTATAAACTCTCTGGGAATTTGGGAGTTTTTAATACTTTCTGAATAATACATTTCTGGAACCAAGGTACACTCAGGGAACACTTAACACTGAGACCCACATACTCTGGAAGCCTAAATCTCTGTGACTGACATACACTCTGGGGAACCACAAACCCTCCAGGAACCACATACAATTTGGGACCCACGTACACTCTAGGAACTGTACACTCTCTGGGAGCCACATACACTCTGTGAGCCATCTACACTCTGGGACCCACATACACTTACCATTTTGAAGTTTGAAATTTTAACATTTTATCAATGTAGTGACCCACCTATCAGAGCAGTTAATTGATTAAAACTTTTTATCCTTTAAAAGAATGCAGATGAACAAAACTCTGAACCAAGGTGAAGTCTTCAGCTGACCGAACTGAGCTGAGAGCATCAAGCATACATTCACCCTGTGACACATCGGCTGGTTATCTCGGGATTCTAATTACTGCTTTCACATCTTTTTGCGAGATGAGGCAACCTTGCCATGCACTAGACGCCACGTTTGAAATATCAACAAGAATTTGGAACAAGACAACTCACCTCCAGCTTGTTCAATCATTTCTGCGATGACGGGGTAATTTTCTCCTGCCATCTTCAGGATGTTATTGATACCATCCAGACAAACCTGGACAATTTGTGGGTCTTTAACAGTGAGGAGGTTGCACAGTGGTGGGATGACCTTCTGCTCAACTAGGACAACTACTTGCTCCTTTCTGCCACTGATGGTCAGATTGCTCACAGCCCATGCTGCTTCCTTCTGAGTTTGAAAGTCACCCTGGAAAAGAGAGCAAATATGTTCTTTTGAAAACGTTGACAAACTCTATTTGCAGACTACCATGTCATGAACCATACCCTTACCTGTCCCAACATCACACATAAACTCTATCTAACCATCCAAATGCTGTTCACTCCAAACCAATAACTTAACAGTTTTCCAGTGTGAATGGCTCTTCCCAATTAGGGCTACAGTTTTAATGTATACCATGGAAGCTCTTTGATCAACACACAAATTAGTGGCATACCTTACAAATCCACGCCACAGTGGCACATCATTTATTGTATTCTTGATAGGTTTGCAGTTCATCTGCAGTCACTGAAATAATTCTCTACTGTGACTGATGTCAAGTGGCATCTGACAAATAAGGTCACATCTGCCTTACAACATGATGGCCAACATTTCCACTTTGACACTGGCTGACATATAATCAAACTCACAGACATAAACTATGGGAACAGATCACAGTGCCCAGTCTAACATCTTCATCTTCCTACTACTTGTAACGTGATACTCTACTACAAGATTACAACATTTCTGTAGAGTACAGGACTCTTTTAGAGTGGAAGATTCATGAATGTTCTAGCAGACAAACCTCTCATTTTCTCATACAAAATAGTACTTGATATTACAGGTGGGACTTTTAACATTGCTTGTGGGGTAGAAAAAGAGCAACAAAAAAAAAACTAAGTGGATCAAAGCTACATTCTGTCAACAGCACAAGACATTCCCATCAATCAACCCTAAGTGCTAACTGAGAATTTTCCGTTGAGTTTCAAAATTTGATGATGTTACTTGCCTAAGCTGACCAAGCCACCAATGACTTTGTGACATCTACCATCTACCAAAAATAATGACAACTTCTTCTGATGGGACTGAGATATTTCCAAAAGTCTGATGAAAAAACTTTATTTGTGAAGATAACCATCAATCTAACAAAATTTTCTTTCTATTTGGATTATGATAGCATATCATAATCTAATGCAGCCATACTCTCCTTTTGCGAAGTTCTTATGTTAAGCCTTTGTTTTGAGTGCGCTAAGTCTTAAGCACTCCCTTGCCTCGTATGCCCTGAAAACAAAGATCACATATTTCTCAACTGATATCATTACTTATTTCTGATGAACTCGTGAAATATGTTTTGCAAATTTAGTTCAATATAATGATTACAAATATTGACAAATCAGTAAATACTGGCATTCGATTTCGAACTTTTGGTACGAGTGCGGAGGATGGATACAGCAATTGCGTGACGTGATCAGTAAGTCTGAAATACAATCGAAAACGTTATCGCCTTGTCGATCATACTAAGTACATGCAGCAGAGCACGCATATGTAACATGCACAGACTCTGTGCATCGAGTAAGATACGCCTAACTTTTACGTAGGCTACACACGGGTAGTAATCCTATAAATTACAACGTTGCGTAAGGTCTCCAGTAATTTAATTATATCTTGAGCAGTACTCTTGCAGGATTACATTATTCCAAAATGTGGGTTCAGAAAAAGAAAATTTAGGTTAAAAGTTACTAGAGACCCAGGCAACGGTCGGTAATTATTTTCATTGGGCCTCATGCTGTTCACGACAATGCCATTAGCTCATTTTGCGATATCAGCTAGCCTAGGCCTATATAGGATAAATTCAGTCACTGGTTGGCTATCAAACTTAATGTTAGGGTAAGTTATGCTTAAGACCTAATAAATGGACCCGGGTCTGTTCGAGAAACGCAAGTAGAGGGGTGTTTTCAGAAGGGGTATTATTTGAAGGTCTGTCATTGGAAGGTTAAACATTTGGACAAATTTGAGCTACAGTACCATTGGGTAGCCTACTGTTTGCCGTATAGGCGTAGTAAAACTGAAAATTGTGATAGCACGCAAACCATGAGCCTTGTAATTCCGACAATTGAAGCTGTAGCCTTACGATTTATTTGCCTCCATCAGCTGTATCAGAATCTCGTCTGTATGATGAAGCATATTGTAATCCTTGAAACCATCGGTTTTTTTTTTTTTCAAGTTGGCAAAATCTACAGCTGGCTGCTGAATCTTGTCTGCTAAGAGCAAAGCAACTGGCTTAGTTTGATGAACTATGATATGCATGTGAGGAAGACCATGACCATGCAAGTATTGAGACTTCCTATAAAAATTGAGCGACCACGGTCAAATATACTGTTTAATGTTCACTGGTCAGTGAACACTGACCAGTATTCAGGGGGGAGTGGATCGCCCCCTAAATCTCTCCGGACCTGCGACTTCAGGGCTTCCACGGCGATGTTGATTCCGAGAATTGAAACTTACCTGATCCAAGAGCCTGACAATATCTGGGATGAGACCGGCATCAATGACGAGCTGGACCTGCCTCTGATTGCCAGCTGTTATGTTAGACAAGAACCACACTGCCTCCTGGAGATGAAAAACAGAGAAGACAAAAGATATTATTTATTTTTAATTTTCATTTTTTGTCCTTTTACAGTATCACATGAATAGGAATGGAAATTTGGACTTCCTGCCATCTTCTATTCCACCCCTACTAGAGAAAAAAAGAGAAACAGATGCTAATTGTTCAGTGACCACATTTGTCACGTTAACTTTCTTTTCTTTTTGTGATTTTTTAATCAGAAAGTTAAATATTACTGGCAGAGTTCACGTACACAGTGACTTCTTTAGCACACAGAGCGCTTCGTCAACAATTTCCAAATCTGTTGCGTAACTGTTGCACAGAAGAATGTACTGTTATAAGTAAACTGAAATTAATTAGACATACGTGGACAAGTATCAGTAATATGTGAAGAACATCCTTACATACAATGCGAACGTTGATTGGTGTCTGCATATAAACTTGCATGGACAGAAGAAAATACCCTCTACCCAGGGAAACACCCCACCCCCTTTCCCCAGGGAAGAGAATGTTACATTCCTTTTTCTCTTGGTTCAAAGATCCTTTCTCTTAAATGGCAGTGACTCACCTTGTTGATCTTTTCCTTTTTGTGAGCGAGCAGAGCAGGGAAATGTTTTAATGCTTCACAATCCAGAACCACTTGTGTCTGCTCATCCGTCCCAGTGACTATATTCCCAACTGCCCTGAGAGCAGCCGTCTGAAGATATGAGCACATCAAAACAAAATATGAAGACGGTGCATTAACTTTTAAACAATTACTCCAAGAGCAACCACATGAACAAAGACACAACAAATTATGAAGCTGTGTGTCTCATCACTTCCCAGCAGCGTTGTTTGATTTAAATGAAGTCGACTGAACCACGATTTTAATTTGATTAATTTGATTAAAATCCAGCAAATTGATTTAAATCACAGATTCAAATCATGATTTAAAAAAAAAAATAAAATCAACAGCCCTGCTTTCAAGTAAAAGTACAATGAAGAAAATCTAACAAAAGGAGAACTGCATAGCATTAGTCTTCCACCATGGATACAGTCCATTCCATCATTTTTCTTTTCAAAGTAAAAATCATCCGACTTAGAAAATGAAAGGTATCTTTATTTCTGGTCAATCCAATCATCATCAAAACTATAAGACATGAATGGAACACAACAAAACTCTTTGTTTGACATTATCAGAAAGTGTGTACATGGTGGTTGGTGCTCCGAAGTTCTGGAAATTTAGTTACACTCACCTGAACTTTGACCTCTGGATGAGACAGTAAGTTGACTAAATTTTGTACTACTCCAGAATCAATGACCATTTGGATCTGATTATTTCCACCGTCCGTTAAGTAAGACAAAGCCCACACTGTATCTACCAGAATCTGTAAGAAAGATTGACCACACAATTCAAAATTGCATTTTCCAGTCCTTTCATAACCAGTGCGCTCAACTAGATATCAAAACAAAACTGAGATATTTCATAATTAGAAGAGTCCCATGCATGACAGAAAGCTCAATGTTCTTTTGTTTATGTATATTTTGTTTTTAGTAACATACAATTTCTAGCGAACCAAAAAATTTGTAACTTGCAGGGGACACCCCGGAGTTTGAAGATCACAACTTGTTCAAATCCTTGTCTCAAAGGAAAGATGTCGCTGAACTTTGGTAAGTGTTATGTTGTTACGAACCTGACACAAACCTTCAGCAGTGTTCATATTCGTACTAAAATATGAGCTGGAAAATGCGGCATACATCTAACATATCTCTTTGCATTTTCTCTCTCCAAGTTGAGTATGAGCATATACCCTCAACAGATTTGTGTTGAAAAATTATCTACTAATGACAAGTTTTGTCATAAAGTGCCCCAGGAGAGAAAAAAACAAGAAAGCCAAAGGCTTAGTGATTCCTTGCCACTAATACATGCACTTCCATTAATTTTTTTTCAAGTTGCAGTTTACTGTAGTAACCACAGGATATACCAGATGACGCCATCAATACTGCACACCATTTTCCAATACCTGCTGTATGCATGTAATGTAAGATAACACTGGGAGCCAACAATTCTCTAGCCTGCACAGTGGTAGCCTAGGTACAGTACAAATTTCCCAGGAACAAGAGAAATACTCATATGACACTTGAAATGACTGCCAATTATATAAACTACATAAATTCCTCCATCTACCCCATCATATGACCAAGTAATAACTTATTTATCTCTATTGCACAATAAGACTTTTCCCTAACAGAAATCTTCCAAGTGCAACTGTCTCCACTTCAGAAAACAAATCTATTCTACATTGTTTGATGACAGAAGGAGCCCTGTATCTCAGATAATGATTCCTCTGGGAAAGATAAGGGTCAACCTTTCTCCCATTTTCCAGAGAGGTCATTGGTCAATCACCATTTTCAGATCAAACAAATGTCTCAGATGGAATTAAAAGCCAATTATGGCTTTGAAAACTAAGTGAGCACTTTTAACTGTCAAAACAAAAGTAATAAATAAAAGAAGCATGATACCAAATACTGTACAGCTGAATTGGGGACTAAATAGAAACTCAAAGGTGTATTGTACCTGCTGAACTTAATTAACCATATTGGGCTTTTAGATACTTTACAGATGCTTTCAGAATACAGTATTTTATCAGAAACCAGCATGATGCCAGCTGAAGATCCTTAGATGTAGTTTCATCATTATATGCCAAAGACTTGTGAAATTAGTACAGCAACTACACTTCATTACCTAACTGACAGGTAAAAGTTTTCAAATTGGAACTTCCTAAATGTGCAAGCATTGCTAGTCTTTGCTTGGAAGGGAGCTCAAATACCTTCCACCCATAGGAAAATACTGAAGGAGAGAAACATCAGCAAAGGTCTTGACACTTTGTACTCAAGGACCTCAGATGACCTTTGATCCACATCAAAACTTAAACCAGTAATTATATTTATATACTCCATCTAAAAAAGAACAACTTCAAAGTGTGAAATTGTTTCCCCTTTGTAAATATTGAAATTATCTCCTCCTTTGTAAACAGTGTGTTTACAAGTTTTTTTTCATGTTACGACCTCTGATGACCCCACATGACCTCTATCACAAGACACACCCTCACCTTTTTTACTCAGAAAGTCCTACATACCCTCGAAGGTCAAAGTTTGTGCAATGTGCAGTTCATGAGGTACTGCAAACATGTTTTGTCTATAGTCTGTCTGCAGATGACCTCTGGTGACCTTTGGCATCCACCAAAATCAATCCCAGTCAAGATCTTTAAATGTCCTCCCCACACACTGACTTTGAACTCTCTTGCACATTCCCTTCAAAAGATACAGTGTTCACAAGCTTTTCACATTATGACTTCTGATGACCCCAGATGACCTTTGACCTACAAGAATACCCTCACAATCACACTTACTTACAGGGCAGTACATGCCACCCAAGTTTGAAAATGATGCAACTTATCGTTTCTGAGATACTGCAAACATAGTTTGTACACATTCTGCCTGATGGTGACCTCAGATGACCTTTGACCTTCACCGAAAACAATCCCAGCCGAGATCTTCATATGTTCTATCAACACACCAACTTTGACCAACCTTGCACTTTCCCTTCAAAAGCTAGAGTGTTCAAAAGATTTTGCTCACACATATACATACACACATACACACACACACACATATGCACGCACATACACCGAATCACCATCGCAAAGATTCCTTGCCCGCCTTCGGCAAGGAATCAAAAACTGTTATGCTTTTAATTTTTCTCATGTTGAAGTCCCATAGGTAATAGTCATGAGTGTGTGTTTTATTCCTCTCCTTGGCTCTTCAGTCAGTCTGAGAGACTTATCACGGGTACAGGCCCACAATCCCCCACATGTATGCTACTGCTTGAATGTGATGTAATAAATCAACAGTCTGATTACCAAAAAAACCACTAAAGGCAATTTTCATAATTTGCAATATCACTTCCAGAAAATCTGTCATAACTGTTAAACCTGACCATTATCTACCCTGCAAGGATTTGTGAAGCACTTACACTGGTGTCTTTATGCAAGATCAAGGTGCCAAGCCCTGCTAATATTTCTTGGATGACATCCAGTGGGGGAGGAGGATCTTTGTTCCTACACATGTTGACTAGTACCCAGGTGACATTCCTGAGGAAGGACAGAGGTATATGAGGGTTGATGAAGCTGAGTAGAGGTTGAACGACGCCCTCCTTGATGCAGTAGTCTCGGCAAGCTGGACCATCACCTGCAAAGCGACAGAGAGTTTGATAGTTAGGACAAGTTTTCCAATGAAGATTGCACACAACATTAACACTATTTTTGGGACAAGCATGGCTGTATAATTGACGTAATTACTCAGACAACTTATTTTGACATGTGAAGGCGAATTACAACAAGCTTCAATTCAAGCAATTCAATGAATATATATGGACTCGTAGGTCACTCACATATCACAAATTTGGATCACATCCACATGTGCAAGTGGTTGATGAAGAACCTGCTCTTTGAATAATATCACTATCATGCAAAGAAAATAACCAATTGAGACACTGTTCATTGCAGTGGCCCAGCTGTAGATGGAACATGACATTACATGACATTTGGCATAAGGTCCCATTTCCCCCACCCTCCCTCCCCCTCCTTCCTCTCCCAAATTCCTACATGTGACTAGAATTCAACTTTTCAAAGGTGGATTACAATAACCAAATGAATTTTATAAACAGGCACGGCAAATATAAAGTGATTTACACAAGCTCCCCCTCCCCCCACATCTTTACCTGGTGTGAATGTAAACTGTGCGACTGGTAACTGTTAACCGCTGCTGGGGGATTTGAAAATATTATTCAATACTGTACCTGTTCAACTTACTGTTGTGCTGGAACAGTTCAACTGTGGACAATGGGTGATGTGTTTGCAACGTGTAATAAAGATTACAGCAAATCCTATGTTGTGCATCTTAAATGTGTGATGATATGCAAATCTTGGTAAACAATACTTTTCAAAACACAAATTCTATTAATACCATGGACACAATTTCTAGAAATTTCCCAAATAGTAGAGATTTCCGCAGAGCAGATTTTCCAGCAAAAGCGCAAGACCTTTTGTCCTGGTCAATCGAGACCGTTTACAGTGACTGAAGGGTTTCTACTGTCAAAGTCACAGGGTCTCAACTTACCAATTATATTTCCTAGAGCCCATACTGCTTGTTCACAAACATTCTGATGCATGGAACTCAACAGGTTCTTGAAATGAGGGACTGCGTTGGCATTTACAACACTTTGAGTCTGCTCCGACGTTCCGGACGCTATGTTTGTGAGTGCCCAAGCGGCTTCGAACTGAAGGGGCGGGCTGTGGGAGAAGGGGACAGCAGTAAAAAATTAGATACGGCTCAACGTGAAGAACAAATCACATGTCAAACAAGAACTTCATTTGATACTAGACAATATGAGACCAAAGCAGGGGGGGAGACAAGAGCACAATATCATTGACCATGAATTTAAGTAACAAGAATCCACGACAAATCCACAGAGTACCAATGAACATTATTTTCACTGGAAATATATACTCACCAATTACTTTCTTGAAGCAACCACTGCAATCCAAACACATCAGTACAACTTATCATTTCTATGACTTAGAATATTTATAAAAAAAAAGGAACCATTTTTCCTTTTAAAGAAACACCAGGAAAAAAACACAGAAAGGATGACATCTGACCAAAAGTGAATAAGTCTTTGCCAGATTACAGACAAAGAGCTAATCATGAATACTTGGACTTAACTGTGGTCCTTCACTTTTTCTCTCGAGATTGAGCTCATGAACAATGACGTTGAACTCATGAACAATTAAAAAAGCATCTTACTTGTCATGTCTCTGCAGGCATGCCACTAAAACGGGAAGAATTCCAGATTCAATTAGACTGTCGATTGGGGGATTTCGATCACTTGACAAGAGTTTGCGAGCTGTTTGCACTGCACCAAGCTGAAGTCCCGGCTCATCACTTGCAGCATTTTGGACAATCTGGGCATATGAGGTGTTTTGCTGAAGGAAATAATGACTGTTATTTAAAAGAATCAATGACAGGAATACTGAACTGCTTACAATCTGCACTCTCGTCTTCTGCAAGACACAATTGATCATCAGTGTATAAAGGGTATGGGAGGAGGAGACAGGGGCAATAAGCAAGAACACTCTTGGGTGGATTAGTTAAAATTCTATTGATGTCAAAAAGAAAAAGCCGTAGCTGCAAGGGACTCATTGGCATCACACTAGATTGTGAGTGATTAACTATGGTCACCCTGCTCACACAACATGTAAAGCTAAATTTGCATGACAATCTCTTGCAATTTCTGTCCCAATATTATGGTACAGATATTCTACTACAAAACATGTAACTACACCACTCCAGATGAAAATAATCGTCACCAACTCCCAGATTAATGAGTCAAGTAAAAGCTATCACGTGGCAGGAAATGCGTTTTGAAGAATAATTCTAGTGTATAATTGATGGTAAAATTAACTAGCACCACTGTCTCCGAGGTGGTATTCATTCACTTCCCTTCAGAAATCACACTCTTATGATAACCTTCTAAGTTCCTAAACATTAAATTGATGAAATTTCTAGCACCACCAACATTTTCTTCAATAGAAAAAGAGTAAGTCAATCAGACAAGGAGGATTACACCTGTCTCGGTTGAGTCATACATGAATGAACATTCTTTACTGAGTGAATAATTAACGATTCAAGTTGGCTTTGGAAACTTCGTGACCAGACACTTTTTTACATTTACAATAATTCATGTGCACATTACCAGAACATGCAACAGGGGAAAAAATTCAGTCCTCATAACAGGTGGATTTCAAACTTGACTAATTATGCTTACTAAAATTATTATATACACGGTCATGTGACTGTACCCTAAATTATATCAACTCAGTGTGCCCCTTTAAAGATGCATACTATTAATCAGAAAGGGCTAACTTACAAGTTGTGATTCTTCTTCAGAATCTGTGCCACTCAGTGGTGGTACATTTCTTCTTTTGAGGACTATGTGATCCCTTTTCGTTTTCCTTAGTTCGACTGTAACATTGGTTCTCCTTCTTCTCATTTCCTGGGGGAAAAAAAAGGATTTAAGTAATGAATACATTAAAAGTTAACAAAGTAATAACAAAAACATCACATCAATTTAGAACAAACAAATTGGTCCAGGTTAAATGCTTATTCATAAAAGTGCACCAGGTACAGTAAAAAAGCTACACATTTCCTCAAATGCACAGACATGAAAAATTGATGCAATTTCACCAATGCTCAGAAAAAAGCACACCTCATAAGATAATCAAAGCCACAAAGAACTACGGTAACCTCACATTACATTACTAGTGTGTACTGTGACATTGAACGAAATTGCCACCGTTATGCTCCAGTAATATTTTAATTAAAAAATTTTGGCATCACAAAAAGGGAGACAACTCAAAGCAACATTATTAGTGAGTTAAGTATCATCAACAGCAAAAATTATTTCTGAATTTTGCAGTCAGGTACCAAGACTGGCAAACATGATAACATACATGATGAAAACCATGAATGAAATACCCTTCATTAGATAACATCGTAGGTGTTACCTTGTTCAGCCTGATACAGTTAACACACTTCAGCAAGGTCTATGCTAATACCAGCAATGAGTTTCATCATACTGAAGCTTAATTTGCCACAGTGCTTACCATCCACATTGGATGTTCCTTTAGAATGAGGATCACATCATGTAAATACTGTGACATATTGGTAACATTCTTAACCCTTGTTTCCAATGGTTACAGCTCAGCAGTAAGTGCAGTAAGTGGTTACAGTGTAGCAGCTTAGTGGTAAGGAGCTTCAGGGCATTCAGACTAACTCAGTAAGTGGATTTTCCTTTTCTTTAGTTCGTCTTTGACTCAATTGGTTAATAATGGATACTACATGAAGTGCCATCTGGCCATTAGTGATTTCAACCACCTTATTCTTTTGTGTCTACAGGTGTAATAATGTTATTGCTACTGCAGCCTGTGAATGTCCATTAAGTTATTCCCAGAAAATTTACAAATAAATTACATCAATTTTTGCAGTCCATGACAATCTCTTCATGACATCCCTTTAATCATCCTGTTTCATTTCATACTTAGGTGGTAATGCTAGCAAATCAATCAATCAAATATTCCAATGAATGAGCATATAGAATCCATGTGGGAAAAAAATTAAGGTAGTGCAGCCCGCACTAACATAAGGGTTAAACTATATCCCCACTCAAGCACTGCTTTTTCCTGGTAAAATCCAAGAATGTTGCATTATATGAAAGAAACTTTACTGTAGCAGGAGAATTTGAAATCTAATTTCTTTCAAGGTTTCTTTTTTGCAATGTCTCAACTGGTGCATATAATAACCTACTGCAACACAAATGTAAAACAGCAAAAACACAGCTCAAAAGTACTGTTTACTTCTCACATCCTGCAAAGCTATCTGTTACTTTAGGATTAGAGAATGAGCATTTTAGTCAGGGATGACTATGTTGGGAAGTAAAGTGGAGAAATAGCATATCTCAATGCTCAAAAATAAGTACTGTAGGCCAAAAGATTTGTGACACTGCTATAAATTACAGGCCAAACTCATTGGGCTACTTCTAGCAAGCATATACTTTCATTGTCTAACATCTCACAAATGTTATAACAATTTGAATCAGTAAGAATATTTATCAGAAGCTCCTTAGCTGTTCATAAGACACTTTTGTAGGATTCTTTTCACTAAGATTACAAGCTGGGCGTAACTTTGGACCTATGTTATGCACATAAATTTAGGTTCAAGAACATTAGGAACATGTCTGAATCCAGTGGTTTGTAGGGATATGTCCATCGAACATTTGACAAGTGCATTTTGGCAAAGTAAATGGTCACTAGTAGGAGTTACAGTTCTGAGTATGCATGTTGGTGTACGCATTTTAACCAAACTTTGCACATTAGACCTTACCTGTTAACATTAAAACATTTTGTGAGTTGATATAGGACTTAACTAGGCCTAAGCCAAGGTGTCACATCATTTCTAACACTAATACAAAGACTAACTCTAATGTTAAAATAGGTGAACGTGAATTATTAATAAAAGAATAGTCCAATGTTCAAAATGGAATAAAATCCACAATAATATGAAATGAAACATCTCAACAACTCTCAATCTGATCAGAGACTCTGTGCGTAGAAATGGAACACTGAAAGTGCAAATATTTTTAAAAGAAGGACCAAACCTTTGTTGTTTTACTCAAACAGCAACAACAAGTGGCTTTGTCTGACATTTTCCAAGGCACTGAAGTTGGTCATTCTGTTGCAACTGGGCAAAGTGGAAAGTTTTTCTTAATGCCATTAAATTCAGACGATTATCTTTCTTCTAATTTAGATTCTTGACAAAATTTGGTGAATGGGAATCACATTTTGAAACTTATTTCATGCTTAACTTTAAAAATATGCGTTGAATTTTGGATGAGAGCCATACGTTTTTCAAAACATTTGTCGAAGAGAAATATCAACTGACGCCACTAGTACCAGTTGAGCAAATCAACTCAAAGGCACAGCCAGAGCTACTACTGTACTAAAGCTAATTCCATGCTTGAAGAACCTCATGATTTAATTTATGTGAGACTTTCGAATTTGGAGTCATGCAGGATTCAATAAAGTGTCCTTCTAAAGTAGCCAATTACCAGAGATCACCAAAATGCCTAGCAGGCAGCATTTTGAAGTTAAGGCCCAATGAGCTTATGCAGTGAGTTGAGTATAGTGTGCAGGGGTGTGGGTTGTAAACACACCAGTCTGCATTCCATGAACTAGAAAGCAAAGATTTTTGGCATGAGCACCAACTCTATGCTGGCATAGCAGTGGCAAAATGTTTACCTCAGTCTGCTGGCATGCTTGAAAAAAAATCAGCCTCCGTGGACAACTTGTAAAGCCTAGCCTAATCACTCAAATCACTGAACACTTTGTACTGCAAACTACAAAACCACAATTACAAAAGTTTCTGCTGTAGTTTGTTTTCACTTAATTCACATTATGTCTGGTACAACTGCAGACACAACGTCTCACTTAAAAATACCACTGACACTCTGAAGGCAGTTAAGTGCTTCCAGACCTGCAGCTCCATGGACGGCCACTGTGACTACCACTGCGCCTCCACTCCAGACTGGTGGCTCAGTGGACTTCAGAAAAATAGACACAGGCCGCATCTTCAGTTGTTCTCAAAATGATCGCAACTCTATGGGTGTCCACTGTGTGCAACTAGGGCCACGCCTCCACGTCAGATTGGAGGCAGGGTGGAATTCAGAAAAAATAGGCACACACCGCATGCTCAACCTTTCTCAAAATGATTGCATCTCCATGGACGGCCACTGCAACTACAACTGCACCTCCACTCCAGATTGGAGGCTCAGTGGACAAAATAGACACAGGACGCATGCTTAGTCATTCTCAAAATGATTGCACCTCCATGAGCAGTCACTGCCAACTACAACTGTGTCTCCACCCCAGACTGGAGGCTCAGTGGACTTAATTTTCAGTAACAAAGACACAGGACGCATGCTCAGTTGACCACTGTGACTGCAACTGCGTTTTTCTCTAGGGTGAGTTAAAGTGGGGTGTTGCATTCTGCAGTCACTACTTAAGTCCAACTCAAAATATGATTATCTCCTGCCAAATATGAAAAAAAGTGTGTAAATGTATGTTTCAAGTTGGAAGCACAATCATCGTACAGCAGGTTACATTCTGTCGCACTATGAGGTATATAGCACCTGTGTTTGTTGGCGTATGAACGCTAACATCGTAGCTATGTACGCTAACAGCTGAGCAAAACTTCAGCATCAGCTTTAGAAGGAAGGCTCCCAGTCCTGGTAAACAATGATCTGCAAAAGTTTGTTTTCACTGAGCGCAGCACTGTGAAAGTTTTATACCATTTTGCAAAGATTATGAATTATGTTAAGCATGAGTCTGTCTAAATGGTTATTTTACTGTAAAATGCTGTAGAATTTCAATGTTTTTGTTGAGCAAGTGGGTGTTGTTTTTGATAGTTAATGCCTTGCCCATTGCAGACCTATGGGTCTGGTAATTTCAAACTGACTGTTGACTAAGCCTAGCCTAGACTATCCTCATCTATGAAAAGATTTTGGTGCAAGCCGGCAAAAGTGCATTCCATGTCAGGTCCACGCCGAAGTTTTTTCCAAAAAAACAATAGAAGACATAAGAAAAATGCCAGCTCCACGCCAAAGATCTTCAGTTCTGAGGGCACGAAATGCAGACTGGCAAGCCGGGACTATTCTTGTATAGAGGGGTGACCGTCGAACGCGCTATTAAGGAAATTTATCATTCCAAGTTTGTGACAGTTCCACCTACAAAAGTCGGAACACTTTCTTATGAACCAGTATTGTCTCAAATGAACATGTATTCATTGCAACGAAGAAGTGTGTCACCGAAGCTGAAATTATCCCACCTTCTTTACGACAATCCAAACAAAATTAACTTTCCCCAAGGTGCCCATCGAGAGCGCCTGCCATTGACTTAGTGAATAAATGACAAAAATGATGGCGTGCTTCACTATTTCAATCTGTCGAACCTAAGCTTGTAAAAGATGTGACTTGTAAATGATAGGCTAGGGGTGCGTTCGACAGGCCCGCACGGTAGTTGGCTACCTTATAATATATGTTACTTAATGTTTGTGCTACTTAACTAGACTAGGCACCAGACATAGGCCAGGCTAAACTAGAGATTTTAAAAAAGCCAACACATTTTTCGGCTAAAATTAGGCTAGCTTAACTTAGGCTAGGCCTACCATTAATGGTTAACTTGTTAGGTCTAATGCATTAACCAAAGTAGGCCTTCTTTCTTGGTTCCTATCACAGTATCAGTATAAGCCTAGGGTGATCAATTACCAAGATACAAGGGTTACATGGACTTAATCATCATTACCAAAGGACTCTTTCACTTTCATTGGGTGGCTAGGCTTGGCCTTAGTCAAACACACTTAACTGGCCTACTATATTTGTTAGTAACTTGCTAAAGGCATGCTATGTTGTGTAATGACTAAGTAATGCAACTTACACTGTACAGCCATGAATGTTAGGCCACCGAGTGCTAAGTTACTGCCTAACGTATTACTGTATTGAAGATAGCAATGACGAAAGAATACGAACTTTGTCAATAAACTTACATCCTGATCACGCCCTTTGTTTTTAAAGCTTTTTATTCGGTTCGTGGATAAATCATCTTGGTTGGCATCGAAAGACATGTTCACGTTATTGTTACCACACACTAAAATACGAATTACCAGAAATAACAGTACGCGTTTTTTTCTTTTGCTTCAATTCCTGCAGGCAAGGAACTTGTGAGAGCCCGGTGAATAAAGAAGTGATCGTTATGTATTGAGAACGTTGATTGGTTGAATTGGGCAGGTTAATCGAAATAAAGGTGTTCCTTTTTTATTCTTTTTTGATAGAATACTACACGAAGACAATATTCAATATTGCAACATCTTTAAAATATTTTTTAATATCATTTCTATCACTTTTGTGTATTAATAGCTGCAATAGTCGTAATTTATCCTTATAAAATTCCAACTACTTTAACCAATCAGGTATGCTTTTAAAGAGCTTTGCCAAAATTCTTTTAACAACAAAGGTCAAAGGTCATTGGAATTGCGCAATTCGTCGGAAGTATGGAAAATACTGCCTCAATGTACGTATTCACCTGTCATTGATCAGAGAGCTGTAGTTATTTGACGTAACGATGATGTATACAGTAAGTTGACCGCCGGGTAGTACTAAACATTACACTTTCCGGCCATTGCATGCGCGAAAACGACAATTTACGACTGGCATGATCAGACATTGTCATCACTGGCGGGACCAAGATTTTTGTTGGGGCCGTATGCAAGCCACTTTCTTTTATTCGATAATATGCTGACCTGAAAATTTCGGAATTTTCTTTTTGGAAAAATTTTCATTTATGATTTTCAAGTTGATGATACATTTGCTGATATCACAAATTCATTTGATGAAACAATTAATTCATTTCCTGATATCACCAATTCATGTGATGATACAGGCCCGTATTCACGGGGGGTTCAGGGGGTTCGGACGAACCCCCTCACAAGATCTGGAGTTCCACTCAGCCTATGATAGTAGGCCTATGTTAGCAACATATATAATGAGTTTTAAGTTGTTGGTCATCGTTATCGCCGGGAAAATGTTCCAGCGGTGGTAAAATCGAACCCCCCCCCCCCACTGAAAAAGCCCTGCATAGGTCTACGGGCCTGTGATGATATAGGCTAGGCTACTGCTGATATCAGCAAATGCATTGCTGATATCAGCAAATAATGATATCACCCGAACTTGAAGGAATTGGCCTGGCCATGATCAGCAATTCCAACATAGGCCTATCAATGATTAGGGACTAGGCCTAATTGGTGACAGGCCTATGACGGAGGTCATTATGAGGTCTCGAACTGCTGATAACCAAAGGATTTGTTGATATCATCAATTCATTGCATATGTCATCAATTAGGCTAACTCACTTGCTGATTGAATTGAATTAGTGATAGGCTATGCTGAAATGGCATGCAGCAGCAATTCATTTGATGATATCAGCAATTCATTGGCTGATATCAACAATTCATGCGTAAATTTGCTTGTGAGGAAGATCATTGAGAGATTCATTAGAGTTCTCCACGCCAAATGGGAAAGAAAGCCTTCAGATCAATCGGCCTACCTGCAACATTGAAGTTATGATTGCACTAGGCCTACTAGGAATTGTACACAGGGTAATCAGTCCTCTCAACTTCTGCTTTTCTGAAGTACAGATATGCGCGGGACAGAGCTCACAAGAAACCGTGCACAATCTGGTTACTTAGCAGGGCCAGTAGGCTACCACTGTACAGTTACAACAGCAAAGCATCTGTACTGACGTAGGCCTATCTAAGTTTACTATACTTTTAGTGAGTAATTGACGTGTCAACTCTCTGTTGTAGCCTAATTAACAACTCAGTTTATTCCTGAACAGCCATTTTCAGCCTTGTGCCCTCATCAGACTGTAAATTTTGGCTGATATCAGTGATTCACTCCTGACAAACGCGACAACACATTCCGTCCATGAGAACTACCTATTTTGCGGCTCAACACGGTTGAATTCAGTACTGATATATCAAATGATTCGGTGATATCAAGAAATAAATTGATATCAACAAGTTAATAAGATCAGCAATTAATTTGTTGATATCAGCAAATGATTTGTTGATATCATCAAATTTATTAGTGCCGGGCCAATGTGATGATATCAACAAATAATTGGTAATATCAGCAAATAATTGGTAATTTCAACAAATAATTGGTGTTATCAGCAATCAATTGGTGGTATCAACAATCAACTCTATCAACAATTCATTTGGTGATATCAGCAATAATTCGATGGCGGGTACAACTGATCTGATATGAATGATATGGATACTGGTATGCCAGATCCACATTAAGGGAGCCAGGCAGTGGGACCCATATTTCCGGGGGTAAAGACAGAGAGGCACACTGGGGACATTCATCCCCTTAAGAAAAAGGATAAAAAATTCAAAGTAAAAGAAAAAGTATAGGCTAAACACAATGAAAACGAAAATTAAAATGCCGTAAGCCTACACAATGCGTTATGATTGCCATAGTAATTGTAAGCTACCCAGTAGCAAGTCTGAAAGCCCACCGCGATAAGTTTTATTCAGCATTCATATAATTTATCTGTTTTCTGACTCTATTTCAAACTGTCTGCTCCTGAGTACTACAGTCTAAAGTCAAGTTGTTTATCCTCTTTTCTTTGTAAATACTGCATGTTTTGTGTGATTCAAACTTTTGAATAAGCCTTTACTGACTGAAGAGGAAGATGTGACATCTTCAAAAACGTTCGCATCTCAAAATGCCTCTCCGTCGATCAAGAACTTTCTTGTTTGTATTTGCTCACTTATTTCGTTTTACAACTATACAACTCTTCCAAAGTTGAATAGCATAGTAACCTATCTAGGAATCCACTTTTTGTAAGGGAAATACAGCATGGACTTATCGTCATTACTTTGATTGCTTCTCTTCCCTACCCAAGTGCAAACCGGTTACATGCGAGGTAACTTGAGCGCGATTGGCAGTTCTGAGTACATACCGTACTGGAAACAGGGTGCACTTGTGGTACACAACGGTAATCATCGAATAACCATCGATTAGAAGAATTCGTAACGCGAAAATTAGATTTTTTTTTCAAAAAAAAAAAAACGGGATACGTCCTCTGTCCGCTCATGTCAAACAGAAAGATCGTGGCACGTTCATCTCTCCCACTGATACACCAACAAATTACACGAAAAGGGAGAAGTGATGTCAAAAGTATGTTGGTGGTCGTGTATTTGAATAAATTCTCGATATACACTCAGGGCCGTCCCAACTGGTGGGTGTGGGTAATGTCACCCCTCTCCCCCCCCCCCCCAAAAAAAATAAAATTGACAGAGCGACGATAGTCAGGAAATCTGAACTACCAGTTGAAATTTTTCATATCTCAATCTAGCACATTTTATGACATAAAAAATGCCAAATATTGGACCAGATCGTGTCTAAGGTTACCTGGTAATTGCAAATTTTCTCAGTAAATCTGAAATACCATTTAAAATTCTCACATTTCAGTTTAGGAGCGACAATAGTCAGAAAATCTGACATACCACTTGGAATTGTTCATGTCTCGGTCTAGTACATTTAATGACTTCAAAAGACGCTAAATATTTCACTAGATTGCGTCTAAGGTTATCTATAGTAGGTGAAAAATTTTCTCAAACAAGGGATGGGAAAACCTCCCCCTTACAGCCCTCTCCCAGACCAACTATCACCCATCTCATGCTTTTCAGCCCATCTAAATACTATTCTACGACATTTTTTTCTCTTCATTTTCAAAATGTATCGGTACGAGAACTAGCTTTACTTTGTCATGCAGTCATAGACGGTTGTAGCAACCTAATAAAAAACGGTAATCGTCAGAGAGTGAAAAGTGTTAAAGTTTTCTAGGACCATATAACATCTCTGGAAAAAATGACTGCAATAGATGTCAAACATTGCACCAGATTTTGTCTAAGGTTAACTGGTAGTTGAAAATTTGTAAAAAAAAAAGCATATTCTAGAAAAGAGCAACCTAAACTGTAAAGCCAAAGATTTTCTGTCCCGCGTTGCTGCTGATGACACCCCGCTTAGCCGATGAGTCCTGCCGGCGCGTTGCCCGTGAAAAGCCTTCGCCCAAAGCCATCTGTAAATAAATGACTCTGCCTTCGCCCCCAGGCTAATCCCCTCCTCCCTTAACCTTTGCTGAAGAACCCTGGATAAGAACCTTATATGTCATATCAGTAACGTGTAGGCAATATGTGGCCCCAATCATCCCGATCAACCCTGGCGTTGTCATGGTAATTTCTGTTTAGGCCCTACACTCTATTCACGTTCATCTTCTGCCTAGCTCACTATTTTTTTTTTTCAAAACTTCACAGAGGATTTTGAACGTCTTCCCATGGGACGTTTTCCTTGGCATTCCTTCATGTATGAATTACCATTTTCCATAGTTTACATTAACTAGAGCAGCATATACCTCCGATTATTTAACGTTCCTTTGTAAGGATGTCATGAATATGCTAGAAACCGTTCAATTGTGACTGAAGAAATTGACAACGAAAAACAGAAAGGTTTGAATCTGGTCCATGTATCTGGTGTTGACAAAATCTTAGACTTCTGCCACTTAGTTCATTTGTACGCCATCCATTGCTAACAATGTAACGAAGTAAATGTATTCATTTATGTCAATTAAACAGTTGTTTGAGTTTTGGCCCACCTTCTCTAAAAATGTGAGCTGCTAAACACGTGGGATGAAAGCGTTGTTCTGTGCGAACTACTTGTGTAAGGATCAGTTGATTTAATCATGTTGCCAGGTGAATGCTATTGAACTATTGGATAGCCTAATAAAATTAATGAAATACCTTTGAACTAATTGAGCAGCTTATTGGTGTTCGATTTGGTGAGTCTTAGGGTATTAGACTATTAAATTAAGCACAACCTCCCCCCCCCCCCGGCATCTGATATTAATCTTTTTCACTTCTTCTTTCTTGACATTCTTGACATCATTTTCTCTCAACATGAGAATAGACACAATTGAGTTGAAACCCTCAAAGCTAATCTGTCCTTAACTATCATAGCAATTATCAATCACCAAATCGAAGGACTGCTGCCCTGGGCCCACCCGGATCCAAACAAAGAATCGAAATATCTATAATTTATGCAAGTACCGTGTGCAAAACGATGGGAGAAAATCTATTTCTTCCAGGTTTCAGGGGCTCATTTGGTCGATAATTTGTTAAAAGGATTCCTTATACGTATATCCACCTTCATTAGTAACATCTTTTCCTTACATGCATAGATGCATGATGGAGAAGTTTAATACACATTGACAATGGACCGAGGCCCTGACATCATTTTTAGAAGAAACTCAGAATGTCCAGCTAGCGTGACAATATCTCTATACATGTATTGTATTGAGATAATAATTGTAGACATGATATCCTTCTTTTAAGGCTGGGGGGATGCAGCTTAGAACACTCGGGAAACGCCTTTTCCGGCTATCTGGAGAGTTTGCAAAACCCCAGTTTTCTTGTACGCCACAAATCAACCCTTAGAACTTAGAAAATAGTTATCACTTTAACATTAACAAACAAAACTGAACAAAAATTCTCCCCCTTTCCCCCCCCCCCCTCCCAAAAAAAGTATCTAGGCTTCCGTACGCCTACGTGCTCAGGCCCCAGATATTTTCCAATTCTCAAAGAAAAAAATGAAAAAGATGCCTAACTCATTGTGACTCTTGTATAACCTCAACTTCCAACTGATATGTAATACCATTTGTCCTGCATGTATCTTTTTCACATGAATTGAGGAATTGCAGACATGATATCTTTATTTCAAGACCCAGAATTAAAATCCCTTTTCTTGACATCTGAAAGCCAACACTTTCTTTAATGCTCCGAGCCAACCAATTCAAAGGTGGCGCCCCGCATAGATAGTCCTGCCATTACCCCACCGACTAACCTCCCCCGACCCAGGTCTATTTGAAAACCAATTTATGCTACATTTATTTGTAGGGGTAGATGCAGAGGATTAAGGCGTAAAAAATAAGAAAAAAATTGGCTTTTAAATGCCATTTACGGCATCTCGGAGGTGCTTTCAGATATAAAAAAATTTGGTGCGCTCCACGCCAATCGAAGATGTCGTGCGGCTCCGCTTGGATAGTAGATGCAGACTATACCTTTAATTTTTTTTTTTGGGGGGGGCTTTTTTTTTTCGCTTGCGCTGATCTCATGATGTTCGGCCACCGAACGCGATTTAATACGTGGAAACATTATATATAAAAGCAATCCAAACCATTACCATTTTTTCAGAGATTGATGTTCTCCTAGATAATTTAAAAAGTGCAGATCATTATATCAAGGTTGGGTATCTGCAGCTTAGGAGGGCCGAGAAATGCCGCCAACTGCGCCAACTCCGCTTAGATAGTCCTGCCGCGCATGTCCCCTGACGAGTCCAACCCCGCCCCTGATGCTCATTTTACAGACAGTATGTACCAAAAAGAGCACTATCTTTGCTGGATACCGATCAATTTTTGATGATAAATTAAAAAATATTATAATGAATGGTGAAATGTCTCGCTAGATTTGCACATTCAGTATATAGATATGCTTCTTTCCAAAGCTCACAAGTCTGCAAATACCTCGGAGCTCCCGAGGTTTCAATTCTGGTCATGTTAATGGGCGTAACCCCAGACCCGAGGGGAAAACCTATGGTGGCCAATGCGTGTCCAATGTGCCTCAAGTCTTAAGAATAATTCCAGTATGGCACCCTGGTGATGCAGTTTTGATCATTCAAACCTGTGAGTAAGTCATATATGTCCCCACCCCCCCCCCCCACATTTCAATTTGGATTGACGCCCCTTGACAATTCCAGTATTTCCAACCACTTTCTTGTCTCATAATTCCCCCTCCCTTACCGCCTGTCTAAAACTCTTTCGTGCAAACGCAATCGTAATATTCAAGTGCCCCATATGCAAAGACGTGTGTAATCAAAACACACCATCCCTGCAATGTATCTGCAGAGCTATTTTGTATCTTTCGAATTTGCTAGCAATCAAAATGCATAAACAAGAATTTTCCTTACACCTAGCCAAAATGTAACTTTGGATGATGAGTCACTGCCTTTAAATTATCATCTTTGACTTTCTCATCCTTGTTCCTCATCCTCCCCCCCCCCCCCCCCCCCAGAAAACAGGTCGCACGTCGAGTCTCTTGAATCATTACATACAACCCTTGTGACGACACTAGTTCTGAAGATTTTGAGTGGCAGTAATATTAAGAAGATCTAGGGGCATTATTATCCATGGGGGGGGGGGGGAGGGGGGCACTATCCGCGTCAACCGATGGTGACACTCGACTTGGATGGCCTTGCCACAATTCCCTCGCATCCTCCACTTTCTCTAATTTCAGACCCATCCTCCCTCTGCAAAATGTTTTGATCGGCGCCTGTCAACCACATGTGATATTTGTTACCATTTTTCCATAGATTGATTTTTTCCTCATAAATCGAGAAATTGCAGACGTGAGATCCTAATTCCAAGGCTAGGTAAACGTAGCTTAGAACACACGAAAATTACCATTTCCGGCCACGATGGAGGGCCAACTGATGGTGGAGCTCCGCTTATAGTACTATCAGCACTCGTGAATAAATTTGTCATGTTTGAATTAAACATGCGAAAAACACTGACCAAGTCCTGAGATTTGGCAAGCATGTTTTCGGGTACACTACCCTCCAACTGATGGCGGCGCCCCGTTTAGATGGGATAAAGGTGGCATCCACAGAAATAGATAAACCAGAATTATGACATCATGTCAATTACTCACACACACACACACACCCATATACCCCCCCCCCCCCCCCACACACACACACCAAATGAAGCCAAAGATAATACGTCCTTGCCGTGTAAGGCAAAACAGTTCTGTCTACAACACGTACATTTATAATGCACGTACAGAATTTCTTCGTTTGATATCTCACTACATCTCTGCATGAGGAAAACAGAAGTGCCACCGTTTCAGTATTTGAGACAACCTGGAACTATTCAGGGAAACTTGGGTTCCGCGGTTTAGTGGTTTGCGAGTTATGTTATCCCTAACGTTTCCTGTTTCATAGAAACGCCTTTTGCTTAAAGGGAAATAGGGCGTTTGTTTCACAGAAAACTTCCATATTTTTTAAAACAATGTTTGTGGACGCAGAATGATAGATTATTCAAAATAAGGAAGGACAGTAGTCTTCTTTTCAAGAAACAAGTTTCTCACAGATCAGAAACTCAGTTATTTGTTGCTCAACACTAATTTGTTCACCCAAACTTCTCAAAATTCAAATAATGCATCTTCTGTTACTCATCATATGCATAATGTTTTGAGGAGATGAAGCTTTGGCAGATGTGTATTGATGAGACTGAATGGTTTAACAATGATTACCGCTATTTCTTTTGTATGTCATTTTGGTGTATTCTAAACGCCCTAATTCCCTTTAACACAGCTTTACTTGTTGTTCCATGACGTCATTATGGTTTATCTATTTCTATGGTGGCACCTTAACCGTGTATTTGGATCCCATAAAATTCTCTTGGATAAAAATTTGTTGAGTTGAAAATAGACTTGTACCATTTCCTGCAATCTGTTAAGGATTCTTGTCAAAACATTTCTCATGGCGCTCTGCTTACGTAGTCAGTTAGGTTAGGTGTTAGGTTATTCGCCTTCTTGTCACTACCACCGCCCCACTACCACCCCCTCCCCCACCATATTGAACTTCTTCCTGCATCAAATATCAAATTTGCGCTTGATCAGTAAGCATCCAGAGTGACGCATAAAGGTTCTTAACATTTTGTTCATGTGAGGGGGAAGGGTACCGGTAGGGGGTCTGACAATGATAAGAAAGACCCAACGGAACCGACGGTGACGTGGGAGCTTGAAGCCTGACGGAGAGAGGGGGGGGGGAGCAAATCCTTCGGAGACCCTGGATCATTCAGTCTTAGATTGCATCTGACATGCGTTCATGAAACACAGTATATCAGGCTTAATTGAGATCTAAATGTTGAGATCTAGGGTTGATCTCAATCAAGGTTGAAGGTCCCGCCTGAAGTACTGCTCTGTTACGGGGCACCGTAATTGTATTCCACAATGCCTGAATTACTTGGTAGATGTGCATGGCTGCCAAGAATTGCAGCCTACAGAATCTCAAACACTCATCACTCCAACCACTTACGTCTAGTCCCCACCCTCCCCCCCCCCCACACACCGCCTGTTTAATATTCCCCACACGTGTAATCAAGACAATGGATCCCTGTGTACGCTGTGTAATAGGAACTCTGCATCTAAGTTCCGTTTTTGCTGTTAATCAAAGAGTAGAACCAATTGAGAATTTTGCTATCCCCAAGTCAAAAACATAGCTTGGATTGATGAGTGACTACTTTTAATTCGCCTGGATATTTGCATCTTGTTCAACGTAGTGCACCTCAACGGCATTGGCACAATTTTACACACATGAATATTCAACGGGGTAGAAATAGCGGACAGCCAATCCTCACATGAAATCATGTATGTTTATGCCTTCTCGAGCGGAACATACCCTAACCATTGTGGTACATCTGGATATCACGTGATGTCTTATCATGCAGGAGAGGTCTTCTTGGCTTGTACTCCATTGAGAATGACGCAGTTAAACCTTGAAGGGATTGAACAGATGGGAGTGTTTACGATGACGTTGATTCTCCGCACATTTTAGTCTTGACCTTTCACCCTTCGTAACCACCGTGAAGTATCTTACGATTCAGACCTGGCTACCTTCATAACAGACGGTACCTTGCCACGTCGGTAGTAATAGGAAGTCAGGACCGCCTAGTGTCGGGCTGAAGTGCCACTTAACTTTTCTGGGAATTGTAAATAGCCAAAGTACATAATCGAGTGTCTGAGCAAAGATATGAATGATATACTTTTACAAGACTTCTCTATTCATAAGAAGAATCTAGGTAAATATGCACCAAACTGCAAGCGTAACTGGTGAACCGCCAAGGGACTCGGTGAACGAAACGAAATAGCATCATTACTGACGTAGATACACAGCTGGAATAACACGCAGTATGTTTGCTCTCGTTTCAACTAAATATTGAATGATCTCGAGCCAAATCTGGATGTTTACTCTTGAGACAGGCACGCATACTTCATGCAGTTACTCGGTTGTAGAAGGTGTCGTGAAACGCAGAACGGTATACCACACGGAACGGAAACCTACGGTATCCCTCTTCACCGAAAATCGTGACGACTTTCATTCACAGTTGTAGTGCCGACATCAGCATGCGTTCCATCTCGGCTGCCAAATTGTCATAAAAGACTGTCGATTTGTTCTGTGTCATATTTTACCTCATTGAGCCTCGGAAGGAACCACAAAGCACTCCAATGGTTCGGAGTCGATACACTGGAGGCAAGGTTTTGAATACAGTTTTGAAGGACTACGTAGGATATATATAGATATGAACCCAAAAGTGATACCAACTCATGGATGGTTTATCATTGCCTCGTAATGGAATACATGTTACTTGTGCCAACTTTACGTGGGCCAGAATGACAACAAGATTTTGGCCAAATAGTTACTGCTCATGCATTGACGATTTTAAATGAAAAAAATGACGACTGGCTAGTAAGCTAGATGATGGATTTCATCCATTTGTAACAAGAATCCACAACAGGCTCGTTGGAGTTTCGAAGCCGCGAAATAAAATGTTACTTTACCGATGACTGTCTGGAATTAACATGGCTACCACTGGATCTACTCCGCCCTGGACCAGAGTGTACGCCACCGAAGAAATGACTGAATTCGCTACCGAGGATTCATTGACTGCCCCACAGACTCAGTGTCTCACGTTTGAATCCAATGAATTTACCGTACTGATTGTCTGTGGGTCAATCGCAGCCGTTGTTTTCGTTGCTTGTTTCATGTTGACGTACGTGCTATACAGACGATACTGCAAAAGGAAAACACCTGAAGATATCGAAAGGGATTTGAAGAGAGGACCGAGTCACCGCGATATTGAGGATTACCCAATGGACGGTTTGTTTGTCGGAGGCGATTGCGACAGCGGTGTCTGCATGAAAGTAGAGATCAGTGACGGTATCGAAAATCTTGCCGAACACGACGACGTTGAATACATGTAGCATATTCACTCAGCATAGTGAGCTTATTCACTCAGTTACCATAGTGAGTAAACGAGGTACGCAGGGCCTACACTGTATACGTTGCCATGCCGATTACCGATGTCGTCTGCGCGTTGACCAAATCTGCACTGGCCTCGTCAATGAAAGTGTGTTTTAAACGAGAGTGACAGTTCTCACGATTTTTTATGTCACGTGCCCATGTAGGTAGCACACCACCATAACGTTTTCATTATAATTCTACCTCAAAATATAATCTGCATCATCGACCTATGGAAAATTGGAACTACCACCAGACGCCAGGTCGTTAGCTATATCAAGGTGTAAAATGTCACGTTAGTGATGTAGTCTACCGTCAATTAAAGGAACCCTAAAAAGTGGCCAGTGCACCGCCTAAGTCAATGAAGAAGGTCGTGGTAGTGGTACGCATGCTCATAGACAGGGCTGTCCACACTGATCGAGTTTAGGTGGGAAGTTGACTTACACGGTTTAATATACCGATTCACCATCATGCATGTATATATGTCGATGAGATTTAGCTTCAGTGTTATTTTGTCTCTACCTTGAAAATGTTGGCATGTGCAAATGACGCCATAAGCATGTGTACAACCTGTCGTTGTCAAATATATGTTAAGATTTATATTCATTTACCTGTACTTACATTGTGATGTAGTTTTATGAAGTTTGTGTGTTTGTGTGTATTTTACAGTGTCTGCAACCACAGACGTATATTCTACACGGCATATTCGTTAATCAACGTTTGTTTCATTTTTCATTTCTTTGCCATGACTTTATTAATTCTGAGATATAAGGCCAACAAAGATTCTCCCAAAAAATGTGAGAAAGCTGCCTTTATTTTGGTCAGTGAGTATTTGTGTTCCATTTTAATTCAAATAAAGTTGTCGGGTGTAATACGTGGAACTTGTTGTACTTGATTAAAATAGACAACTGACCTCACATTTAGTGAAACTCTATACTTTGCTTTACTTCCCGAATTCATCGAAGCCGTTTTCATGATAGAAAAGCAAACTGCTGCGGACTCTTTTGGCACATCATACTTCTCTTTTAACAAGCTTAAATATCTAATGTATGATTCGGGTCAAATGACAAATTTGGCCTCTGGAAAAAAAAAAATTCTATAAATCAAGCTGCAACAGGGAAGCACGGCCTTACTTGGAAAGATTTGTTTCTTTTCAGAGTTTAATCTCAGTTCTTTCTAGATACAAAATGTCCCACAACAATTTGCTGTAATAGATATTGCATATCATTTTTATCTTTGCCAGTGGTGACACCAAGGGGGATCATGGGGGCATTTTCCCCAGCCAGAACCTTTTCCCCCAATTGACCCTACTCAGCTGAAGTGACCTGACAAATACGTTCGTGTGTCTATGCCCTGTGTCTATTCATGATTTTGCATTTACCTTTCTGTTCTAGGAAGTGCAGGACACTTACTTTTTCACCCAGATATAAGTTAAAACCTCAGAGCGTCCCGGGGGTTTCGCCCCCTGTACCTCAGCAGTCGTTGCTTCTTGAGACTACAAGGGGTCGTAAGTTTTCACATTTGGAGTATACCTATCCTGAGACCTAATTTCCCACCCAAATTTAAATTATTCTGAAAATCTCAGAGTTTCCGAGGACTTTGCCTCGTAGACCCCACCAGGCTTTGCTCCTGAACCCAATGGGGGGGGTCCTAAATTCTCATCTTGTCAACTTAGAGGAATAGTCGTATTAATTAAATGCGTTTGGAATCTTTGCGTTTAATGATGCACTTTTAAAAAATTACTTATCCTGAGATTTAGTTTTTCAACCGCAGATATGCTAAAACCCCTGCAGCGCTCCCGGGGCTTCGCCTCCTTAATTCCCCCGGGGCTTTGGCATTAGACCCCACCCTGTTGCGCGACGCGCTATGCTCCACGATCGGATTCTCGGGAAACGCAAATTTTTTTGCCCTTGCTTCCCAACAGTTTCTTTTGCCCTCCACTTGCTTCCCCATCTAAATCCATCACTGATATTTGCTTGTTCTGGCCGTTCTCGGAATGTAGGTGACACACTATGTGACGTTATCTGTCTGCAGTGCGCATGCTTTCATCATGTCTATGCCGGGAAATCCACGAAATGACATGTACACCTTTAATGTTGAAAGGGCATGTTTTTAACACGACTGCCGAAACCAAAAACCAACCGACGGCAAAGGGATGATTTGCTGTCCGAGCTAATGGGAAGGATATGGCTTCGCGTTAACTACAGAGCTACTGAAAGTAGAATAAAAGGAAAAAATGTTTCAATACTGAACATGGGCGAGACTTAAGCTACAAAACTAGCGAGGGTGAGGTGAACAACCGCTATAAATCATTACTTTATATTTAGTGATGTAATCTGGGGCCCCTTTGAAGTTTGATGTGATCATATAGAAGCCGAAAAAAAAAATAAGTATTTCTTTTTTAATTCTATTTCATACCATTGTTTTTACATGCACGTAATTTTGGGTTATATTGAATTTACAAGAAATCAATAGATTCTCCTACTTTTCCGGTGGGGGGAGGGGGAATACCGGTTTCCTGTCATTGTTCAAGAGTTTTGGGAATTAGCCAATCTCATCGTGGCATTAATCTCTATCCGGCAATCAAATTTAAAAGCATCTCAAAGTATAGTCTTGGTCAAGACGTCATTACACTTTTTCCTTTTACAAAGCAAAATTGGCATTTTAGAGGGAGGTTCTCTTCAGTTACGACAAAGCCGAGAATCCTCCTGGTATAGGTGGCGTAATCATGAGATTCTCAAATGATGTACTGACTAGTACTAGGTAGCATACCATATGTAGAAGTTGGAGATTCATCCGCATTTTGTTCACCCGTGTCGGTGAAAGTCCATATCATGGACATTTGGGCAACTTTTTAGTATTTTATCCTTGGAGATGGGTTCTTTTGTGGATTGAATATTGAAGTAGTCGAGTTGAGGTATGCATGGTGTGTAAATGGTGCCAATTAAAGCAATTATGGAAAAGATATGGACCTTTAGCTGGCGGAGGAGTATCATTCGAGACGAGGTGTGATTTGCCCCAGTGACAGAGTATGCTAACCGTTCGACGGCCTCTTGCAGAAAATCTAACCACCTAGGGTAGGTAAAATTGAAAGTGCCATGAATATCCAATGTGTCAGCTTTGAAAGAGTGGTAGCTTATACGGTCTGTTGAAAACTTCGACAAGGCTTTAGATACCGCATTACTTTTGCCATTTAGTGTGTAGTCGATTGAGCAATTAATAAGAGGATGCTACACTAGGGTCTTGACCAAATGGGGGGGGGGGGGGGGGGGGAAGTGGAGGGACGGGGGAGGGGGCTTAGCTGGTCTGTATGGCAGTGTTTCCACTTCAAAGGAAATTTCCCGAATTTCGGGAAATCTGGCCCTCTTCCACGTAATTCCCGGGAAATGGAAAAATTCCAGGAAATTCCAGGAAATCAAGAAATTGTTGTGTAAAAAAAAATAGTAGTAAAATCTAAGGTAATTATACCAGAGCAATTCCTTTTTTCTTTTTTCTAATGACCGGTCCCTTTGCCTAGCCCTGCCAGACCACCCAACACGTGCCAAAACAGCTGTGCATGCCGCAATCAAGGTCCCTGCGTCAACCCCATCTGTGAAAGTGTATGGCATGTTACAGCAAAATTAGCTCGTGAACTACCAATTTGAAAATTCCAGGAAATGCTACTAAATTCCAGGAAATTTTATATTCAATTACAGGAAATCTAACATTGGGCTGTGGAAACACTGCTGTATGGTGATATGGAATTGATGACCGATCGTTCCAAGGGGAGGGGGGGGGGGTGGGTAGCCTATCATTGTCATCTCCCCTTTTGAAGTTTTTGCTTACGTAAGGTGGACTAGATGCAAAATAATGCTACATTTGATGTTAGATTTGAACTGAATTCCCATTAATATATTTTTCTCAATTTAAGATTTTTTTTTTCGTCTTGCTTTGTGCGATTAAATAGATCTTATCTAGGACGACCTGGCTCCTGTTCAAATTTTTCAGTAGGTAGTGCAGGGCCAAGGTCAAGCTGGATCACCTAAGCGAACCACCATCGGTTGGCGAACAATCAAATTTTTGGCGTTATAACCCCCCCCCCCCCACACACACACACAGATGGTCGAAACAGCACTTCCCGGGTGTCTTGAGCCGTTTATTCAGCCTTGAAATATTGATCACAAGAGGCGTCCAAGATGGCAGGAAATGGCATTTCTCGGGGCCCGCTAAAGGCGTCCAGACATCCTTTACTTTGTGATTCAAAAGCTCACTCTTCCAATAACGGTGTAAATCATTTGACCAAATTTATATGAGTGAGGGCGGGGAGGGGAACGGGCGAGGGATTGCCAAATGTTATCAACCTCCCACATCGGAGACCTACAAACCCCGCATCCTCATTTCCTCAATTCCCCCCAAACATGTTTAAACGATCCCGATCCAGTAGTATAGCTCCGATATTGCGGAGCACAAATATTGGCAGACATATCCCTGATGCAGATGTTCGATACAATGCTCATGACTGTAGCCTGAAATTTAGGTCTTAAATGTCATCTTTCTCTTTGTTCTGGTAATTGGTGTCCGTCAACATATCTTTCAATTTCAGGGGACATCATTTTATCGACGAGTTAGACATGTGACGGTATAACACCGACACTGGCATACTTATACTCGAGGATTCCACTTTGAAGAATTCACTCCGTTTTGATGCCAACATATAAAATTTTGCTGGAAACACGGTCGGACAGAAAAAAAGCCAAATTTGATTGCTAAAAACCAAGCAGTGTTTCAAGTCAACTTGAAAAAAAAAAAGGAAAAAAGAGAGAAATCTATACGGCTTAGAAAACCCAGCCTGGTCACCCTCCTATAGGGCACAAAGACTGCACAAAGTTTGGTAGGGAACTGAGGAAAAGTCATACCGCATAATTTGTTAATGCCAAGTGTGAAGCAGCCCTCCACCACCCAGATGGGATTGTTAACGGAATGTTTGGTGAATCAGTGTGTTGTGCTACCCACTTACCACCACTCTT
Organism: Stichopus chloronotus; assembly: GCA_021234535.1. Classification (NCBI taxonomy): domain Eukaryota; kingdom Metazoa; phylum Echinodermata; class Holothuroidea; order Aspidochirotida; family Stichopodidae; genus Stichopus; species Stichopus chloronotus. The sequence continues at coordinate 8,034,078 of CM037831.1, forward strand.
CTGGATCTGCCCCTCCCCCCCCCCCCCCCCAGCATGATGAAACTGGCGATCAAATCTCTGCTGGCCAGGCCTCAGGATTTATGGAATCCCCTCTTAACCCAGAAATACAAAGCTACTTCAACAATTATTACTTTCTAGGGATTACAGTTTTTACTTCACATAGTTTGCTTCAACCTTCGATAATTGCATAACAAAGTACTAATTGCGTAACAAAGGATAATTCTTGAACTTGTGCAAATGATAGCCACCTTGATCATGGGAAAAAAAATATAACTGCCATAAAACATTTTCATAGATGGGGGAAAGCATGAGATGGGTAATGGTTGGCCTGGGAGAGGACTGTAAGTGGAGGGGGTACCTCATCCCCTGCTCTCAAACTTTTTCACCCACTAGGAAACCTTAGATGCAATCTAGTTAATATTTAAACGTCTTCTGGAGTCATAAAATGTGTTGGACTCAGATATAAAATGTTATTGTTTTCTATCTTATTCAGGTTACCATCAGAAAGATGCAAATCATACATTTTTTCCTTCTAATTGATATTTTTTTCTTCCGAGGTATGTTTAGACTGTTTTCTCAACATATTTCCCCAAATCGACTAAGCTTTTTTTCACGAGACTTTGTAAATATGAAATTCATTTCAAAGCTAGTAGTCACGCTTTGTATTCGTTCTTCTGTTCGTGGAAACTCATTGGCTATGCATTTTTGGCTATTTTTTTTAACAGGAGAAAGTAATCCTAGTTCAAACAATACGTTGGTATGTAACTTACACAGAACACTGCTTGTTACTGATAGACCTGTTCGGACTGAAGATTACCCAGAATTAAACCAAAGATTCTACAAAGGGGAAGATGGGACAACTCAGGGATAACAAATGTGTAAACAAAAAGGTAGGAGCGGCTTCATTTCATGTTTGCTATTAATCTCAAAAGTTAAGTAATCTTAAAGTTAGGATCACTGTTATTATCAGTAAGGTATCTTTATGTTTTGGCACAAAGGGTAAAATTCCCTCATGATTTGCCTTCTTCAATAGTTGTTTTCAATATCACAATTATCTGACACAGGGGAAGAGATGATCTTCGCCATCCTTTCATCAGGACTGAGATTGTGCTCACTCATGTGAGAAGCTGGGGGGGGGGGGGGGGGGTGTCACTTTGGAGTTCACCAGATACTATCATGAAAACGTAGTGATTGCACCTTTTTATGCAGAGTGATTGAAATAAATCGAATCCACAAAAAAATAAAAAAAAATAAAAATATGCAAACTTGATCTCTGATGTCTTGCATTACTGGAAAGAAAGTAAAAAGAATCAAGAAGAACAATGCTTACAGTAATAAATGCACATTATTATTTGATATTCATCCAGGATTATTACTCAATTATTTTGACAGAGGTATACCAGTTAATATTTTGTTATACACAAAGATAGTAAGAAAATCCAGCTAGTCCAGTCAAACATTACATTATTTTCCTTTTATTCAGAAAGGAAAAAAAGAGCTATGTTTTTCATTCATTCCGAGATCCCTCTAAAATGCCTCCTTCTTTACTAAAGTTTGTGACTTGTATGATAACTTCACCTACGATTCATGTGTCAATCCCACGTTACACTTTAATTACACACACATTTTTGTCCTACATGGCTTGCGTACATTACTGAAGGGATGTCTATAGGCACGGATGAGGGAGTGACTTTTACAAATCAATCTGCATAATTGTCCGTCAAACAAGCAATGAGCAGTCTGCCCTGCAAATGTTACAAGTGAAAATTGGCTTGTTGGTCAAACTTAGTACCAAGGAGTCTCTTCCTTACCAGAGAAAGATGCTTTAAAGTTTGAGGTGAGAAGTTTTCCTCAAAATTTGGACACAAATCTCAAGAAGAATTTTAATTTCAACTGCCAAGCACAGGCTCACTCAATAATATCCTCCTCAAAGTCATTGCGTGAGGCACATATCTGTTGATCGAAAAAATATAATATCGAAAAATATCGAAGAAATATGATACACAAAAAGGATGCAAAGTCTACTCAGAGCTTTCCTACCATCCTTCAAAATCAGTACTCTGATATGATTTCATCTATACCAATGGGTCCTGTCTGATCATCGAGTACCACAAACATCACTCCACATTATTCTGACGTGTAACGGCACTGTCTTCGCGTGAATTATCGACCGACTGATCTGAACAAAATAACTGATACGCTATGACGACACAGACGAGACGGGACAGGCCGTGCACACCAGATGTTGCATACCGACATGTGATGACTTTACCTCCAAATATCAAACACCAATAAGAAACTGGAACGACCTGTTTTCTACGAAGTCTTTTCGCCTTTAAAATGGTCTCTAATTGGTATAATAAAAATTTGCTAACCAATGTGATAATCAACAATTACAACTTCCACGGGACAGTCTTCCCAACATCTTGAACAGATCTGTCCTCAATGAAATTATGATCTTTCCGATTAATTTATTTTGAGACAATAGATGCGAGAAAGGATAATCCCTTCAATCTCTCACTTGTTGTTGTATGAATACAGTTAAATCCTTTGATGGGGAAACAGCTACAGCTGAAGTATGTGATTTTTCTTTAATTAAATCAATGCCCGGTGTTCCCTTGGTATTGAAGTGATGACAGCCACTGGAGGCCATGCCCCGATTTGTGCAGTCTTTGCATACAAACATCTGACATTAGGGAATGGTGTTTACATAGTCAGCTTTCTTCAACCCAGAGATGATGAAAGAGACTTAATGAATACTCAAAGCTCTTAGTCCCTTGTCAGCCAATGCTCACGTTCATGAATTCTCGAGAGGAACATACCCTAACCATTATGATATTTCTGGATATCATGTCATGTTTTATCATGCATAAAAGGTCTTCTCGAGATATTATCTTAGCACATTATGTGTATTCTGTGAGGACTAGGTGCCTGTGTCCCCAAATCCACAGTTTTGTTTTGTTTTAAGTTTTACATTTGAGTCTCAAGACATGTACTACACCTGATACACCTGACAAGGTTAGCATATGGTCAGCGGCACTAGGAAAAGGTTAGGTGGTATATGTCAAACACTTGACAAAATGCATGATATGACCTTATGGCCAAGGGTGCCCCTTGTAGAGCTTCCATTAGCTAGAACTTACAAACACTACATGTAGGCATAATTGCATGTGTCTAGCCTTTAAAGTCCTTAACATGTACAAGACTTTGGACAAACTGTCACTCCAAGGTATGGATACGCGACCTGACTCATCACAACGATTCCAACATTCTGATCTTTCATGTGCTGCTGTTACTTTGACGTTTCTACTGCCCGCAGCACGACAGTTCCAGCATTCATCAATTAAGTGGCATTCTTAGTTCCAGAGGGGTCACCACCGGTTATCGGAAAAAGCCCCTGAAATAAGTGGCTTAGGTTCACTTCAGAATAGCTGTTGCTTTTGAGGATTTGGTCTACCATTGATTTCAATGTATCGTAAGACTTGTTGTGGTCAGCGATAAGCTCCTTGCCTGAGAAGAGAAAAAATGTCTGTATTGAGTAGTTGAACTTGAAACAGGAAAGAGACCAGTGTAATTAACTATGCATAAAATGACATTAACCTTCTGTCATATCTTAAAGCAATATGCAATACATAATGTGGTAATGTACAGTGTGACAGATTCATAATTTTGCAACAAAAGCTATCGATAATATTTTAGACAAAGAAAAATGACAAAATGAAACTCTCTGTTTTATACTTGCAGCATCAAGGATCAAACTTTGTGCATCTAATGTGAAAAAAATGGAATTCTAGCGGCTGGAAATGCAAATTTACTATCAATCTGGTTACGTTGTTTGAGCAAGCTTCTCTAAAGTCATTGCATTTTCGGGCTTACTTTAGGAGTGTGCAAAATTTGGCAGTGCTCGAAGTCTGGCGTATGTACAGTACTATGCACTATATGGATTATATTATGTGCTTTATTTGACTTACGCACTATATTCTGTGCAGACGGTCTACGACCACAGTCAATACCAGCACAATTACAAACTGCATATTCATCATGTGACAGATTCCTGGAAACATTTATTCACATCGAATGAGACAAAACGGTTGCAAGATGTAATTTTTGTGAAAGGAAAGTAATTCAGGGGGAACAAACCCTTACTATCTCTTGAAGTCACAGTAAAGGAACAACTGATTTATACACCACCACAAAACAGGTGATGTATTACACTGTCCTGAAAGTTCTTCTTTTGATGAATCTATGGAAAAGTTTCAAATTTCTGTGCAAGGTAGTGGCAGCAAACAATTTACTCAATAATGTGAAAAATCTTCAAGTCATCCGATAAAAATGGAAATTTCACCTATTTTGGCATCAGTGCTCTGCATACGATCCAAGGCCTTCTGCACGTCAAATATCGACTGGTAGAACGACAACTGGTTGTAGAGATCCTTGTCAGAATACTGAAAATCAAATCAAGCAATGATACCTCAATGACACAGAAAACAGGCTTCGACATCGGCCCGCGCCAAAAATTTTTAAGCCTCCTTAAAGTTTGCTCCATTCCTTCTTATGACTGTCTCTGATAAAAATCATCTGTGTTTTAAATTGTATTCTTTTTAGTACCAGCACAGTGGAATTCTCACCTGAACGACCTTATTGTGCATCTGGGAATGATACAGAAATCAATGATTTCCAAGGGGTGAATTTGAAAACTCAAGCGACATTTTGGGATGCTGAAATTTGGGGCCAATACGTACAACCCTTTAACAGAGTGACTGGCATCAAAGAAATCCACGCGTTGCATGCAAAGGATGATACAGTGATACAGTCGAAGCATTTCTTCAGGACAACTAAATCAGAAGTTGAGCTTAAATCAAAGTCCAGATTTCTGTTTAGAATATCTGAAATTTATATCTTTTAAACCTACCAATGAATTTTCATTGTAAGCAGCACAATAAAGGTGTGTGTTTGTTGCTACTACAACTTAAAAAAATTGAGTTAAATCATTGTATTAATGAAAAAATTTCTCTCAAGCGACCTCATTTGAAAAGGAGAACTACAAATTGCATGTTCATTGTCCCTTGGACAGCCAGATGAAGTTGCTTAAATGTCTACACTGTATCACCATAGGACAAAGCTGAACAACCCTTACAGTTGTAAATTTTCCGGATGTACACATCAGGCAACATTTGTTACTTGTTAGGAGCAAAAATGCAAGTGCCAAACATGTTGGGGTTTTATTTTTGCATCTGTAACTGACAAGTAATTATTTAATTCTGATATGCAACATTTACAGACCACCATCTAGTGTAAACCTGGCAGAAAGTTGTTACTTTTCTTGTGAGAACATTTTTGCGGTACATGATTCAACCTGATAGCAATGTGCAAAGAGTTCTAAGACCACTTTTTGAAACACCATGTCAAATATTACACCACAAATACCAGATTCCATAACAGCAGGCACCTGAGGTGGAATACTGTAACAGATACTGTCAGCACAAATAAAGCAGCCGGGTCCTGTCAGGAGATATAAGATACTGGGCAATGTTAGCAAAGATGTGGTGCCATGTACCGTCAGCAATCATATCACAGAAGTTGGTTGTCCTTCACAAAATTTAGGCATCACAGACACTGCTTACTGCCTCTAAACCCCTTGAGCTGTAAAACTCTTAACGGGTTCCAAAATGCATAATATTCTCTTTCATAAAGATAAACCTGGTAATTCAATTTTGTGAGGAATATATGCAACAAAGCCACTGGTGTCTTACCTCTGGACAAAGGAATGCTCGATTGCAAGCCTGGCAGGGCAGTCCGCGACGTTGTGGGTTCAGGGGGCTGCTCCTTGTACGGTGTTCGCAGGATGAATCTTCACATACTAACCAACTCTGCATAAAGAGAACAAGCTCTGTGTGAACCCAAGTGAATGTAAAGGTCTTGCTTTTACCAATTCCAAGGCTTGCAAGTTCACTTTCCAAATATAAAATGTCATACTGCCTCTGTGAGCAACAGCAGTGAACACAAAGTCCTTGCATTGCTCCGCTTCCGAGGTATCAAATGCAAAGCTTTCAAGAGAAGCAGTGTCATAAGTCTGATGTTCTTCTTCAAAGAAAGAATTACAAAGCTGCAAATGTTGATGTAAGGAGAAATCTTTCATGCTTTTCCTTAGTAATTCATGTATGTTTGACATACATCACATACTGCACCTTCCTTTGGTAATTTTTGTGCAAGGGGGCTCTTTATTAGACTCAAATTTTCTTGTGTTGATTTTGGAACTTTAGATAACGAATATCAAACTACCTCTCCACCCTTCAATGGAGCGGTACGGATTTGCAGTATGTGATAGAAAATAAAAATTCAACTCTTTTGCAACTCAGAATCATTGCATTGTTGCCTCTAAGATTAGCTGCTTCAAGTAGAAAATAAGAGGCATAGGCAAAATGACAACGAAACATCGACATTGAATTCGTCACTAATGCAGTGAGTTCCACCTACCGCGTAGTACCTCCGTATGTGCCGTCGGATGGTCATGGTCAGTTTGTTCTGCAGGAGTCTCATATGCAGCAAGGGGTATTCCTTACAGTCTTTATTTGAACACTGGAGTAACTGAGCTTCCATATCACGTCCCTGTGAAAAAAAAAGAAGAAAATACTTTTTACATGATTGCCAATAACATATATATATACAAGTACATTCACACCATTAACAGAAGTATGGCAACAAATCGACATAATCCCCCCACGACATACTTTTAATATTGTTGTCTGAAGGTGGTACAACACTATGAGTACAAGTCGCTTTATACCAATTGATGCACATGGACACAAACCTGTGACCCACAGATCACATGACCCTACTGCTTGACAATGATCCATCATTTGCATGAGAAAGGGTAACAATGAATACTAACACTGCCATAAAACACACAGTCGATGATGTTCTCCTTCTTGCAAGAATTGTTTGGACAGATGAATTTGAGCCGCTCTGCATCCTTAAACCGTTCTTCATCGTCCAGGATGGCGGCTCCTCCCAGCATTGCGTCGTCCTCGTCGTCGTGGCGATTCATGGCTTGTCTGTATCCGGACGGATCCAAACCTGAGAGGAAAAAGGGTACATTACTACAACGAAATCTAAAATCAGTGAGTGCTGCTACATGAGCACATATTAAGGTTATTAATTCCGTCTTCATGACAACCTGAATGTCTCATCCATTGGTCACAATTAGTAAATACAAATATTCTAAAATAATTACCAATCTGGGTCACCTTTATGCACAAGGTGAGGGGTAGGTTACCTGTTGTATTCGTCCTTAAACCAAGTGGCCTACAACAGTTTGCTGATCACATAAATGGACCTGCCATTAAATGACCTTCTGTTCCTTAAAGTAATCTACACTACTCGTCTATCCTTTGAGTACCTGTTACATTTGTGACAGCACACACGCACACGTGTTTTTGAATGCAGGTCATACAGCATTCCGGCTGTGATTTGGGTACTCTTTGTGACACTCACAGTTTGCATTGAGTATTTGTTTAAACTTGAGTGGGGATGGAGTATCAGGAATTGTACCAACAGTATGGACTCGGAATGGAGAGAGGGAAAGACGGTGTGGGCAGAGAAAACGGCTGTGCCCAAAGTTGGTTGGAACAATTAGATAAGCTGTTCTATGTTCTTTTGATTGATTTGTATTTTCATGTTCTCTTCACCAATTGACATTCTGTTCGTCTATGAATCCTTACATTCAACTTAGGCACTGTGAAAATTCTCATGAGAATCGAACCCTTAACGATAAGCACCTTGGAAAAACACTGCATTCTTACAGTGACAGAATAATCTGTACCTTAAACAAAAGTATACATTTACTGGCTAACACATAAAGCACTTCAAATCTGGAACTCATCGACAGAACACGTTTCACAATTAAGCACTGTTTAACTGGGATGGGGGGCTCAATACAGAACTATAAACTGGCACAATGTTCAGTACCAAGACATCCGGCGATCTGGGCGGTGTCCGTCCCTTCGATGGGATCGCAGAGTCTAGATATGACCGGATGGATCTGCTGGGCGAGGTAGTATTTGACGTCCACCTTCATGGAATCCCTCCTGACTTCGTCTGGGTGGTAGGCTCTCTGGCTGGCTGGGAGGTTTGAATTGTCCTGAGAGAGGGAGGCAACAAACATAACAACAAAAGATATGAAACCAGTTACATATAAGCAAGGTGAAAAAATTTTGCTTGTTGATAAGCTAGCCATAAAATAGGCACAAGATTCTACTGCCGTGGGCGATGATGATATGCAGATGGTATGAAACAGACCTCGACAAAACAATACTTTAGGGTCTGTTGTTTCCCATTGTCCAATATCCACTAGAATATAAAGGATTTTGAGTACGGTGAACAACAATTTATTTTTTTATTTCTTTTATTGATTTCTTCAATCTTTATTTGATTTATTCAATCTTTTATTGATTTCTTCTACCACTTTTATTAGACATCCTTTGCATGCATTGGTTCACTGTTTAGTTTTTGCCATCCAACATCACCCTCAGGTAAGTCAAAAGTAAATTTGTGACATAAGCAACTGTTGATGGTACAATTGCAAAAAAATGGAGTAGGGAGATGAGGGTAAGGCGACGGTTACATTCACAGTATAACCTTTATACTTACATCACAGACGATGTACGATACGGTGTCCCCTGCTCCAATTATCTTTCCTCCTTGCTGGTTGTGGCGGAGGGCCACCTGCACATGAGGGAGGCTCTTCTTATCAGGGTAGTCCTGAGGTGACTTGGTAAGACTCTTTAAACATAGAAATAAAACAAAAAAGCTTTTAATGACTGGTTACAGAAAATTGGTAGTAGACTTTGAGACAACCAAAAAACAGAAAGCATCTCAATTGTATCATAATTGTTCGCTTAACAACCATCCAGTATCCAGGTGTGTCTTTTTTAGTGTATTAGCTTCATTGTGAAACAAAAACTTCAAGCACCATAAGAAAAACTAACATTTTGGGGGTGAAATCTCAGATTATACTTTCTTCACTCATAAGCAGCATTTCAGTATTACACCAACAAAGAAACTCAAAGGAAAAACTATTTCTAACCTTCCTTATTTCGAATTTGTCTAAGGGTATTTTTTCTGCCGTGACCTGTTCACTTATCTCCATGAGCCGGGTGTGGATGTTTTCGACGATGGTCTCCCTTGACTCTGCAGACAAAATCTGTTGAATGGCGTAACTGTCGAAGACAAAAATTTAACTTCGGTGAGGAACCAGGGACACACCTGATACCTACATTTCGTGTAAATTTACAGTAATTTTCTGCACGACAGAAGTGAAAGTAAAATAATTCTCACCTCTTCTTAGGTTTTCTAAGGGTCATTTTTATTGTTGTAAAGGCTTAGTATTCTTTCCTAACACTGTGCTACCTGCACATACCACAACATTACTTATATTTTATTCCATCCAATTTGGAGATCCATGGGAAGAAATTTAAATTAAGTGGAGTCAAATTAAAGAGGCTTTCCCTCACTGTAATCATTACCCACAAGTGTGGGCATCAAGACGATTTAAACTACCTTTAAGGTTCTGGCTCAGAATTGAATTCAGTCAGAAATTGAACACATTGAAAAATGTACTCCAAGCAACTTTGTGAGTTCCTGTGGGTCTCATGAAGTCTACATTTATGTAGTATCATATTCTGCACCAAAACATTCCTTACAGCACATCTGAATGTGTGGCTCAACAATCAAGGTTAAGCATGTACAAAATAGCATTCAAGCATTATTTGTCCATTTCATACAAAGTATTGAATCAGTCAGATTCAATACTTCTGGAAATATTATGTTTACAAGGTTTTCACACTTTGACCTCTGGTAACCTCAAATGACCTTTGACCTGGGCCAAAAACAATAAAGATCATCTACTTCCACACACCAAGTATGAGATCAGTCAAGGTTACTCTTCTTGAGATATTGTGTTGACAAGCAGCAACACACTTTGACCTCTGATGACCTCAAATGAACTTTGACCTCCACCAAAAAATAACAAAGAAATATGTACGCCATGATGGGATTTCATCTGGTGACTGTGGGTATATGAATCCAGTGATCTACCAACTGAGTCAAGCAGTGCAATGACGATGGTAATTATCACCTATTGGCTGTATCTATCAAACGACACTTTAAAATGCAGTTACACATATGTTGCGTCATCACTCACTTTCCAACGTCCTTTGCCAAGTCGCACCAATCCCTCCTCACGATGTCGAGTCCCTTGAGTTCTCGATTGTAATTCACGGTACCGTCGGCTGATTTCTCTACGGCGAGGGCGGCATATCTTTATGGACAATGAAGCAGCACCAATGACAAGATTACTACAAAATATAGACCAATTTATTTCAGCTTTTCAGATCATAGGATATGCCTGACCAGCATCCTTGTACTTTCTACACAGGACATTGAAATGCATACCGTGTCATAAAGAGGCGAAGCTTAAACGGATATCATGTGAACATAAACAACAGTGTACTTTATGTGGGTTGACTTTGCTAACTAGTGATCCACGGAGAGATGCAACGTTGATAAATAAGCCTCTACATTACACAAGCCTACAGACTGTATCATTTTATCTGTGGAGTGTGTCAAGTAGGATACTTCCCTTGGTCCTGTCTATCCCCTTCCTCAAAAGACAGCAGGGTGAGATCATGTAAGAATGATGAAACTATCTTGTACATTGTCACAAAACCTTGTCTTAGTCACATCAAAACAATGCACTTAACTGAAAAAATTATTTTTCTGTTCTACAATGGTGGAAGAATGACGTTTTCCCCCAAAGAAATGTTAGCAAGGAGCACCAGCAGTTTGAAAAGCTACCATCATGCCATTAGGTATATTTAGACCACATTTGCATATGGATGAAAAATTTACCATCATACAACTAACCTCTCACCTACATATGTGGTGGCAATTTCAACTTTGGTATCCACCTACTGAGTGCTTGCACTATTTGAATATTGACTTACATTCACTTGAGGAAAACAGGAAGAAAGGGACAAGTTGCATAAACCCCTGTCACAAGTGACAAATTGTGGAACAATATAAGGCACTGTAGTCTTCACTGATATTCATTACCCACCTCATTTGCCACAGAAATATCTTAACTCACCAGCATGCCAACCCCAATTGACAAAGAATGGCAAGTCAAGTGGTTTTCCAGGTTTGTTTGAGGGGAAACAAAGATGCTGACTGACCAAGGATACTCCTTAAACTTGGTATGCAACATCACCAAGCATTTGTAGTCCATATAGAAGCCCAGTAATGTTGTTTAGGGTGGGACTCTTTTCGGTTGTAATTTCGTTATCAACACCATGATATGATTGTTGCTCCACTTAAAAATCAGTTATGCTAGCCTGTACAGTCCTCTGCCTCTACCACCCACCTTTCCAAGTTTGGGCTAATCTGAAGAGTTGCTTGTGCTAGGGAAAATATAGGGTGACCTAAAGGAGGAGACTGGATAACTGATGACGCCTCTAAAATGATACTCTGAGCAATCGTTCTTTGGCACTCTTGATACTTTTGAAGTTGGTTATCTGAGGAAAACTTGGGGCTAGCGATATTCAACCTGAGGGCGACTGCTTCTATCTTGGAGATATCACCGAAGTCTGTTAACTTCCCTTGCTGGCTGACACCATAGTTCCTCGATGGTATACAGGTATCTTAGAAATTCCAACCATACTCCTGATCTCAAACTCTATAGCTAACTTGCAGACATTACAAACAGTTTGCTTATCAAAACATACCTTGAAGTGTATGTACACTTTGTTCATTGAACTGTCGATTTTCCGTGTTTTATAATTGAAAGTCCTAGTTTGAGTTTAAACGGGAAAAGTATCGAGAATGGTATTAAAAGGAGTTAGTGATTTTTATTTCGAGGTTCAGTGGGTTTATTCTACTTGATGATACAAGAAGGTTTGTTATATTTTTCACCTTTTTTGTAGTGGTTACGATACCATAGCAACTTAAGACAAAATGTTATTGTTTTCAGAGAACGTAAAGCGAGAACAAGACTATAAATACTACAGGACTATACAAATATTTTTGTATAGAAAAAAATGGTTTTCTCTGTTTTTGCATGGGTGTTTCAAGTAGCCCTAGCATTTGATCACCGACAGCATTTGAACCCAGTCTGGAACTTTCTGTGACAACCCTCACTTTTGTGCACGTATGGAGAGAAATTTTCACCCTTCTAAACTTAAGGAAAGACTTGAAACTTGGTGACGGGACTTACTTTTTCTTCTTCAGAAGCAGCATCGATTTGTAAACTCCGTCGATATCAATCTCCAGCAACTTGTACAATTTGTTGACTTCAGATTTCACCTACCAGGAGAAATTAAAGCAAACAAGTTACCAGTGGTTCTGTACCTGTATGGCAAATTTTGTGGCTGACATCATGCCAACAAATCTGCAAACGACATCATCTCTTTGGTAAACACAAACTCACCATCCTCAAATTGATCTCTGCATGATGTTCTGAAAATTGTCATTTTGTCGACTTAGAACATTTTGCCCAAATGGCAAAATTCCAAAATTTGTCATTTTGCAGAGTTCAAACTTCTCGTCAAAGTGACAAAATTCGAAAAATTGCCATTTTGTTCAGTTCGAACATCTCTTCAAAATTACAAAATTTGAAAAATTGTCATTTTGCCGAGTTAGAACGTCTCGTCAAAATGACAAAACTCAGAAAATTGCAATTCTGCCGAGTAAGAACATCTCGTCAAAATGGCAAGATTCCGAAAATTGCCATTTTGCCGAGTTAGAACATCTTGTCAAAATGGCAAAATTCAGAATTTTGTCATTTTTTCGAGATCCACGAGTCTAGAGAGTTGAAATTAAGGTGAGCTTAAGGCTAAGGTGATATTCTGCATGATGTTGAATGCATCATAAATTGTACGTATCTAAAATTTCGACTTAAATTGGAAGAATAATTGAAATGCATAATGTAAATGGATGTAAGGTAGCAAAATGATGCTCAGTGTTGGTTGGGAGAAATACCCTTCACAAAGCCTGCATGAACATAAAGCCTTGAACAAAATGTATCATGTGAAGATTCAGTTTGATAACCACATCTACAAGAGTGGGATAGAACAATCCTTTTCTTCAAACTTCTAATTTGAGTTACTTGAGAAGAAAAAAGTTGGCATGATTTCAAATGACAATGTAGCTCAAATTTCAATGACATTGCCACATCATTGCGATCCGTGTAACTGGTTCATGCAAAACCTGCTCAATGTCGTCTACAAGAAGTAGACAAAAAAGTCCTTTCAACTAAAATCATAATGAAGTCAAACATGCTACAATTGTACAGAATAAAAGCAAACAAGTATTCTATGGCTTGTCTAAAGTATTCTAAGGCATTTCTAAAATATGACTGCAAAATAAAAGATTTAAGTTTTTGAAGTTCCCCTAAACAGCTTGGACATTTAAAAACAAACATACAGTTTTCTGTTAGGGAAGGGGAAGGGAATAAGTTTCCCAACAATATAATTTAGCATGCTGCCTGTGATTCATGAAAGAAACTATACCTTATTTCCAATCTTGTAAACTTGCTCCAAGTTGTCACAGTTGGTGTTGATCATAATGGAATCTGTGTCACCATATATAACATCCAGATTCATCTGCAAGGCAGGCACAATATATACTTTAAGTTGTTTCCATAGAAACCAACTAACACTGAACTTTTTTTTTTAACAATAACTGAGTGAATTATAAAGTGATATATATACCAATGTAAAAATTCATAACAAGATTCTCACTAAAAACTAAAAAAAAAAGTAAAACAAGTCTTTCAAAATATTTTTCCCCATGTTTAATTGTTAACATATTCCTAAAAAAATAGGGGCTGAGAATTAGCAAATTGTAAGTTTGCAAACTCAATGTGCAAAGATTTTTGACAAATAGGTAAGATACTACTGGAACTGTGTCAAGTCTGCCAATGGTCAGATAACCAAAAACAGTGCAAGACCTCTGTAAAGCAGATGAGATTGCACCTAGATAGCTGGTAGCAGCAAAAAAGAATCATTCTCAAATTGCTTGTGAAAAAGCAAATGCATTTAAGATAGCATGGAACTGAAAGTGTCTAGTTCAGTGATCCCAGATGCCAGATGCTATAATACAAACTTAAGATCAAAGATTGTGGAACCAGTTAGACATACCTTCTCCACCATTTCCTTAGTGTGCAGTAATATCTGAGGGAGACAGAAATTTTAAACATTGTTTGATATGCAAACTTCTTTTTAAATAATATTTATGATGAGCAAACATGATTGTAAAATCACCAACTTGTGCAGTAGACTCAAAGTGTGAAGGAAAACCACATAGAACTAAAAAAAAAAAAGTTTAACAAGTCTTTTGCAATCTATAGCAATCTAAGGTTAGGCTTAACATCGGTCATCTTGAAAATCTGTATATTGCTATAAAGGAAGAAGCTACGACATGACTCAAGCGATACTGACCTCTCGACCTTTGCTTGTCACGAGAGCAGCCAGAGGTTTGGCGTGGAATCGGGAATGAGAGAACCCGAGGCATCCGTACATGCTGTTGGCTGTCAACTTTAACGCTTTCTGTCTGATGTCATACTGCAAAATGAAAAGAAGATAGCCAGTGTGGAGGACGTCAATGAGTATGGTGGTTTTCAAGCACATATTTTAACTTGCAAAGTGAAGTGAGCATGGTCATGTATGTGTAAGCAGCCATTCCCACAGTGGGCCCCCGGATTGAACGGCTCTACTAGACAACATCAAAGTACATAAGGAACGCTAAAAAGAGGCTATTAAATTACCAAGAATTTTTCATTGTAAGTACAAGTGAAGTTTCCTGAAGTACAAGTGAAAAAGTTACTGACAGACTGAGCATGCTCAAACAAATAATGCTCTCTCTAATACACTTCTACGACAATGTTTTGGTGGTCTCTTTGCCTGATTAATGGTCTAAAATTTCTAAAATAAGGCAACAACAAAACAGAGTGTCACATTAAACCATCACAGGAAGTGATTTGACCAAAAAAAAGTCACCTGCAACTTCAAATCTTGATTCAAATCTGGAGCTTTCATCAGTTGTTTGACCTGCTTCCTCCTCTCTACGAGCCGTCGAATCTCCGTCGGCAGGATCCCGGCTTGGAGGTCACTGTCGGGAACTTCTGGAATCCACTCTTGATCGTCCCCAGCCTGTATGAGTGGTAAATGTAGAGAACTTTGTCAAAATCCATCGGCAAACTGACCCACTTCATGATAAATTTTGTACTCCCTTTCTTGTCTCCCATTGCATCCTCTTGGATGGACATTTCCTTCACACTAGTGATGTTCTGAATACACCCTTAACAATGCAGAATAAACTTGAAGTAAAAAATTCTTTAAAAGAGTGTGAAAAACATGACAAATTTTATTGCAAAAAAAAAAAAGGTTAAAAAGTCAAGCATAGGATTAAGCATAACATTGTCTTTCTTATGCCATTACAGTGATAAAGTCTGATGGTGGTCCTGACTTTCAAGAACAATAAAGTTTCTAAAAACCAGGAAAATACTATTAAGATGGTTCACAACCAAATCAGTATGTACTTGTAATAAAATTCAGATTTTGCATAGAAATGTAGAAATCAATATCATGAAAATATGGCAATTTGAAATTTCAATCAGCACGTACAAGTGATTTAAACTGTAAATGGTGAAGCAACCTACAAAATTTTAATTCTTTGACTGAACGTAACAACATCACTTTTGGATTGAAACTCAATTTTGATCTGTCCTTGGATAATCAGAAGAAAATGCTAAAAGTTCAACACTGCACTGAACTTAGAAACCTTTTTATGCTAAGGATGATTTTGTATAGGAAACATTCTATAAATATTTCATTCATACAAATGATTTGAAAATAGTGATAAGAGGAGAGGAAGGGAAGGGAGGAGGGGGGGTGGGGATGGACGAACAGGGGGGTAGGTGGAAGCTGACCTCTGCATCCTTCGGAGAGTTACTGATTGTCGTGAAGCATATATTGTATTCCTGGATGATTGACGGATAAAGACTGTTAAAGTCCAAAAGGAGGATGAACTGATCATAAAATCCTGCAATGAAAGAGAGATGACAGAGGAATACTCCGATTAGTCCTCCTTCCCATAAGGAAGACAGGAAGGATTACCACCACAAAAGACTGAAATGGTACAAAGTACCTGTGCATCTAATTTTTGTGCCATAAATTCACACTATTTCTGTTGGATACGAAGAAACAGAAAGTAAACAAGTGAAACAGCCACAATACGTATTCAATCAATTTTCTTGATGTATACATCATTGTACCATTATTTGAACAAGGAGTACACTATCAGGGCTTTCATGGCTCATTTGGTAGAGCATCCACACTAGAAACTGACAGGTTCCAGATTTAAATCCCAATGGGGTCTCTTAATTTTCATCATTTCAGATTTTCTATCATCTCCAAATCAGTTTACAAATGTATGTGGCAAAGCATAATTTTAAGGTTAATGCTACAACATCAACAGAATCGTACATTTGTTTGAGCTTTTCCTTGTTTTTGTCATATCAATTTTTAAAGCAGATGTTTTAAAATCACCACTTGAATAGTCTGTTTCCATAGGATTATGGTGACACTTACCTTTCTTTGGTTCTAGAACCAAACCACCAGAGTAGGCTGGTTTCCTTCTTGACTTCCTGCTACTTGGCTGGCCTTCCCCGCCACCCTCCACTTCGTTCTCAACATCCTTAGATGAAAGAAACGCCGGGCAAATGGTAAAGTATTAATAAACACCAAGCAAAACTCATAAATATTTGAGACACACTTTTGAAGAAAAAAAACAATGTTAAGTCAAAAGTCTTAGATATTACAGATATTGTACCGTAAAACTTCATACATAACACTTTTACATGATGTTACCATGGCAACAATTTGATTGATAATAGAAATACACTTATATTTAATCTTATACTTACAACAACTGGTGTTTTCTTTTTGAATTCTTTGTCGGGACAGATGAAGTTCTTTTCATGGAAGGCGTGCAGAAGCAGGTACTCGTTTCGTTCAGATCTGCCTCCCATCAATGTTCGCGACTGAGAGACGAAAACAAAGAAGTAGCCTCCTGATTGAAAATTGACTTTAACCAAAATATCTACACAAAGTCACTCGATCGATATTCATTATTCATCTTAATATTCATTAACAAATTCAGTCCTAATTCATTCATAATATATCAGTAATACATAATTAATGAACCATTCCTCAAAACAAAGCAGGTCCACAGACTGCGGTTTCATTGTGTCTGGAAAAAACCACCATCCAGGCTAGTAATCTCTATGGTAGTTGGTGGCGGGCGGAAGGGGAGGATTTACTCACCATGACGTTGCCACAAATATTTGTGAGTTGCATCGCTAATGGGAGCACATTCAATTCACACATTATCTGGAGAATGAAGTTTGTGTCCATAAGGGTGTGATCCACAAAGTGAGTCAGGTCTCGTGAAGCCCTGAAAATGCAAAAAAAAAATTCTCGCAAAGTCAAGTTTTATCATTTTTAATTCATGTGACATTGAATTATCGTGAGATTCTGAGATGAGTGTAAAACACAACACACCTGTTTGAGACTTGTTAAGAGTCACTTGATTTGTTGTCCTGCAATTGGGTCGAGGCAGTGTGTAGTATAGGCACACAACCAAAGAAAGATGCTTTTCGAAAGAGGATGGTAATTGCTGTATGGGCAACACGGAACAGTGCTCTGATATTAATCATCAGTACACAATCGCCACAGATATTTACGTCACAGCAAAGCCTACGCTTCCTTTGACCTGTTATCCTAATACACTCACCCGTACATATTCCTGATGTCTTCAAAAGGAATGTCTTGTCTCGGCTTCTTCAACAGCTGATTGGTCAACTGCGTGAGGTCGTAACTCTTGCTGCGAATTAGCTCCATGGCCGAGATCTTGATGTCGCAGACCAGACGCCCACAGGTTGCGTTCTTTTCCGCGAACGCTCCGGTTCTTCCCTGAGGGCCACCCTGGCAAGACAGAAAGAGTGAACTCACATTCAACATTAGGGTAAGACAAATACATGTACCAGGCAAAACTATACAGTGTTTCTCCTTAGTCTATTTTCAATTACTTTGGATAGTTGGATCAGCAATACTGAAAGCAGTGTTCGTTGATTACACTCAAGAACCATGATGAGCAAAATAATGCTGAATATTTGAAGTGTCTCAAAAACATCACTTTTAAAGTACCCTTGTTTTGTAGAGCAGTACATTAGCAATGAACACAGCAGATGTAAAAAATTAATTGAAATATTCGTGAAAATTTAGGGAAAGGTACATATGCCAAGTTATTTCACAGAGGGTGTAAGAATTTTAGACTCTACTATGTGGTTCGAAGACAGTGCAAGAAACCTTAAAATATATTCTGCATGGCTATTAAGGCACCTTTCCAAAGAAACACTTTATTCCTTACCTTTTTTTTTTAAATTTAGTGCCAGAGTAACAAAGTAACAAAATAGTCAGACTTTTGTCCATGCATGGACGAAAATGAAACTTTTAAAGACATCATCTCACCGTAAACAGAGAAAAAAAATTGTGTGGATTCTTTTGTTGTTATTTTCTATTTTGTTTGAACTCCATAAAACAGTCAAAGGCATCACTAAAAGTCGAAACTCAAGATGATTGTAGGTTTGCAGACTACCATCACAAACAAAAGAGATGATGTTTTTTTTAATTTGTGCAGTTCATCACCCATATTTCACACACATCAAATTACTACGATATACAGGAACAGCCTGGCAGATAAGATATAGAATATTGTAGACAAGTGTTATTGAATTTCTATTCAATGTTCTAAAGGGCAACACAATTACAGATTTAATAAACCAATACAGTTTATATATGGATTGCTATCAGGAGGAGAAACTAGACTAGACAACAAAACATTCTTAACGCATGAAAAACTCTAAGAGTGACATGCTTTAAGTGTAAAGAGAGAATTTTATGTGCAGTTTCCATCAGCAACAATAAATGTGATTTTTTAATACCTTTCATATTTTTTAATCTAATATTTTTAATGACTAATATCTATCCTTGCAGTTACTGATTAAAGCGGAGTAATTCAATGAAATTGAAAACCATACAGATCATTTACATCAACCAGATACACAGCAAACCAAAGGATTTAATATATCCATCAATTGATGGGTTTCAACTCACAGCTAATTTTGGCATGATGCTTCGCTTCAATCTTCCAAGCCGTGACCAGTGGGGGACTTTATTTGCGCTGATCCGATGAAGCAGAACGTCCAAATCGAACCCAAAGATGTCATGACCCTGGAAGATGAGAGGCACAAAATAAAATACTTACAAATGATTGAAAAAAATCTGTGAAAAATAGTTTCCTGATTATCCATCAGACTCTACACCTTCAACACAACTACTGTTACTTCCAAGAAATCTACACAAACTGAAGCAAAGCAGACATATCATTTCTCATTCTAGAATGTTGAGATGAATGTTCACCTATCAGGATTTCAAGTGCACTGTTGTGACAGACTGAAAAATTTTTTCCCTGTTTTTGTGCAACAAGTTCTGTCACACTATGCAAAACTGATTTTTGTGTAATTAAACAACTTTTTTCTATAAATAATAATGCAATGAAAATTCACATTTTGCATCTAAGCCTCTGATCTCCCACTCAAACCCATAACTAAAATATTGTAGTTTTTCAAAGGACTTAAACAGATCCAAATAACCCACGTGAGTTCTGAGTTCCACCCTACTCACAACAATCACATCCGGATCAATCTTTTGGATTCTTGCCAAGAAGTATCCGAGGAGAGCTCTTTCATTCGGCATCACTTCTACGCTTCGGTCCTGGAATGAAATGATTCAAAAGTTTCTCAAATGAAAAAGGAAATACATTGATTTTTTTCTTATTTAACATAAGGCTTCAGATGCTGTAATGTGCCATGTACTATGTTGCAACATATTGATATATTTATTTATACTGAATGTCTAATATTGGTAGTGCACCACTGCTTATGGCACAGTTTCTGCGGTAAATCGGTCAAATCAGTTATCAAAGACGTCTATGTTTGTTTCATGATTTCCAAGAATCGGAAAATGACACCACTTTAATCAGTGGCAAAATAAAAAGAAAAAGCGTTGCAGAATGTCCTCCATCTAAAGTCCTCCAATGAATATATTTTCTTGCTGGATAGGGCGAAGTTTACATGTATTTCGGGATGTCTTGTTACAGTGAACTACATATTAGTTTAATACTTGACAAAAAAAAAAAAAACAAAGAAGAGGGACAAGAGAAAATATAACTTGTAAATTGGCAAGTACCAATTTGTTTGCTGTTATTCCTTGAACGTTCCATAAATGTTTTCAAAGACTTAACACACTGGTTATGGATGGTATTTATGCAATCTTAAATTTTGTCGAAAAAAGGACATTCTTACACCATTGCACAAAGTAGAGAGGAATAAGATTTGACAGACTCAATGATATGATTCTTTACGTCGCCCGCTTCATCAACTAGAAATGATAATTGCCCTTTTTAATATCTTCACACTTGAGAAATGTTTCAGATGTGACATGTTCTTCTATCGGTTCTTACTGATGCTACGTAGAATACCAACTCACCTTTCTCTTGATGGTATCACGAAAGTCGAATGGAAACACGCAGTCTGTCGGCGTGGTGATGGCTAAAAATTTGAAGCAAGAAAAGCTTTTCAATTTTGAACACTGAGATGATCCTTCCATATGCAAAGAGACAACCCACAATTGAAAAACAGATCGTATCCAGGAATGTCTTAATGTTGGTTCCATTTGACATGAAGAAACATTAAGTAATTAAAACCCTGTGACAAGGAAAAGTAGTTCAATCCCCAAAGGTCAAATGTCATCTTCGGCAAATAATATGCAGAACAATGTGCTAGTCGTTAGTGTTTTGAATTGAGATAGGAATCACACAAAAAAAAAGAAAAAAAGATAGCTGGTTCCAAGGCTTCCAAGCTTGATGAAAACTTTCAATCCTTGATATCCGATCCTTTCGGAAAATATTTCGAATTTTCATGTTGACACAAATTTATACCAGTTTTCTTAATTGATTAACCTGTTACAATATTGTCTGTTCATACAGATGATGAGGGAGGGGTTTCTGTCAACTATTCTCACAGTGTTGCTGCCCTCCACAAAAACAAAAAAAAAGACAATTTGAATCTCTGCTTACCACACAAATACTGTTGGAAAGGAGGCTTTGGTGAGGCCTTGTCTACAGGAAAGCTATGGTGTACCATGGCAGAGATGGCAAGGACCTATTTACAAAATCAGAGAAAGTTTTTTGTTTTTGTAGACAGATATTGAAAAAAATTCCTGTGAAGTTCACAACAGTCGATGACAATCACAAACGCTTATCGGAGCTTCTTATGGATATGTTAATTACATTATCAATGATTTTATTCTGACTTACAACATGCCTTACAAAACAACAAAGAAAGAATTAAAGACAATATGACGATTCCTCATCAGTAATTTTCTTTCCTTCATCTAGAGGTACAAACTGTTTTCTGGAAACCACACGTGTGTGACATTTTTCTCAGCAGTGTTGAAGTCTTTTTACTTTTCTGGAGTACATCTCGCAAATTGCATAGAAATTTGACCCATTTGCATTGAAATCTGACCACTCTGTGCAGCAAAATGCAATGTGATACCAGGCAAAATATTCCCTTAAGAAAGCCCTGGACATGTTACAATAAGAAGAACAAGAATAGGACGAACATGAATACATCATCATCATCATCATCATCATCATCATCATCATCATCATCATCATCATCATCATCATCATCATCATCATCATCATCATCATCATCATCATCCCTTGAATGTCTTACCTCATTCTGATGCGTCTTACCTCATTCTGATGCGTCTTTGTATTGACCACAGTTTTCAGACTGATCGCCATGACAACTACTGGTGGGGGACTTCCTCCGTTGTGGACAGATACTTGAGATGGGTTTGTTACAATGGCTTCCACTTTACACCAGGTGTACTGCTGAGTAGATGGCTCTGAACAGGAGAGAGTCGATAAGGGGATAGAGTTTCACGAGTCTCTTGTCGATGTGGTCAAAAAATTACTTGATGGATTTAGCATTAAGGTGACCCTAACACTTGATTTATGCTGCAGCTAATATGGACTATCGTCTTACCGACCTGTTACACAGACTTACAGAAGGCCACATGATTGTTAAGTCTAGTCCTGATCGGAAGAACATTTTTTGTGCATTTTAGCATTAAAATTGCTAAAGAAAAAAACACAGAAAGAATTCTCTGCTTTTTGTTTCTTCCAACGGATGCTAGATCTTCAAACCAACTTAATCTAAAAATACTTCCTGCCAGACTTCCATATAAAAGCTATGGCAGAAAATGCCGGCACATTCTGAGAACATAGAGGAGAAATATTTGATTTTTCAATCTTGTTTGCATGAAATTACTCACGAGGTAGTTTAACATCCAACCAGGATGGGCCTTTGATCTTCCTATCCATCAAAAATAACTCCAAGGAAGACGTCTTACTGCCAAAGACATGTGAGAAAGTTTTTCCTTTCGCTCCCTCTGGTAGTGGTGGAAATTCCGCCTGAAAATAGATGATGCAATAAAATCAATCTTTTCCAGCATCGCAAACATGCATGTGAAATCATGGTAATAACGATGACTGATGAAAACAAAAACATCAATTTTCTGCGGATGGGATCGTCATTTTATTTTGAGAGAAAGAAATTGATGAACGTTGTTTCATTGTATGGATGCCAGATTGAAACCAATCTTTCCTGGCTTATACGAAAAAGTTTTGAAAACTTTGAGTTGACGGAGTGGTAAAGATGAAGTAAGTAATGAGTGAATCGTAATGGAATTGGAGAATGCTTTTTGTATTTATGCCAGCAGTATGCAACATATTATGGAAGTGAAAGGGTACCATCAATGAATGGTATGGCGGCTCTAAAACAGTGCCGAGAAATAGATTCTTCATTCTAAGGGATGGTCAAAGTCTATTCCAGTCGTCATAGCGACTGTTTGTGCGGTGAACCTAACTACTCTTTGAGAACTGTAACAACCCATTATCAAATGTAATGGGATGGATAATGCAGTGAAGGTGCTAGTAGTGGGGGCATCATGCTACCTAACGGTACGTTAGGTAGCATGGAGACTTAACACAAATTGCGAAGTCTGAGTGGAAAGAATACGTACAATTAAGTACTTTACAAAGGAGGAGAAAATTCCTGATTGGCTTATATAAAGGATAATACAGTAGCTTATAACACAGACTAAAGCAACTGCGAGGACTGATCTAAACAATATTATGTCATTGCATGTACTTAAACTGCATTCTGTGAATGGCTAATTTAACTTAAAGGGTTTATGCAATAACAACACGCACTAAGCGCAAACATCTTCAGAACAACAACCTGATGCATGATGGGGTTGACAACAAGTCGAAGTCCAGAAAATAACAGAAGTCTGATTATCATGACCTTGGCCTTCAGCTCAGAGTAAACACTGTAGCGAGTAAATGGCCTAGTATCTAGTCGGGACAATTTTACAAATTGCGTTAGGAAAACACGTCTGAATATTGGCGAGGAGGTAATAACATATCTCACAACAGAGGGCGACTCCTGACACAACAGTTGATCTTCCACATCAGTGTTGCACAGTTTTAGATAACACCCGATACATGACTACTGTGACTTAGAACTCAACAGTTATTTCACGCTCTTCTCCCTAATCTGGTTATGTAACAAAGTTGCCCGAAAATTTAATGTACTGTCTTGCAGTCAACTAAGTAGAATGAGGTGAATAATCAAATACGTTTAAGTGTTCGTTAATTGTAAGATTATAGCTGTCCTTTTAGCACTCAGCTAGAAGCCATGCTTCCAGTGAGAAAGACTCACACAGGTAAAACCATTTAAAACCACAGTCCAGTCTTGTTTAGAGCTGGGGATTTGTTTTTATGACCACCTCAGCAGAAATTTGGATTCAAGCGCTTTTGTTCTTCAAAGACAAAAACAAAACAACTCACCCAGTATCGAACTTCCAGGTACTCTGATTCTGCGGGAACACCACTGACACTGAAACAGTACTGCTTAGTTACTTTCTGTGAGGAAGTTAAAAAAAATGGCATGAAGGACTAAATATTTCTCTAGCATGAATATAAATAAGTAATGCAGGTAACTAAAGTAATGCACAAACATTTCTACATTTCATAAGACTGAAAGTGTGCAGATAAAAAATTTCTGTGTTAATTTTTCAGGCCCAGTAAAACTGCTTGGCCAAAGATTCCATGCACAGCACACCAGTATGCATGTAAGTTCATGGAGGAACTACAGAAACATGTATCCTGCAGTATGGATAAGAACAGCTTTAGATAATAGAACATTGGTTCCTGTGATCTTTTCTATGAAGAATACCTTCTAAGAAAACAAGGAAGTTATCCTAAACGGAATTAAGAATCACTGTTAACCATCTCTGACCTTTGACCTGTATTTTGCTATTTTGTACTGGGTGGCCAGTTCATCGAATTCTTCGTAAACGTCCATCATCGTCACTTCATCGTCACCATTCTGGAGCATTCAAAGGAAAAGAAAAAGGAAGTCCTTCGGTCAAGATCATAAATGCAATGACTTGAAAGAAACTGCAAACAGAAGGAAAGTCTTTCCTGTCTTGCAATTGTACTAGTTGAGAATGTATGAATATGCAATAAGTACTGAGTGACTGGAAACTCACACCTTGCAGCCAGAGGTCCAGGGCCCACACAAGGGCCCTTGGTGGAGGTCAAGGGGCCCCCTGCAGATCAAGGCTTTTCCTAGCCTTTTTATGACTTCTCAAAGATATATTAACTTGAGTTTTGATAATACTTTAAGATACTGCTAATGTCACATTTTCTGGAAATATCCATTTTCATGTGTTCGAGTGGAAAAAAATGTGGCGGGCGGTACTGTATCATCGAGCCCTGATTGGTGGGCAGTTATTATAAGTAGTGGGTGGTATACTGTGCACTGCCATCCAATATAGCTGCAACCCTGCCCATATGTAAATTTGGCATTTCATGTTTAAGCAATGACGGCCTATCACATATACATTTATACTAGATCTATTGGATGACGTGATGATATTCTCACATAATACACCACTATTACAGTCTCAATGTGTGTAAATGATAATCCCCTTTCTAAATGCCGATGGTCCAAAGTCCAACAACTTGCAATTTACTTCTGTTGAAAATTTATTCACTATTCACCTTGTCTCTTGGTAGGAGGTACATCGTTCGTTCGATGTTTTTCACAGTCACACAACAGCTTACGTACGCCTTTGCAGCTTCGATGTAGACCTTCCCAAACAAGTATACCACACCTAAAAGCAATGAAAAGAATTTAAGGTCCTCATGTTCTATGGAGCAGAAAGGAGATGCTTTAAAAGATAAAGACTCTGCAAACATCTTAAACTGAAAAACTCTTTTTTTTCCAGGGAAATGGACTGTTTCATGTCAAAATATTTCAATTTTTCATAAAATTGAAGTTCCTGCAAAAAAAAGTCATAAACTTAAAAGACCTAATAAGTTTATTTGGTCAATTCCATTATCTGTTTGCAAAATCCTTCAATAAAAGTTCCTGTATTTCAGACGTTGTACAATTTGTGAGATATTTCAACCAATGCAAATAGACTTTCATGTAGTTCTCACCTGGCATTTTGTACTGGTCCTCATAGGCATCCATCCAATAGAAACGCAAAACTTGCTCCCCGTCGTCTTTGGTCGTCAGGGGCAACGAGGAGGAGTCAACTTCGACCTCCTGCATCTTGTTCTGTTGCTCGGATGCCGTGTCTCTGATCGTTTCCCAGCCGAGATCGGAAACGGCGGCAGGATTGAAGCTGAAAAGTCGGAGGATAGTTTGTGTGAAGATATAGGCACACCAAAAGATATAAATAGATATATGTAACTAGAAACCTAACGATGCAGAGGCACATACCTGAACACCATGAAGGTAACATTTACATATCAGTATATCATAATCATAGGAACCACCAACATTGCATGTACAAGAGAATCTGCAGGACTGCATAATTTGCAGAATATCATAAACTAGAGCACAAACAGTGCAGAAGTTGGATCTTTGTTAAAAAATAGTGATACATTTGATGGGCACCACCAAATTACAATGCTTATAATTGCATCTCTTTTCAAGTTTGACATCCAAAAAAAAAAATGAAATTGTAATTTTTGTACATTTTCTACCTGGTTGGTACTAGCTGTGGGCATATGAATTAGTACTAATGTGGAAAAATGTTTGCAAATGTTACAAAACCAATTTAAATCATTAACCAAGTAGCTCATTAGTGTTCTTTTGCATGCGTCACATGGGAACTATATTAGCTTGACCATTGATCTGCCAGTAGAACCCTTCTGGAAAACGTGACAAAAAGTTGACAGGTTTGAGAAGACTAACTGAATAACTCAAAGTGTCCCTTTAATGTCTAGACCTACATGTACCTTCTAAACTAGATTAAATTTCAGTTAGGCACAATATGACTCATTGACCCATTACTCAATTATCATTCATACACAACAGGGACATTGGGGATGTTGAATGACATTTAAAGGGGCACATTTAAAGTACTAGGCGAAAAGTTTTGAAGGATTTTACAAAATGGACTGTGGGACCCACATAGAACCCTGGACTTCAAATTCATATACACCCTAAGATAGACCACAAACAGAGTATCATTTTGACAAAACATCAACATTGTACAAGAGAATCTGTAAGAGGAGAAGTGTTTTGCAGAATTTCATAAAATGAGCCATAGGGTCCTCATAGGACCTTGGACAAAGCACTTTTGAATACCCCAAATTTGCCTACCACTCAGGAAACATTGTGTGCAAGTTACTGTACATACGAATCCATTACAGCATGTTCAAAAAGCAGCATATAGATAAGACTTTTATAAAATGGGCCATAGGGCCCACATGGAGCCTTGGACTAAAAATCCCTGAACACCCTGAAGGAACCACTAATAGAGTATTATTGTGACAAACCATCATCATTGCTCAAGAGAATCTGTAGGAGGAGAAGCATTTTGCAGAGTTTGATAAAATGGGCCATAGGTCCCATATGGGAGCTCAGACCAAAAATGGTCCACCACCCATGGAACATTGTGACCGAGTTTCATGCAAATGCATTAAAACATGACAGAGGAGAAGCATTTTGAACACATGTGAATAGATAGAGTGATGCCGCACCATTACAATAGCTCACACCAGTTAGCTCAGATGAGCTAAAAATAGAACCACAGATTTTAAAGAATACATCTAACAAGTTGACCAAATGATACAAAACATATGACATGTCTTGAAAGACACTGCTTTCATTGTTATCTTCAAACAAAAGCATCAGACAACAAGGATAGGTCCACAAAAGCCATTCAGTCATCTCCAATGTTATCCCTCAAAATGATTGACATCAGTGACACCAAAATTTGAGGAAATAAAAGCAGACATATCATTTCTTCCACATTTTAAAATTTGTGATGATGCTGTTGCAAAATATGTTCAACTGCCAGCATCTCAAAACATACCTTGGCTTTGGTTTGGGCTTTTCCTTCACAGCCGGAATGAACTTTTCCTCTCTGGTGTTGGAGGTCTCGACCTCTGCGACCTTACTGTCTAATTCTGCGACCTTTGGTTTGGCCTCTCCATCTTTGCTGACTGCAGCATTTTCTGTCTGTGAGTCAATTTCTTCGATGTCTTCGGGAGTGAAGTCCTGTAAGCCTATTGGAAGGCCAGAAGGGTACAAAAAATGTGTTAGCTAAATATCAATAGCACTGAGATTGTCAGAGAATCACTTGACAAGCTGAATTTACAGCAAACCACAAATGACCGTAACCAGGCAGAGGTCTGGTTTGTTGGTAACCAAGAATCTATCTCTACAGTGACAGAAACTTGAAATAAGCACCCTCCCCTGATAAAAATCTTGTTAAAAGTTGGTTTCATTTTTTACTACCTTTCTGTTGATCATTGTGGCTTAATGGACCAATCTCCTTATCATGCGTGGGATAACAAAAGAATTAAATTTGCTGACAAAAGCTGAAACACAGGGATTTTGCTTAAGCGTTGTTTCAGATTGCTGTGACTGACCACAAGTTCTTTCTTTCAATCAGTGAAGGACCTTTTTACAAATACAGTAAGAAGTATCATCTGCTCATAATGGCTAACATAAGGTCACGTTACTGAAGAAACAGTTCACAGAATGGGAGGCCAGAGGGTAATGGCAGAGAGTAATCAGAGTAAAGGCTATGATACTTCCTATGTCTCAACAATATCAATACAGCTGTGTTGTTCACAAGTATCAATTCATAAGGACTAAATTTGGTGCCAATTCTGAAGACGTTTCAAAAACTTACTCTCTGAGAAGTCCTCTATCTCTGGTTCTGGCTCCTCCTTCACTTCATGTGGTACAGACTGCTTGAACCTTTTCTCCGGCCGTGACTTTGGCGAAACCTCTGGTTCCCGCTTTATTGCCCTCTGTTTGACAGAGACCAGTTCTGGCGCAAGATCAGAGGTCATGTTTCTCGGAGTCATGCTGTACCCTGAACCTCTGGTTGGGGTATGCAAAGACTGGCTGCGACTGGGTGTAAAAAATAAGTTGTAATGTAGGCCATGTAATAAAAATAATTGTGAAAAAGAATCCTTAAATATCAAGAAGCAAAAGAGTGAACCTAAGTATGATAATTTGCCCCCCAAAAATGGTCACAATAAGCATTTATTGCTTGTGGAGAGAAGCTCATCTCTGAGGATTTGAGAATATTACATCTTGCATACAGTTCTGTACTACGTGCATGTTACTGCAGTAGGAGAGAAAAAAATTTCACTGAACTGGTTTCTGGGAAATAGTTAACTTACCTCGGAGTTCTACTCTTCCGTTTGAATGTCTTTGGTTTGATTATTGGTCCAGACTGTTAAAATAAAATATCAACAGTGCCAGAATATTTAACCCCATCAAATCACTGAGACTATTCTTTCTTAGCAGGGTACAGATTTACTCTCAACTAATTTAGAACAAATCAACTATTTCAAGAGGCTGCATCAATAGACATGAGAAGGGCCAGATCACTCGCACCTAACTCTAAGAAGAAAATGAAAAGCAACCGTAAACATTTGTCCCCAAATTTGTTCTCACAGCATTACAATTTACAAATTTTAATATTTGTGCCACTTCATGACAGAGAGTAACTCTCAAATTTACACCAGTCACACATCAGGGGCATCTGTTTTGCAAGCCTGTGGCAATCGGCTGACTCCAGGTAAGGAAGCAAGAATGCCAGACTGCAATTGCAACACTCTGCTAGATTAAACTTGCCAGAATCATCTCACCTCCTGATTCATCTCGTTCAACATTTCATCCAACAGCGAATCATCTTCCAGCTTGATGTCTTTCTCTGGTTTCTTCGGTTTTGACGAGTTCATAAGAAACATCGAACGGATGTCGTTTTTCCTGGAGGGTTGCTTCGACAACTGAATGGAAAAAAAGAAGTAAGGATATTAATTGCTGTCCGCACATGAGGTGTTTCTGTACCAGAGTCGTCTTCTATGGTGAAGAGTGCAAGGTTCCTGACTTGCTGTACTATCTCAATTGTTTTGCAGGATGGTTGAACTAGAATGCACAAATGCATTGTGGTTTCAATGACTTCACTGTAAGGATTTTTATGAGTGTGATATATGACGACTGGGTATCCATGTCTCAACATGCACCACTGCATATTGCATGAATGCAACACCTACACATTACATATAAGATCTGTCCAAGCTTCCTTCGAGATATCATGTTTACTAGGGTTTCACAATTTAACCCCTGTTGACCCTAAATGACCTTTGACCTCCAAAAGAAACAATAGGGTTCTTCTACTCAATACGGTACACCTGCATACCAAATATGAGATCTGTCCAAGCTTCCCTTAGAACTTGAGATATTGCGATTACATGGTTTTCACAATTTAACCCCTGTTGACCCCAAATGACCTTTGACCTCCAAGCCTTGAGTTTTAAATTTTCCATGTATGCTTCAAATCACACTCCTCAGAATATTAAGGAATGCTGTAGTTGTGCTATTTTATTAAACTCTAATAAATTTATGTAAGTTCTCATTCTGATCAAGGAATGCAAAAAATCACATTTTTTACAGTGAATTTGAGGTGAGAGATGGTGTGTGATTGCACTTGCATCAGAATTCAAGGCCTGGTACTTGGTACACCTGCATGCTAAATATGAGATCTATCCAAGTTTCCCTTCTTGGGATATTGTGTTTACAATTTTTTACAATTTGACTCCTGTTGACCCAAAATGACCTTTGACCTTCACCAAAGACAATAGCGTTCTTTTACTCAATGTGGTACACTTAACTACCAAATATCAGACCTGTCCAAGTTTCCCTGCTTCAGAACTCACGTTGACAAGGTTTTTACAATTTGACCTCTGTTGAACCCAAATGACTTTTGACCTCCATAAAAAACAATAGGGTCCTTTCACTCGATGTAGTACACCTACATATCAAATATGAGATATGTCCAAGTTTCCCTTCTTGAGATATCAGGTTTACAAGGTAGGGCATCACAGATACACACACACACATACACATATGCATGATTACAAACGTTACATTAATCGTCAAAACCAAAAATGGGAGTTAAAGCCCTAATTGTTTGGTAATCCACTTCATGTTGTGAATTAGAATACATTGCCTTCAAAGTTCAGAACTTTTTGGTTTTGCTATTTGAGAAAGAAATCATTTCAAGCCTTAAACTGTTTTCTTCTACATTGACCCCAAAATACAGAACGCCGCAGATAGGAAAGATTTCTGATTTAACAAAACTGTGCTGTTCAGGCAGTCCACAGTGGCCAATCTTTGACCTGTTTCAAATGGGCAAGTCCTTGTTTATGAGTACTGATCCTTAAAAAGCCGTATTCTTGAACTGCCACACATAAAATGCCAATAAACCTTCATAAATTTTCATACTTGATTATTCACCACCATGGTAAAATGATGACCTCAGTGTGTACCAATTAAGGAGCACCACTACCTTTCTCTTGGTGGGGGCATCTGCACCATGTGTGAGCACCACAGAATGGTAATGCATCCTTTCACCATATTCTGCATCAGGTGAGCTGCTTGAACAGCAGTAAGTGTCGGTTCGCTGACCAGAATGAGTTCTAAAGGCATTGGTAGTATTACAGCGAGTTGACTTTGGGGATGATAAAATATTTCTTGGCATTAGGGTAGAATTAGAATGTACTCTACGTATCCAAACCATATCTTTTACAATATCATTACACTATAAACGTGTCTATCCCTACCAAAACAATCAATGGCAACACGGAACTTGTACTTACATGAATTTGTTTCTTCTTGGCAGACTTTTTACTTTTAGCAGAACTTTTACCTGAAAGTTAAGCAAATTTGGTAGTTTTCTTACAGAGATACAACATAAATCTCACTGTTAAAGGTTTGAGAGAATTGAATAAAGCTGCCTATGAAGAAAACCTGGTAGAACAAAATTCTGGATAGACTAATAAAATGTAAATGGTTAGCATCAGTAAATTTACTTTCTGGACTGTAAATTAAAATCACTTAGCTGGTCATGTTATCACTTGACCACATTCAAAACTTCAACAGTGACAGCGAATCACATAATACGATTTCGAAAAGTTACCGCACTGACTTGAAAAAGGATCAAAGTGGAAACAACCTCCCAATGGCATTGGTTGTACTAAAGTAAATTGATACCTGACATTAAACCTCTCACTCATCATCCTGTTTGCAGCGATCTCAGTGAAATAAAATGACATCAGACTACACGAGGAAAGTGTTCAGCTCTGATATCAAGTATCACTTCTCACTTACTATAAACTACCATAACAGGAAACTTGGGGAAAGATTGAACATTAAACAAATTCTCTGTTCAGGAAGACTCAAAACAAAAATGAACAAGCATCTTGACACGTTTGTTGAACCTTACCAAGACCTACACTTTCAAAAGGAAGGGTTTCGAGATAAAAAGGATGTCATAGAAATGCTAAAAGATATCATAAAAGGAGGCTCAGGCAAAGCAGTGATTTTGGTGGGTAGAATATGAAGGACATGTCCAGGACGGATGGAACCAGAGTTACAGTTTAGAGGTAGTTCCATATGTTTATCAGTCCTTGCCATCTAGATATCCAGAGGTGCAACAGTTGTGCAGGGACAGGTGAGTCAGGAACAAAAGTGACGACTAACTAAGGGCAATGTGAAAGTAACTCCATCGAGCTTTTACATATTTCAAGTTAATTCCATGGTCCACTAAGAAGTTCTAAGAAGTACAGTCTTCTTTTCATTCTGTTAGAATGTCACTTTCACTCTTGTGAAACAATTCTTTCGAGGGGTACTGACAAAAAGATAAAATGCTAGTTAAAGAGGCACACTGCAACTGAACTTATCTTCCTGTACCTCTCTCAGGTTCGTCTGGTCCAACCAGGTCATCGTCAAATATCTCTCGTCCATCTTCGACGTAGCCGCTTCCATCTGTGAAATTTTATAAAACTTCATGACAGAGATCACCAAGTTTCACAGCTGCACATACAAACTGAATGTAATGCATATTAAAATATTGGTCACATCTACAGTAACTTGAGCGTCCTTTGCTGAATATTGCAGTATCACTAGAGACTGCCACAAGTTTTATTGCTTGCAGAGACCAGGGGGAAAAACAAAGTTTACAGGACCCACAAGCATTTACCCTATCCGAGAAATCTCTCCTCAAAGCCCAAACTATTGCCACATGTGATACAATGATAAGAATGCGCCCGAGGAGTCTCTATGTGTTTAACATTCGGTCATCATTTGTGAGTGATACACAGAAAGATCACATATTGTTTCCTGTAGGTCTGACTCTCAGTGTCACAGTGTGTCCTTCAAAACAACATGAGAGATGAATTTAATTTAAAACTTAATGAACATACCAATCGTAATGCCATTTATACAGTCATATCATGAGAAGAAAGGATTCCTCTTATGCACCCTAAGGTATGGGGCAGAAACAGGCTTGTGGGATTTTCATGATTGTCCGGGATAGCTAAAATCTGTATTTTCTGTATTAATTTCTAAAATGGCTATGAGTATATCATTTTATGTAGGATCTGATTGCATGAGCACTATATATGTTCATTTCATCATCAGTCACATACCGTCATCGACTATCCAATCGTCTTCCTGCCTTTTGCGAACGACTTCTGAATATTCGTCTTCATCAACAAGTTCGTAAACGTTTTGCATGTCATCGACCTGAAAAATCAAGAGTTCAAAAGCTGGGGTAACGGTTACTGCATACATGATCGATAACTTGCAAAAGCACAGCAAGGTAAATCATTTAGCATAACAAGAGATTGTAACAGCTTCCTTTATTTTGCTATTCTGAGGAACAAAATCTAAGAATATTGAAATTGGTGTTACACTCAAAAAGGTAGGAAAAAGTTTCAATGATTGTTTTCTGTTAAATTGAGACCTTGTAAGTCAGTCAGTAGCCAAGAAAATTGCCTTCAAAAGTTCTAATGAGTGCCATGTTTGGCATCAATGCCTTTATACCAGGAATTATCATCTGGGCATACAGTACGCATCAATTTACTAATGCAGAAAGTAGGTTGTATGGTTACAGTTCTACATATACTTCAGAACAGCAGTTGATACTTGTCGGCTATAAAGATACTTCTTTTTCAATTGTAATCACACCATGACTAGGTCGACCATACTCACTCGATGACTAGGCATCAGCATGATCAGGCCAATAGTACTCCCGGTATGATCATGGCCTTTCCGTCATCATTCTGTGTTTAGGCATACTGTTCATATTTAGTGTTTGCAAAAGTTGGACCTGGGGCCTCCAGTCCAGAGTCAGCTGGGCACCCCCCAAAATGTAATTTCTGATAGCCTACTGTACGAGTTGGTTTTGAACTCGTAACCCATTTTAAATTGCACGTCAAATCAACACAATGCATATTACACATGGGGATGACAATAAAATGTTCCTAATTAAGAAGATTAAGTAACGTTTTAATTTTTGTTTTTATCACACATACAACGTATATTTAAACTGTATATCAGAAGTTAGGCCTACTCTACTTACTCCATCATATAATTTTTTCCCTGATTCCTTGGATTGTTTGAGTCTTTCTAATGCGGCAAGTCTTCCGGCCTTCTTGGCGCTCACTCCGCGTTTGCCTCTTCGTTTTGCCACCGGTTCCACCTCTGTTGAAAAGAAGGGCAACATCAGGTGAGAGACTATTGCATGAAATGGATGCCAGAATGATTGGTTCATGAATTGCTATGTGATATTAGTCATTAATGTTAGCAAAATGCATTGGATGACTTTACTACTAATTCTGTAGATATTCATGTCCTTGATTCCCTTCTAGTCCCCTGTTTGAATCTCAGAAAGGAGGGGCTAACTTATTATGGGTACTAAAGATTGTGTGACATGCCTCTACAAAAGAGCACCTTCCATTCAGAAGTTGCAAAGTAAAACCCTGAGTGAAAATCCGTTGGAATTTTGTTTACATCTTTGAGATATGACTTTTCAAATTTTGAGACAAATGCAAAACAGATGATGTGGAGTGTTGCACTACTTGCACAGTGTCAGTATCTCTATTGTTAAGCCTTTCTATTTTGCCTCTTAATTACTGAGTTTCATTTTGGTAAGTGACATCAATATTTTTGAAGGAGAAAATACATGCTTTCAAAATAAATTCCTTCAGGAATATAAAATTCTCAAATTTCCTTGAAATACAGGTTATATACATAAAGGATTGACATAGGACATATTGGAGTCCATCTCTTGACATCACAAATTTGCATACTTAAGGCCTGTCCACACAGGATGGGTTGCATTGCATTCTGGATACGACATGGCACATCACTTTTATCACTTTGCACGTAAATCAATGGAGCCGTCCACACAAGATGCCTTGCGTTCCGTCAGGATCGATGCGGGAAAAAAAATTGACGCATCCTTCCAGATGCGTCAAATTTTGGCAAGGTACATGTGTTCAGGAACAGCGTTGACGTACACAAGCATGCCTCAACTTTGATTTCTTCAATGTTTTTCTTTCATAAAATGTAATTTAAAGGGATATGGATGCAAAATGGTACTATGTTTGAGCTTAAAACCACAATGAAAAGCCTGTCAAATAAGTAGAAAAGCTCATTTTTTTGGCATTTTTTCACAACACTGGGAATGTCTACGTCGGCCTATGATTCTTTGGGTACCCACTACCCTTGCAATATTACTGAGTTCGGTAGTGGAAAAACAGTTGTATTCATTGATTGGACGGTAGGCAGGGGAAGTCTGGACACTAGACATGGCTGCACAGGGACATTTCATGGCACATGAGAAAATATAAACATACAATGTAGTGTATATAATCAGTGGCGTAGCTTCGGGGGAAGGGTTGGAAAACCTTGCTGAATTTCCCGCGAAAACAGTAGTGAATCCACCGATTTCCCGCTGACATTTGTGTAGGGGTGGATTCCTTTGTGGGGGGTTCAGGGGCGAACTCCCGGAAGATTGCACATTGAAGGGGTAAAATTGTGCAGCTGAGCACAAAAAAATATAGCTGAAAACTCATACAATATTTGAAAAATCAACATGAATGCTTAACGTTAGGCTATTTGCGTTGATGCAGTATACGGTACCTTTTTAAATATGAAGAAGTGTCACTTACAAAATGTCAGAAACGAGTGAAACTTGAGCCTGATATTAGGCTAAATAGATATGCAATAGGCTTAGAATGTCTTGATCATAGACCACTACACACTGTCAAATACTACAAGCTGTGCTACTTACAAACAGCTCTGCGAGTTTGCCTTAAAAAATCCTGGCATGTTTCCAAGAAAAGTTTTTAACTGCAAAAATGTGAACACCTGTCTCACAATGGACATCGCATTCACAATACTCAAAGTCAGCCACGTTTTGCAGCTACGACATTTGTACCGAACTTTTTCATCCCTGATAACTGTGACCATTAACAGGCAGCAGAAATTTGCAGCAAAAAAAAATTAAAAATAAAAGTTGGTCCCCACATTTCAAAATGGTTTAATCGAGGAAATTTTTTCTACTGCGTGTAACGTTACGTTTTCCAGAAAGGTGTTTGGCGCTACCATTGCATCTGTGTGTAGGACTGTAAACGTAAAGAGGGTACAAAGGTCCAGCCATGCCGCATGGGTCTGTTGCGCCGCTATGTACTGTATGTATGCTGTGTACATACGTACCTACTGTATGAAAGCACTCCGTTTTCATTAATTGCACAGAGAATCTTGTGCTGAGTTCGGAAAAAATAAAAAAAAAACCACTAAAACCGACGGAGATGAAATTGTGCACGAGTTCCGCGCGAATCATCCTTGGGCACCGGGGTTCATAGGGTGTGTAGGGCGGCTGAAGTGTGCCTAAAAGCAAACTGGCGGTAATTTCTGGTTACTTGCGTGGTCGTGGGGGATATACTGGACATCGTAGTTTATTGGCATAGAGGTAACATGCGCTTTTTGCCTATGTGAGTATCGTAAGCAATAACGATCAACAGAGTTTCTTTTAATATTTGTTTAACAGCATTATTCCTGTTCTCCCTCATTTATTTTGTTGCTCTGAAGATTTCCCGGTTTTTCCCTGTATTTTTTTTTAAAAATGTGTCCCGAAACGCAGGATTTCCCGCGAGCATCGCCGATTTCCTGCGAACCAGGTTCGAAAGGTCCGCAAGGTTTTCCAACCCTGTTCGGGGGCTTATGAGATTGAGCCCTTCTCCTCAATCGTTGCGCTCTAAGCGCCCCCACAAGCGATCTGAGTGGGGAAAAAAACTTCACTCAAATTGGCTACTCAACTTGATAATGATAGACTCTGAATGTAGAAAATCTCCATTCCAATCAATCCACTGAAATCAGTGGCGTGACAGGGGAGGATCGTTAGGCCGTTCCCCTCAATGATGCCGATTTGATTTTGTTTCTAAAAATATGCAAACCTTTTAACACAAATTTTACTTCAAAAGGTAGCTAATGTGGCACCAGATTGCATGCAAGGACACCTAATTTTTCAAGCGCCTTCAAAGGAGGAAGAGGACACCCCCTCCACTAGGACACCTCCCCCAGGCCGGCGATCTTGCGACACACTGCATGTCATTACATTTCCATGAGAGGAATCCTGGGTACAACACTGACTGAAATCCATCGAGATAAACCCACTTTGAATAATTTGGTACAAATTCGGATAAATTGTGACAAACTGAATGTGTTTTGGAATAAGATCAAATCAAATTTTACATTTTTTTTTCAAACTACTGGAACCAGTGGAAACTATACACTGCATCTCAAAGTGATGCATCGAAATTGACGTAATACGTGTGAACGCATCCTTTACAGACAGGCATGCGTCTTGACGTATCCAGAAGGATGCTGAAAAAAAACGTGTCGTATCTGGAACGGAGCGCAACGTATCCTGTGTGGGCAGGCCTTTAGCCAACGTTTATCCATGATACAGCTGTGAGACACTAATTTTCCTGTAAATTGGTCAATCTTTGATGGATATTGATTTAATTCGTTGATAATTTTAATATTTTCAAGACTGAATGCACCCAATACTCCAAAATGTCATTTTCATGTCACACGACCTGTAACTGACCATTACTTTTATCTAGTTTGACTTTAAACAGGCAGCTTTGAAGTTAAAGAAAGGTGAAATCTCCACAAAACAAGGAACGATACTTCTAAACTTCTGTATAGACATGTATGTAATTATGAGAAATTCAAGTGATGAAGTGGATTATTCAATTTCAAGTAGGCTTAGCCCCTGAGTGAACCATTTTCTAGTTCAGTGTGAGTGTGATAAAGAAAACTCCTAACTTCCTAAATCTCCAGTCTGTCTGAAAAGCAACATCTTTTGTTAATGGCTCAATCTTTTCTTGATTGTCTATGTTCATCAACAAATCTTTGTTGATCTTTGTTGATCAGATTAGCAATACCCATGACGTGACTAGCCTAAGCCTAATGTTATAAAATAATCAAGGAAAATTCTTCTATGAATTATGATACATTATGCATACCATCTGCAGCTGAAGGATCTGCACCACCTCCATCTTCAAATTCATCTTGAACGGGATACATTTCTACTCATTCCAAGCTGGAGAACGATGAATTTATGGTCAGCAACTTGAGAAAAGTGTGATGCCCCGCCGTGAAAAAAATGTTAACTTAAGGCCTCGACTGAGTGATGTTACGTGGAATGCACAATGCAGTATCGGATACCAAACCAACATTAACACAACAGTTCTTGTACTGTAGTAGTGTAGGCTGTCTCTGAAGCACTAAAGAACGTGAAAAGTTACCTTTTCGCACCTGTCAAATGAGGTGCCGGGTTAGGCGCCTAGTCAATTGTAACTTACAATATCATTTTCTCATTTGCAGTATGCTGTATGATATTACGGACATTGGTGAACAGGTATTGATGATAGGTGCCGCGTTTATTTAGCTATTGCTTTACTATATTTTCCGTACCGTAATAGCTAACGTAAGAAGTGTTTGTAACTTGCTAAATAACGTTATAACATAACACTTAGTACAGTGTACGTACGTATGGAATCACAATTTCCCGCGGAATTGACATTCAACCATGATTTCACGCACGTCAATAGCAAGGTCCAAACCATTCAAATCGCAAGGGGAAATTAAGTCAGACATATGAAATGCTGTTCGATTTGCTTATACAGAGACTATTTTCAAACTTAAAAGATGAAAAATGACCTCTTTAAATTTATTGAAAGTTTCTATACAGCAGATTTAAGGAAAGTCTGAAACTTAAGTATTGTTAATATTCTCACCACAATGAATGCTCCTCAAATGGTACGATATGGTGAGAGCACTTAGCACAGACAAAGCTTAACTAGATATAGTACAATCACAGCCGACAATGGGCTCCTTCAATTGGTGTATAGCCACTACAGAAAACCAATATGCAACTATTTTCGTATCTGGGATGCAATGTTCTTAACGTGCAACGTGTAGTTGGCAATCGCCCACAATGCTACGTGAAAATTTGTAAACATTAGATTTGGAATTTCAGACTACTAAGTACTACCCAGCGTGAACTGTGTAATGTACTGAGCTGGTACAGTGGTAGTACTAGTATTGCCTACAGCTGGTCAAGTCGGTAGTTAACTAAAATTTACCGTGTCACCGTCAGCATACACCAGGTGTAAAATGAGTGGTCTGGTCTGATGTGCTCCTTGAGAAGCTGCATGGAATTTCGTTCATTATACCAAAAAAGAGGTATGGAACCTGTGGAAAGTCTAGCCCCCTAACAGGGCTGTGTGCCGTTTGTTACTGTTGTAAATAATACAAGTTACAACTTACACAGGCCTACATGGCCTAACTTGACTAACTAGTCTACGTTAAATGTTACTAATTGTTAGGCCCTAACTTCCTAGGCCTATGTGCATTACACTCCTCACAGTGCATAGGCCCACAAAAAAGTGTACCAGGGATGGAAAGAGGAGGAAAAGGAGAGGAGAATGCCATACAACGAGAAATAAGTGTGAGGGCGCTATTCGCTTTATAAAACATCTCCAACTCTTTTCGTAGCCCAAAAATCAACTGGGCCCCATTTTACCATTTTAACACCATTAAAAAGCACCCTCTTTTAGTTTTTGTATAGAGAACCTGTAAGGCCTATTTTAGGTTCAGCCTGGGTCAGTTGAAGCGTTGTAGCGTGCGAAGACTATAAACCGCCGAATACGGGGAATTCAAGAAGCAGGAGTTCGTAAAGATCAAGAGAGAAGTTTCTTCAAAGTTCACAATGTTTTATTAACTCTCCAAAATGATAGCATGGTCAAAATATGGGTGGAAAACAATCTAAATAGATAAATATTACTAGTCCTAAGGTCAGTACATCCTACCTGCTGTGCCTGCTTAACTGAGTTCAAAACATGTTTCATGCGAAGAACACCCAAATCACCAGAGCCCGCGCACTTGTGCGTGGCAGACGCTGATTGGACCATGCATTAAAGGCATCCGCACAGCCTCTAGTGCTGCTCTACAATTGTATATAAGTTTACGCAGTGTTTGCACACGGCCCCCAAGCAGTGCTTATATCTACGCACAGAGCTAAATATAGCTCAGCTACATAGCCAATAGGGAGTCAATCTTGATGATGTAGTCGATTATGTCCTGACATAGCAGAGTGGCCATTGTGCAGAAGTTCAGTGACGTTCAACAACAAGTGCAACTAGCATCAAATACAATATCATAATTTGTAACTGATTACACACAGAGAACATTCTAAGTCTTAGCATTGTCAAGTGCAACTCTAAATGTGTCCTACAGAACAGGACGTCACTTCCAGGCACAGATTCTTAACTAGTCCCATAATGCATTATTACTTAGGCATACATCCTTTTGAGCAAGATTAATGGTAAGTCCAAAAAGAGTATATTTTACTACGTTAGCTAAAATAAGGCTACAAGGATACATAGTGCATTCAAAAATAATTCTAGGTCTGTAGAAGAAAACAACAATATTTAACTACCCATGAAAAGACTCCAGGGATATGCAGTACGAATCAGAGTACATGTTTTAAAAGGCTTAGAGAATACGCAGTCATATCGTTTATTATATTTCTAGGATGTTTAATATATATTTCTAGGAGGATGTGCAATCGTTATGATATTCGAATGCATTTTTGGGAGGCTACGAGGATATGTAGTCAAAATGCAGTCACATCGATTGATGTACAGTATTTTTAGGAGACTGAGAGGATACAAACTCAAAGTGAGTGGCACATACTGCATACCACGTGTTTGTAAAAATCATTCACATGTGAGTTTTAAAAGGGGCTAGGCGTATATGCAATCAAGATTCCATCTATTCGTAATTCCCTGGTTTGAAAACGATTCATCGTCAGTCCTTTTGTTGTTGTAAAAAGGCTACAAGGATATGCAGTGAATGACTGTGTAACCCTGTAGCCTGTTAAAAAACAGAGCTTATAATCTCACAGGGTTTTCTGCAATTGTGCCAACTTCATAGATGGAGCCTAAGTTTGGCCAAACAGTTTCTGTGGTTTAGCAAGTAACAGTAACGTCAGTAAAGTTGCACAATAGAATTACTGCTCGTACTAGGAGGCAGGATGCTTTAGGTAGTCTGTTAAGTACTACGTTACTTGGAAAAAACTAAAACAAATGACAAACGAATAACCACATGTTTACCTCACAAATATAGAATAACACTGGCTTATGGAGTAGCAATACCTTTATCGTGTGACTGCTGCGAATAACCACTGAACCCACAGTTAAGCCTAAAGGGATGTATGGTGGTGGCAGAACAAGAGGGGAGTTTGCTTGGGGTGAATTTATTTGACTTTGGAGACTTTGTTTTGAGGAGAGTTGGCAGTAAGTGGTCCCCCAGATTGGAAAGATTGCAAATTTTAGACTTATCTTATAAGTATCCATTTTAAACAGTGCAAAAAGAAGGTACTAGGTGTATGGCACTGTGGCACTGCCAGGTAAGGTGTTGCTTACCCTAACAGTTAGTCACTCTGAGTTGCTGGAAAAATGTTCATTTCTGGGAAGAAAGTCTAAATTCTTTACAGTTTATGATATATAATCTTTATGTATTTATATAGA
This sequence comes from Stichopus chloronotus, assembly GCA_021234535.1. Taxonomy (NCBI): domain Eukaryota; kingdom Metazoa; phylum Echinodermata; class Holothuroidea; order Aspidochirotida; family Stichopodidae; genus Stichopus; species Stichopus chloronotus. The sequence goes on from CM037831.1 coordinate 8,075,826, forward strand.
AAAAATGGGTAAATTTCCTTCAAGTGCCAAAATTTCCCTCCAGATACAAAGATTTCCCTTTGAATGCACAAATTTGTCAGGAAGGAGCCTCCTGGCCGTCCAACTTTTTCCACCCATGTTCGCTGTGTTTGTATATTGATGTATTGTTGATTGTACTTAGTGATGTACCCTGCTACTCTGTAATATTACGTAGTAATAAGTGAATAACCACAGAGTTCTGTAACGTTAGTGTTAGTAACCTAATAACATCATGATAGCCGTTGTTTCCTTTGGCGTCAGTCAGGCCCCATGTTAGAACCCCCAACCCGATAAATTCCTTGGCATACACCTGTTCTCTACAATAAAGACGGAACTTGAAAGAAGGCTACACGTTTCCCTTGATTCAATGTTAATTTAGAACACACTGTATGAGTTGAGTTTGAATTCATACTTCTTTCACTACATGTGAGTAAGTTACAAGTCATTTGTACTTGCTGCGACAAATGACAGTGTTGACACACATAAAACACCCTTTTTCTCTCCAAATGTCGTCATGAAATCTTCCCACTGTGTATCATTCTATTTTAAAGGCAGTCACGCATCATCCCAAGCTACGGTATATTTTTGGCTAGGGGTAAGCTTAATTCTTTATTCGCTCTGCTCTTTGATTGACAGCAAATTCAAAAGATGCAGAGTACAATAGTGCTCTCATATTGCACAGCATACCCATGTGATTTACACATGTGGAAGAGTTTTAGACAGGCAGTGCATGGGATGGGCTAGAAGTAAGTGGTTCTGAGAATTAGAACTCTCTGGGACAATGAGTGACTAAGTAACATGAAATGCAATATTAGTTTTGCTACATTCACAGATCTCTTACAGCTGGAATATGAGTTGCAAATTTGTCAGCTGAAAGTCAAATTCTGCAGAATATGTCATAGCCACTAAAAAACATTGTCAATGCCCCATCTTTGTATGTACATAAATATCCTTTGGTCTGTTTGATTTCAAGTGCCAGTGATTTACTGCTATGCTCTCTTGGAGAGTCTGAATTTTGTACGGCCAACAAAAATGTCATGACAATTCTCATATTCAAATATCTGAAAGATGAGTGGATAGTTCTCTTTCAGATTTTTTGATAGGTGATCTTTTCCCCTACTTCCTTATCCTGAAACACTGACAAAGAACAAAACTAGATGACCAGGGGATTGCCAGTACAACTCATATTCCAGCTTTAAATATGAATGTAAGAAAAGATTTTAACATTATTTGGATAGGGAAAGTAGAACGTTTTGTCACACAGACTATTGCACCAGAAGGCTCTTCAGCGACTGATGTAGCAGTTAAATAAAGATAGCATCTTCAAAAGCAAGTAAAAGAAGATACAGATATTGCTGTAAATTAGTGCAACCCCATAGACCTACATGCTGAATCTGTTAAGCCACAATTAATTTCTGTTATTGTGTAAGTGCTCACCATTTTGGAGTCATTAGCACTTTCATACAGAAGAAAACTGATAGCTAAGTGGAAATCAGTTGAGAATTATTGCATGACACATTCCTTTAAATGACAAGTTCTGAAACGTAAGATTGAAACAGGTATTTACTTTCAAGGCCAATCAAGATAGAAATTTGCACTTGTCTTGATTGTGACAGGTTTTCTTCATGAAAACCACCTTTTCTGAAAACTTGGGATATGTTTCCAGCTTCCTTGCACTGTAAATTTGCCTTCTGAAATTCATGAGTGAAAGGGAATGAGAGTTAAATATGTCAAATTTGTAAGAAATGTGTATTTTATTGTATCAAGTTGAACTTATCTTGTATTGTTTTAAAAAAAAAATTTCAAAGGAAAATTGATTCAATTCACACATCCACATTGTTTACAGAATGTTTTACACCTGTGTGGTATCAGTTCATTTTAACTGGGGGCAGGACTAGAATTTAACAAATTTCTTAAATACACTTCACAGATGTTGGGATTTGATCGCCAATCGCTCCGTGGTACGGTGAATGCAGCTACGAAGAGGGAATTTGCTAGAATGGCACATAAAATTGAAAATGACAAAAGTCACCTACTTCATTTAGCCCTGCTAAAAGACCTAACTGACCTTTTGGGCAAATCGAAGAGAAATCTTAGAAATCCCTCTATTTTGCCAAAAAACAGGATCTAACTTTTTAAGAATCCAAAGTTTTCCATCATGCTGCAGCACTGACTTAATCAGAGGATTTAATAGAACTTGACTGTAGTTATGATAATCATTTCAGTCCTTGTACATAATTAACCTTTAAAGCAGTTTACCCATTATTTTAATTCACATGTTCTAATTTGTGAATTACTTTGTCATTATTTCAGCCTTTTTGAATCTGTGATTGTTTGTGTACTTCTGTTTATGGAAGCTTGTTCGTTTTTACTGGTTGAATAAATGAAATGAAATGGAACATGATGCAAGATATATATGCCTTAATGCCTAATCTAAGAGCAATGATAGTAACTGTCATTTGTAGAGCTCAGTCTCAGTAATGTCCAAATATGCTCCCTTGTGAACATTTAAAATATGCTCCCTTGTAGAAATTTAACGTAATAGGTCCTCAAAGGGTTTAACTGTATAGGTCCTCGATGAGGTTGGTCTTTAAATAATTTTTTAATTTTTTTAAGCGAAGTTTCCTTCATGGCTACTTCTTCGATCAGAGACTGTCATTGAAAATTATCACAAACGTCATGTCAATTAGACATACACAGTAGACAGCAAGATTTGACAGCGAGATTTGACAGGAAGTCGTCCCACTTAGATGACATCACACCGTGGCACGTTGCATGTGTGAATAGACACAAACAAAATGTGGTCGGATTCGGAACAGAACTCCCTATTTGAAAGAGGTTTTGTGAGAACATTGCAAACTACTTTGGTCATGGGTCTTTATTACTTTTTTTGGGGGGGGGGGGAGGGATATGGGAAAAGTACTTTGTTGGATAGGCTGCTACTCTGATGTTATGTGATACTGTCAATAAAATTGTGGGTTCAGGTTGAAATTTTACTTTAAATATGATTATAAGTGGCAGTGAGGTAGTTGCTCAGTGTCTCCTGCACGTCATCTGCTGTCTGTGTCATAAACCTTATACAGTACCCTTCATTGTGCAACATATTTGCCAGCAAATGCTTTCACATGCAGTTGTTAATGTTTTGGTAATACTGAAAATGTTAAACATGAGCACAAAATGGTCTTCTGGCCATGTGACCAACATAATGAAGATAGTCAGTCAAGCTTCTTGAAAAATTTATAGTCATCTGCCTTAATGTCACCATCCATAATTTTTCATAATATTCCGTCAGTACTTTGTTACTTTGAAGAGTTCTTCATCTGAAACAAATTTCCTTAAAAAATATCTCATTTGGCAAACAAAGTGTGGTAACATTGCATGAATGTTAGCACAGAAAGTCTTGCTTATTCAAAGTGGAATAAATGAGTGTTTGATCACTGAACACTGTTTTGGGCAGATTTACTGTACATTTAATGAATTAAATTTTTAGGTTATGCAGCTGGTGTTTAGTTTTACACCATAACAAAAATTTGCCCAGTTAATGTCTGTTCTGTATATGTAGTGTATATCTACCTGCATTAACCTGCAGTGCATATACCTGCATTTTTCTTCAAATAGCAGTTCAAGTTAGTACATTTAGCCATCATTGTACCAAGAAAGCATTCTTTTTCTGAATGTAACAGGTACTGTACTACTGGACAGTAGTGTGGGATTAATTTTTAAAAGTAACATCATGCACACCTATTTCATTTTAATGTCTGTAAGGCAGGTTGCCATGTACTGTATTTTATTTAATCATCTTCTAATTTCCTTAAGAGTGAACATAACAGGAAAGCTTCTTTTCCTTCCCTTTCCTACCATATTCTACGTACGCTCTCTCCATTCTGTGCATTGTGTTGAACCTTAAACTTAAATTAACATGTGAAAGAAACTGTTAAAGTACAGTATATACTGTATGTACTTCATATACTTGTTACAATGTCAAAAGGTGGCACAGAGCCACAATTTCCATCGTAAGAGGTCACCGTAACTATCACATGAGACCTTTTTGATTCCTTGTGGAAGGCAAAAGGAATCTATGTGATGGTGATGTCGTGTGTGTATATTTGACACCTTGCTTATAAACACAATATCTCAAGAAGGGTAACCATGACTAACCTCATACTTGGTGTGTCACTTGGTCATATTGAGTAGATGATCCCTATTGTTTTTGGTCAAGGTCAACGTTCATTTGAGGTCACTGGAGGTCAAATTGTGAAATCCTTGTAAATGCTATATAAATACTATATCTCAAGAAGCATAGCCTTGACTAATGTCGCACTAAGTATGTGGGTTGGCCAAATTAAGTAGATAATCCCGCTTATTTTTGGTAGAGGTCAAAGGTTGTTTGAGGTCACCAGAGGTCAAAATGTGAAAACCTTGTATACACAATATCTCAAGAAGGGATATTTGTGACTAATGTCATAGAGTGTGGGTTGATCGTAGTGAGTAGATGACCTCTGTTGTTTTTGGTGAAGGTCAAAGGTCATTTGAGGTCACCAGAGGTCAAACTATGAAAACATTGGAAACACGGTATGTCAAGAAGTGTAATCATGACTAATTTCATACTTTGTGGATTGGTCATTGTGTGCAGATGATTCCCATCGATTTTGGTGGAGGTCAAATTTTGTTTGAGGTCACCAGAGGTCAAATTGTGAAAACAGATGAAACTGCTTAGTGCATACAGTGGTCAAAAGAGCCTAGTGTACACATGCTCCCTCTAGAAGGATAAGGTGTTTGAATTTCAAAATTGGTATGTACACGTTTTCCCGTGTTCTTTATGAATATTGGCAAGGAATCACAAAGTCCTTTGACTTTCAAGTGAACTAATTATTATGACACTTTTTGCCTACTAAATATTGTATGCTCATGTGGAATATTCATACATACCGTAATGTTAATGTGCAAATTTGACCAATTGATGCAAAAATCACACTAACATAGTGAGGATTGGATGTATGTACAACAGTTTGCAGTGAATTGTGTTCACGCCGAAGTGCGTGATTGCATATATATTCTGCACAAAGATAAATCTTATGCGGGAAAATCTGCAAAAATTTTCACAGCTGAGGTTATAGAGCTACCATTTTCACACACAATAAACTGCAATAGAATCTTTCCCAAGTGACAATTCCCTCCTCAATTTTGAAAATCCCTTCCAAAAATTTTTTTTTTAGAGAGGCATTCCCGTCCCAGGTTCAATATCTCAGCACAAACACTGATGAGTGTTGCTACTCTTTTGACTTATTTTTCTCATGTCAAGTTGCTGTTTCTCGATGTATGTGTGTACGTATGTAGTGCATTTTTACTGTAGAAATGATTGACCGTAACAGCTCTAGAGAATTTCCACTTTGTACCATGCCATAGCAAGGTTTCTGCCAATGAGGGGAAAAAAGGGATGGGGGAGGAGGGGGGGAGGGTAGGAGACAAGATTAAATTTGTCCCATCGCATGAAAAGAAGTTAATAGTTCCTCTTGTCCATTTTTCCTTTTGTCAATTAACCTTTTGGTACCATATTGTGATGGATCTAATTAACCTCTACCTAAAAATGTTCATTATCATTTCATCTTCATTGAATAAGACTACGTACTCATTACCTGAGGAAGTTACGTAAAATTAGGAATTAAAACACAATGAGCATCTTCTGGTAGTCTTCATTGATTGTAATTTGAATTTTTGATTGGAGCTAAGATAGTAAAAGATTTTCCTATAAAGAGAGTTGAAATTATTTGACCACATTTATTACAAACTATTTAACTTATGGGTCATGATCAACGTTTGCGTTTTATGCCAGAAATTTAATTCTTTTGTGCATTATTGACACTCTTCATTATGTTCAAATTTATTCAATGGATGAATGATAGTGTATGACTCTGTGATATTAACATTGACAGATCTGGAAATTCTTGACCAAGAATGCAGTGTGTAATAATGTAGTTACTGTATACTACCCTTAGTGGACACCTTCTATTTTCTTGGAATTTTTGCGCGAAATTTTTAAAAAAACTTCCGCACCTAACATTTTACAGACATTTCCGTTTCCTTGAGGACTGTCCCATTGACGATATCACGTCCATTTCCTGAACACTGTAGCTGGAAACCAATGACCCTGTGTAATCATATATCATGTGTAATCACTGCGACAAACACAAAGGAGTCAGGTTTTAGATAACACTCTCAATTGTCTGAGCCCCCAATGATATTTACATATACCATAATTGATGTAATCAATTATTACACAGTACCAGTGTACAGAAGCTCACCACCAAGAGAACAGGGTCTGCATAGATCTGTGTCAAGTAGATAACAGGATCGTATGATCCGATGACAATGTCATTCTCAGGTCATTGATACAAGTGTGCACTTTGCGTGGAGAAGTTCAATGCACTCAATACAGAGCAGGTACAATTTTGTGGTCTCTTGTTATTGGTCTTTGTTATTTGGCAGGTGACATGGTGCGAACATCTCTGGTTACCTGTGATCACATTGACAAACAAAGTTGTGACATTTAGCAGAACAACTAGAGAAAGCAGGAATACATGAGTTGTATCGTTACCATTGCATTAGTTATGTTGTAGTCTATTTTTATTCTGGTTGCAACATACTGTACTGCAGCGTGCAGTGACAGGCATGCCTGTAATGCTGAACCTCTGTGTGTGTGTTACTCTCTGTGTCTGTTATTCTTCACACTTGATCCAAAAGTGGGAAACCTTTTCATTGATTGGTGGAACCTTGTAGTTCTCATCAGCACATTTAATGCACAAGTAAGAAACATGCTTAATACATAGATAATGCTAGAATAGAACACTTTGTTACTGTACTTCTTACAGTATCATTGTCCATGACTTTGTTAGACTTAAAAATTTCTTTGTGGTTTTTTTTTGGGGGGGGCTTTGAACTTTTCACAATTTGTAGACAGTAAAGTTTAGCAGCCTTCAAGTTTTGTATATCTGGGCTTGTGCTTTGATCGAAGACTGGAAGCTGTTATGCAACCTTATAAACGAACAGAGGAACACGTAAATGAACTGGCAGAAAATTTTTGGTTTTGTTACATCCTGCACTGTTAGAGTGTCTCAAGTACTAAACTTAATGGATAGAATTGATTTCAGCCTATACAATTAGTCTGTAACTGTATTTTGCAAGTGTTTAGTTTGCTGTTTGCAGTACCAGTCATTCAGTATCCAGTTTTTTCATGCCACTGATGAAATGTTATGCATGCTTTAAATTAAAAACAGACCTACATAGTGCCAGTTTGGTTTGTTCATCGATACCAATCAAGGGAAAAACTCATTGGAAGTTTAATTAGCAGAAGGTCACCTGATGAAATGTTACAAAACATAGGTTGTAATTAGTGAAGATGATTTTCTCTCAGGACATTTAATGACCTGGTTTTAGACTTGCCTGTACCCTGTCAGTAACTGTACCTTATCTCAGATTAATTAGTTGAGTCCTACACTATCAGATCAGGTGATGTTTTGGGGATTTACAGCACATCAGTTGCTATTGTAAAAGTGTCAAAGGTTGCAGTACAGCATGCCTGCAGGCTTCAGTGAGTCAAGGACGTCACAAGGGGAGTGTGCGCCTGAATTTGTGTAGTTTGCACTGCCCCATTTGAGCTGAGCACACACACTCGAGAGGTCTGTTATCGCCCGTTTTTCATATGGAGATTTCTGAGAAGAACAAAATGTAAAGGTACTGTATGCCTGTGATTTAGCTTGTCATACTTATACTGTAATTTACTGAATAACCGAGTGGGTTGTACTTATTTTGAATTGGTGTCCTCAAAAAATTGTATGTTTTTTTTGACAGTACCCTAGATTGCTTCAGCTCATAGTGTAGAGAACCTTTTAAATTATGAACGGTGGAAAGCGTTATCTGTGAAGAGAGGTTTCAGAAACAGGTTGATAATTAGAGAACTGGCTGTTGAATATTCTTAATTTTAATTGCAGCCAGAATGACAACAAGACTTTAAAAAAGTCAACTTCAGGTTTCAGGCTGATAATGATTTATTGAAAATTACCTTCTTTATTTTACTGCAGTTCTTTAAAGGAGGATAGGGAGCTGTAAAATACATCTCACATAACTCATTGCCCTTTCTCTCTCCAAATCAAGTAGAAGCATATCTATTGAACAGATTTGTGGTAAAACAAATGATCAGCCAATGACAAACTTTGTTAGGGAGTGCCATAGCAGAGATGGAAAACCTTTAATTTTGGAATTTTTCTTACGCTGTGGCCTGAAAGATAATATAAGTGTGTGTTTTATGCCTCTCCGTCATTTTGCAAGAGGAATGTTGTTGATTGAAGGCCATCAATGTCTACCTGCAGAGTCCAGGTAAACGTTGATATCCTACGACCAAACAACATCCCATCTTCAAGCTAGGGTATGGCATAGAACACATACTGTACTTATGAATATTACCTTGAGGGCTACAACATACAGTAGGAAAAAGTCAATGTTAATGTTTGTTTTCTTGCTACTGGGGTCTTTTCTAACAAAATATGTCATTGGCAGATCATTTTCTACCACAAGTCTGTCAGACACGTATGCTACTACTCGATTTGGAGAAAGCAAGTGCAAAATATTATGTAAGATGTTTTTTACAACTCCTTGTCCTTCTTTAAGTTGGTGAGAAGCAAATTGAAATAACTTTTAGGATTTGCATTAAATGTTAATGTGCAGTGCATTTGAGCTAGCATGTGCCCTGTTACTTTCAACTGCAGCAAAGTACTTTACATAATCCTGATATCATTTGGAAATCTGTTCACTACCGCCCCAAGAGACAATCATGAAAAGTTACCTTTATCATAAGCTCACTTTTTCATATACTGTAGCATTACATTTGATGTGTTACTTGGTACACCAGAGCGACAGTTTTCAAAATAAGAAAGTTAAGCACTAACCACATCGTCAATTGCTCCGTTTTTTTTTTTCTTAATTTAGATACATTTGTATTTCATCATTGAATAAAAATGAGAGGAACTTTTAGGACCTGTGCAAATCTCATTGTTTGTAACAAGTTTTTCACTGAAAGGGTTGGTTTGCCCTTTGAATGATGTTGTCACATCTGTGTATAATGCAGTGTAGATTTTAGTTTTGTCGACATGAGGCAAAGTGAAATTAACCCAGTGCTGATGCTGTTAAGATGTCCACAGTCGCAATAATTCAGTATCTGTACTGTCATTCTGCATAGAACATTGTATGAATATCATGTATTCTATGCTACTTCAATTGTAATGTCAGGATAACAGTTACATAACAGCGTGCAGGTCTGACTTTTAGCATTCGGTTTTCCGAAACCTATTCTGGTTGTCCGAACAGAGAACAAAATGACAAGCCAAAATTGCGGGATTAACTACTCTGCATATAATATTGTTTTCATTATTCATCTTGTATAAGTCTACCTATGACAATATAGTGGACTCCTCCATTTTATTCAGACTGTCGTTTTGTATTACATTTACTTCTTGTTTCAGAGCATACCAAACTGGTGATTAACATTCTTGTTATTAAAGGTTGATGAAGGATGATCACCACTTTTAAAGGGGGAGGGAGGAAACTTTGCCTCACAAAGTTACTCGTCTATCTGACAACCAGGAAGAGTAGATCTGATCGTCCGATGAGACTAAAACTCTAGTCTCGGACGATCGGACGAACCTTAATTTTCAGTCCTGGTGTGATCACTTGCAGTACAATCTTTTTTACGGTCATATTGAGCAACGGTCCTGTTTACCCGGCTCATAAGCTGTCTTCTCTGTGTGATTGAGACCCGATACTGAAATAGATCGTGAACATTTTTTTGCAACTTTTTAAGCGGTCATAAATCTTGCAATCCACAGAGTTACAAGTACGCTCTATGTGTGCGTGGTTGGCATTGCTCGACAGCCTTGTGTATGCATACAGCACTACTGTACGGTACATGCAGCCAGCATTGGAGGTACTGTACTGTGCAATGAAGAGCTGAATGAATGTGCTGTACTGTGTCCGAATGACAGAGCTGTGCCATGTCTACCCGTGACATTTCCAACTGCCATTCTTGGCTACTGTGTAGTACAATAGTCAACATAAAATAAAGGTTTATTGCTCATTGGGGGAGGACTTCAAATATTTGCTTTAATAATACTGAGTTTGGTTTCATTTGCAGCAGGGCTAGGTATGTATACTACTGTAGTGCATTATGCCCCCCCCAAAAAAAAGGACAAAAGTGATCACAGCTGTCACATTTTCTTTCTGTCACAGGTGGACATTCGTAGTTTGAACAAGTCAAATCAGCATTGAAAAAGGCTGTCACATACGGTGAAAGAACCGCGACCCCCATTGAAATATCAGTCGTTGAAACAAATTGTGAGACAGTCAGACAAAAAATGGCCACAGCTGCAGAAAAGAGGAAGAGAGAGCAAGATGGGGATGGAGATTATTCAGACCCCGTGATAAAAAAACTGGCCAAAACGGTGAGTTTTGTTTTTTCATCTTCTATCATCACTCCTGAGAATGTCACAAATCCATCGACAACACGTACAGTATGCACGTCCTGTGGAAGCGTACGGTTTTCAGTAGCGTTTGTACCAGGATAGCTTTCCAATTGTTGTGAAGGATTGAAACGATGAAACTCTCTATGAACAAACTTACAGTACTGCGTATGGTATCCAGGATTCAAGCTCACTTGGCCAGCTGTTAGCGGGTGCTGGCGCTTGCCGACGGCCATGAAGAGCAAATTGCAAGACCACTGACAGGTGCACAGTTCAAAAGAAATTCCACAGAAAAAAATGTCTGAAAGTTCACATAAATACATGCTATTGAAATCTAAAATAAATCCTTGATATTTACGGGCATTTGATGCCAAAGGAGGTATTCAAACAGTTCTAAACCATCGCTTACAGTACATTGCAAGTCAAACTTTAAGAAATGCATACCGTACCCTTCCCTTAGACCCCTTCCCCATGATGGCGTTTACACTGCACCGACAAAGCACTACAGCCACCACTCAGGATTCCCCAAGTGGAACCTACAGACCTGTAGCAAAAGTAATATACTGTTTGAGTCACTTTCAGAAGTTAAAAACACATCTTTCTCAAAAAAAAAGAAGAAAAATGCCACCACCTAACAAAAAGACAAACATCACAGAACTTTGCCTTGTCCAGTTAGCACACCTTGAAAACAATTTTTATGAATTGTGAAGCAGAAAATCCTGTAGCACTTTGTCAATCACATGGCCAAGTTTTTGACATTTTCGTGTGTCACATTACTTGCAAACCAACGAGATTGACTGTAAACCCCACATCATGTATCCAGTCACAAATTACTAGGATTAAGTTTCTTATTTGAAGAGTCCATTATGTGAAAAGTATTACTCTACTTTAAACTTGTGCGAACCAAATTTTGATTCATGAACTGCACAGAAGGCAATTCCAAAAGATGTAAATACAACAACATTAATGGTCACAATAGCATACATGTCCAATACTGTCTCCCCACTGTACAGTATCTGAATATGCCACTGTATGCCTCACTATGCTTAGGCTTTGAAAGGATGAATGGTTGCTCGTTGCAAATTGTTGACATTTAACCTGTAGATTGCATCCGTTCATAAGTTGTAATACTACCTCACCCAGAAGTAAACGGTCATTTAATGAGAAATAGAAATAAGAGAACTAAAAGAGGAAATAAACTAGAAATAAATAAGGAATAAAGAAATAATGCAGGTTTGGCATTTATGTTTTGTTTGAATGTACAGTAAGTATATGTCCATTTCACTCAAACAATTTGGTATTCTTATGCCTCTTGCACTATGAAAAGACTTCAGTTGAACTGTTTCCCCAAAGACAACATCCGTCGGAGTCAAAATAATGAATTGTGCGTAAAATCGATACACTGTAATTTTAGTGGCTAACACTGTAACTGTGGCACTGTGTTTAAGAACACCAGTGCGTCAGATTGCCAAGTGTCGCCTCATAGCAGCTTACAATAGCAAATAAACAATGGTTCTTCTTTTGAATATGGCACTGTTTGAATCTAAAAAAAAACATGCTGCAGAATGTACAGTAGCAACACTAAAATTTTTAGTCAAATACTGCAGCATTTTACACATTTGAAGACGGTACTGAACCCTCTTCATTGTTCCTTCCCAGTGTCTTTCCTACTGCAATGGCAGCGCCTTCTCTGCTCTTTTCCCTTTTTTTCTTCAAAATGAGCAGAATTGTACCGTGATAGGAAGGAATGTAATGTACGTACGTTCAGAACCAAAGCAGATCTATGTCACTGTAATGTTAGAAAGAAAAGTGACTCTGTACTGTATATGCTTTTATAAGCAGACTTGCCAGTTTTACCAACAGACACTCTGGGCTGAGCAAAACATGTCCCATGAGTAGAATCACACTACATTGCTTTAAACTATTCTGTAAACATGTATACCCTCATCCCCGCAGTTTTCAGTAGTCTCTACACAGTGGAGTAACTTAACTGTAATTCATGATCTCTACACCGAGACCTTGAGTGGCACTACGCGGGAGACATTCTGCGGAGCACGTCTTCGACGTAGATTATCCTGTTGCTATGGTCATTGCATCTCAATTTATCATCCGATAATTGGTAGATTTAGGAAGGCATGTTTTCAGCCACATTGGTCACTGATCACAAAGTTGTTCTATTAATTGTGTTTGCAGCAACAGTGCACATTTGTTTTCGAGACCGATGAAATTCATTTTCGTCATTTTCGATGCTTCGGCAATTACCATGCACTTTGTCTCTGTGCTGTACGGCTCTTCGTAATGTGATGCGGTAGGCTTGCTTAGCATGCTGACAACATCCATTGATACTGTAGGTGGGAGGCTGCTTTGAAGTGGTCGATATGAGCTGAATATGTTCAAATATTATGGATATATGTTACAGCTTAGAGCATTGTGTGTGTGTGCCTTTATGTGTGTATGGGTGTGTGTGTGTGCTACATGTGTTACGGCATCTACTACGGCAAGTGTTTGGACAAATGTTATTATTCATTACCTCAGTGCTTTGTCAACAGCTGTATGTACAATACCATAGCCTCTCTGTCACTGTTAACTGTCGTTCTGCAAACCTTTGAATAATCCCAACCCCTCATTTTGGTGCTCTCAGGTGTCCTGTATGCCTGCCATCTTTGATGGAACTCCAGAATCTCAGAGGGAGAAAGAGAAGTGGGATTTCAGACCAATAACCAGGGAAGAAGCAGATGTACAACCCAGAGGTAAATTTTGTCAGTTTGTTGTTTCTGTAATCCAAGCCAAACCCGAGTAACCTGGATTATCGAAGAAAATAAAATTGTTTCATGCTTATGTCAACTTCTGGTTCTTGGAATTCTTGTTTAATTTTGTGAAGGATATTGAAATGTGTGAGATGGGGTTCTAGTGTTTTTTTTTCCCCATCCTTCTACAAATTTGAGTAGATTCTAGGTGGGGCAACTGGACATTCAGATGTGAAACTTTTTAAAGAGCAGGATTTTCCATGAATCCATGGTGCTGTAGTGTACTCATATGCCATCATGTATAGGGCCACTGTTTTTTCCACTTCCAAGAAGAAGCAAATTCCATTTTGAACATCTTGATTCGGTCTTTTCCCATTTCCAAGCAACTCGATTCTTATAAAGTTTCATAGAATCTTGAGGTTTTGTGCTAGGTTGTACAAGGTTTTGTGCGTAGAAATTTGAGGTTTGATAAAAATCTAGCATTACTGCTTCCCCATACTCGCTGTTGGGGTCCACCTCAGAAGAACAGTGCAGTGTATGGTGGAAAATCATTTCAGCATACCAAAAGTTTTATCAGAGAAAATTCATTGATATTGCTTCAAAACTTACTATCAATTTACAAATGTTATGTAAACCAGACTATATTGCATTCAATCCTGATACATTTCTATAGAAAACTTTCCTGTGAAAAGAAAATGGAAATTTAAACAAAATATATATTATTTTTATTTTATGATATTATTATTATTTTGTTTTATCATTATTCTACATATATAATGAAATATAAGTGTGAAAGATCCTGCAGAACCTTCCAAATATACTGTAAATGATGATATCCTTAAATGTGGTGAGGTGAATATAGCAACTGACCTGACCACCTCATCAACTGCATATTTCATTATCTCAGTGAACAACTAACTATTCATAAAGTGCAGACTTTGGGTTATTTAAAGAAATATTTCAGTGAAGTTTCATGGTCAATGGTCAATGCTAGCGACTTATTTAGATACAGCATTTGAGTTTGTAGAGAGATGACTTCATAGGACCTGTGATACAGTTGGAGCATGATTGCCATGTGTGCACCTATCAGGTTTACCCTCCATGCTTTTTGTGGCTAGTACTGTAGTCATTGCTCATGGGGAATACCCTGTGATTTTGATACATATTGTGCAGTCTTCTTTCAGAGTATATTGTTAATCTGTGTGATCTTGACAAGTTGACAATTTCGTGGAAATTTTGGCAGTAACTTTGTCACTGACCCAATTAATTCTAGGTTGTCGCCAAAGTACTGTAACGTAGGCAGCGAATGTACAGTAGATCTTGGAGACGTGCCAAGAATCTTTGCCATTCGTGAATACTGTATAAAGAAAGAGGTGTTATGGCTACAGCTTGTCTGCTAGGGGTGATCTTATGTCTCATGTTATAGTTCTGTGACAACAGCTTCTGTGATATTGATTGTACAGTAAAGTTCATTCAAGAAGCTTAAAAGCTGTAGAACATGTTCTTTTCATTCTTCAGGTAATCTTTACCTGGCTCCACAAGTCTGTGCTTAAAATGGTAGAATGAGAAGTACCGGTGGAGAAGTGGCTAAGAGGACAGTGTTTGATAATAGATTACCACAGGGGGGGAGGATATGGGGCTTAAATACATGATAGAAATTTTGTGACTTTATACATCTGCGCCTCCTACAGTATGTATGACACTGGATGCTGATCTTGTGTGTTACTTATTTAACGTTTTCTGGTCACTTAATTTCATCATACAGACGAGAGACCAGTCAGAGTCTATGCCGATGGAATATTCGATCTCTTCCATGCCGGCCATGCTCGGGCCCTGATGCAGGCTAAAAATGTCTTTCCGCATGTGTACCTTCTGGTTGGAGGTGAGATATGAGATTTCTTTCCCTTGTCTCATGAAGTATGTGGAGGAGGGCCACAAACCCTTGTGGAGCTTTTGCTACCATCAGTGGAAGTGAAGTGTGTTCACTTGCATACAGGGATGAGAAATTGTCATAATCTTTCATACTAAGGTTTTTGGGGGAACAGTGCTGACAGAAAAGGAAGAACCAAAATGTAAAACTTATGGCATAAATGATAAATTTACAACCTTTGCTAGGGCAAAATTGGTGAAAAATCCTACCTTTGACTGTGCAATAAATATATAACAACAATGAACCAAAGTTTTGTGTGCTTCGTTTACATTTTGCTGAAATTTTTACATCAGTGAGCACCAAAGTTCACATGGAAATCTGTGTGACGTTGACTTTGATAATAACGCAGACTGTATGACAGGAAATGCCCTCAGTATTGCAGTAAGTTTCCTGATCCTAAAGCTGAAGGTTTCCTGTTGAAGAAATTATTTGGTATAAAGTGCACAACACATTGAAGAGCTTACAGTTACTTCATAAAGAGAGAGCAGTTTTCAAATATTCTTGTTGATTTGCTAGTGGTAAAAAAAGGGAAAAAAAAAAATTGAAGAAAAAACTCTCCAACGTTGATGCTGGTTATGTATTTGTTTTAATGGTGTGACTGTAATGAAAGAAAAAGTCGCACTGTAGGAACCAAACCAAGCCCAGTTAGATAATGGTAAAATTTGGAATGATTACCTTTGATCGACCGTCTTCAAAATACATATGCATCCCTGTCTTTATATGAACACTGAAAAAATGAAAAAAAAAAAAAAAACGAATGAAAACCTAAAATTTGGTGCAGTGTCTTGATGATAACATTATTATCTGACTTGATTTGTAAAATTTCAATTTTTCAAAAAAGTTATTTTGTAAGTCAGTACTATTTGTTTGCAGCAGATATTCCCAGAGCTACTTACTCCATGTTTTGGATACATACATGTATTCAACATGTATGGACCAAGTGATGTAGAGGAATAGATGCAATCCCTCAATTTCAACTGTAGGGGTCAAATTGCCCACTATTTGGAGATAGTGTTTGCATGAATTTTGTCCTCTATTTCCAACCTTTTTTGATACAGGAGGATATCATAAAAGTCTGTTTTCATTGGTAACAATTTTTCTAAACACATAAAGTTTCCAACAACCTACACTAGCCGTAACATCTGCTATTCACAGATTTATAAACACCAGCGCAATAATGGGTACTTGTTGTATGCATGCCAACCACAGCAAAGTGATGTTTTTCTGGTGATTGGATGTGCAGAATGCATCTTATATATAATAATACCAGGGAGAGGTGCACATTAGAAGGAGTTACAACTGAAAGTTAAATTTGTGCTAATCCTGTTCGATTTCCTCTGGTGTGATAAGAGTTCCAAAAGTGATGAGCACACGGCCTAAAGCACCTGCGTACTTTTGTGTTTTAGATCCCATTTCTAGTTGGTATCCAAGTAACTTGCTCATGTCCTATGAATAGGATTACTTTGAACATTGCTTTGATGCCAAGGTTGCTGCCGACAGTCGAGACTGGACTTAAGTCTCACAAATCAAAATGACTGATTATCTCTTCTGCATTAAGATAAACTGGCATATAAGAATAAGGTATAGGGCTTTTGCCTTATGAAAATGACATAAGACTAGAATTGACTGTAGATTTTTCATCACTTTTCACAAACTTTTGTAATTAGCTGTGCTCATGTTCAGCAAGTTACATACCCTGAAACTGGTCTACTATAATGAACACCAGAACAGGCTGGAAGGGTGTAAAATAATTTTCAAGAAAAGCGACCAGCAATGTTATAGCTATGGACAAAGTTTTCTGATGCAGTTGACAACATACCAGACTACATGAATCCTTTCATGTTAAAGTTCCTAATACCCTTTAAGCCCATTGAATCTGGATGCGGTGGACAAAGCAGATGCCTTTGGTGGCAACTAGGTAGGTTCAAAGGAAGAAATTAGATGGATCTCCTTCTAAATGGCCCCTTCCTGGTAGTACTGTCGGAAAGGGGTACAAGCAGTGATTGTGTTTTTCTGTCACAGTTTGCAGCGACGAACTCACCCACAAGTCGAAGGGAAACACGGTTCTCACGGAGTGGGAGAGGTATGAGGCGGTCAGACACTGTAGATACGTAGACGAGGTCATCAGAGATGCACCCTGGGTTGTTACTCCGGAGTTCCTCGAGAAACACAAGGTATTTATCGGGTCTTGAGTGGTTCTCAGTCTGTGATCGTCCACAGATGAGCCCTGTTTGTTGCATTGAATACTTCAAAATGCAAGATGTGCATAGATTGACCAAAGTAGATACAGTCTACTTGCTTTTCCCAACCTGATGGAAGATTAATGCATATACTGCATGTGTTGTTCAGGATGCTATTATTTTCGTGTGTTATTGTTATAGCTGTGACAAATTTCAAACCTAGTTGCAGGGCTTTGTTACGCTGTGACCGCTTAAATGACAACAACGTAAAGCAAAGGGTGATCCCGAGTTAGTAGAAATATGGTACAAACAAAAAGTAGCAAAGTAGGAGGAGAGGCAAAGGGGGGGGGGGGGGAGAACTGGCAGGGAAGTGGTGGTTGCAAATAGAAAGCTTATGACAATTCACACCCAAAAGACGAAAACCTGGCACAGGATGAGAGGTCAGTTAGGTAGTTGTCATCGGCAAAGCAGTTATTATCCATCAGATGTATGAAGTTAAGGTCAGAGAATCTATTGCCACCCAGTTGAATGGAAGTGGACATTTTTTTGTGGTATTTCACCATACCATGGTCCTTGCTCACCCCCATTCCAGATTGACTTCGTCGCCCACGACGACGCCCCTTACGGCAGCTCTGGGACGGACGACATCTACAAGGACATCAAAGCGGCAGGGAAGTTTGTAGCAACTCAAAGAACGAAAGACATCTCTACTTCGGACATCATAGCCAGGCTGGTTAAGAACTACGACACATATGTCAGAAGGAATCTTGCCAGGGGGTACTCAGCAAAGGACCTCAATGTTGGATTTATTAATGTGAGTTTGCTCGTTAGGTTGAGTTTTTGATTGATTGATTGATTAATTGATTGATGGATAAAATAATTCATTGACTGACTTATAACTGGAAGGATGAAATCAAGGACTGAAAGAGGGATATAGAGTTTGTGGGGTGGGGCAAAACTGATATAGAGTAAAATTCTATATATCTAACTCTGGGAAACTGATATGGAGTGACAAATTAGGAACAGAAGTGTTCTGCTGAAAGATGAATTTGGAAGAACAAGGAAAGTGAGGACTTTTGACAATGTTAACTGAGAGACTAACATATGATGAACACCATCACCAAGTTTCATTTAGATATGCTGTTTACTTCCAAAGATTTCCAATTTTAATGTTCAGAAAATGTCATGAGGAAGCTACCATCCTGAGATTGTGATAACATAAACGTGGCCACTTGTGATTGAAAGGCTTTTGTTTTTCTTTATATTTCATTGTCAAATATTTTTTAAAGTTATGCATAGATTCATATCAGAGTATTAATGATTTTGATTATTGCATGATACATTTCAGTAATTCAACACAAAATGTGTACATGTGTGTGCAGATTTATGGAAGTTATAGGTAAAGAAAACAAAGAAGTACATTAAAATTCCTGCTATCAGTGGTTATGTGACATCATTATTCGACTTACTCAAGTGGGATTACATTCAACTTAGGCAAAAATGGCACCACTCTTCTCTGCATTTCAAAAGTTTGTAACCTTGGATAGGAAACAATATTTTTACTTCACTTCTCACTTACCTGTCTCAACACAACAACTGCACTCTCATCTACCGTGCAATATTTCTGGATGAATCTTTGCTGAGATGCTTATCAATCACTTTTGCTTCAATTCCATAAACGTATTCCCAGGGTTTCTTTCTCCTTTAAGACTCAGAATGATTGCAAATTTGAAAAAAATTGAAATTTGGAAGAAGTTCACAAAGCAGATTGATCCACAGGGTAGACAAAGAAAGCATGACTGCCATAAAACTTGTTGCAAACAGTAGCAGATGGATTCTCCATGGGAATAACTAGGCAGCGAATGATTAACAACATGACTTACAAAAAATTAAAAAGATAAGGTGGTGCTGCATCATAAAAAGCCTTTGGAGTTAAACATTGACTCTTGAGTTTTCTGTGAAATCTTGGTGTGCAAGTGTCTGAGTTAAAGAGCAAATTTTATGCTTCTGTCATTGTAAAATTAGTTTCAGACATCGATGGACACAGCACACCCTCAGCGTTATCTGTCGCAGCTGGTAGCTTCTCTCTTTCTCGCAAATTGTGGAGTCTTACTGATGATAAATACTGAAGGTGTTTGTGAATTTGTCTTTGACATTTAGTTCACATTTCGTTCATTTAAGATCTGTGAACATGTGCTGTGTGTGGACCCCAGTCAAGTCGTATATCCTATGTTTTACTTCATCTTGTCGGGTGACATCCGCCACCGTAAAAGACATGTCATTTTTGTGAAATTGTTGTCGTGTTCTTACCACGAACTGGTGGCACTTTAAGCACAGACTTGTGAGAGATGTCTCAATTTCGATCGACAGTATTCAAAGTTCCGGGTCCAAGATAAAGTGGATCGCGTGAGGAAGAGGGTCAAGTCAGTGGAATCCAAGTCCAAAGAATTCGTCTCGAGGATGGAAGGAAAGGGAATGGAAATGTTCAACAAGTGGGAGGAGAGATCGCGGGAGCTGGTCGGCAGCTTCCTGGATATGTTCGGTGCCGAGGGGAGGCTGGTGAGTACCGACCAGTTTTTTGCCTTTGAAAAACTCTTCCTGACTCACAAACACCAAGAGGGATGTTCAGGTTGAAAAAAATTTGATTGTGTCTATAGTTTGTTCAGAAGTTTCTACACAAATAAGTCAAGGAAAAAGACAATCTGATCGCATGTTTTACCTTGAAATTCTTGTTATTACAGAATCATGCCTTTGAAATTCCTAGTGTCCCAGATCACAATTGCCACTTTTGGTTTTGACTTTTTGTATGGCTCTTTAGGTAAATCTTTTCAGACTGGAGCAAATGTCTTTGAACTTTTAGAATAATTAATGGGCACTCTGCATTAGAAGCATGTGGCCTTCTAGAATGTGATAAATTTGTCACAAGACAAACAATAATTGATCGTTATTTGCAGTGGCATCCTAATGTGTAATGGGACACCATTGAGCTTCCCTCTCAGAAATGGTAATACACTACACCTCAAGAAATGTAATGACCAAGGTAGTAAATTTTATGAAAGCCTTTGGCAACATTATTGTACATAGGTGATGTCGATGACATCAGATTAAAAATATTACTAAGATTGATGGTGAATGGTTAGATTGTAGCTGGTTGCGTTTACGACCAAATCCCGGCAGACCCCCCTCTGGCTACACCAGTGTAAGTGATGTCAATCACAGTAGATCAGAATATTACAAAGAGAGTGATGATGAGTAAATAGAGGGTAGCCGGTAGCATTCACGTAGCATTCACAACAGCTTCCCAAAAGAGCCATTCATGATCCTAGAACAATGATTCCAATCACCAGTCGCATTCTCTAGCCATGTTTGAATTCCTGGTGTGTTATTTCTCTTTCTTGAGCCTATAAATTTAGTTTCTTCTCCCAAATTGGTAGCAGAAAGATAATAGTAAACTACAGGACTGTTACTAGCAACCTCATCTCCTTACTTCTTATGTGACTAGTGTTTCTCTGGCTCTTTGACATTTGGGTGTGAAAGTGCCTCAGACCCAGTCTACCAAAACTCGCGATAGTCCTCCGAAAACATTCCACATTTTGTAGATGTTGAAAGTCATGAATACTGCAGCAATTTGCTTACTTTCAGTGCATCTGCTTCATTTGCCATCAGCAGTGATTAAAAAAAAAGAAAAAATCCAACCAAACTTTGGTCTCTCAAAGTTAAGTAAATCTGAGTCAATTGATTCTCAGTTGCTTTTCCTCCTCCAGACGAAAATTGTCCGTGGCTCCACAGACTACATCAAGAAGGCGGTCTCGCCGGTGGCTAGTTCGGAGTCTTCGTCAGACGAAGAGGACTTTGCAGATTACGAAGCAGATGGAGATCTCCCGGTCAGATCTCACTTTCCAGAGCGGCGAAGTCCCATCAGCTGGAGGAGAAATTCTACAGGCTCTGAGCAGAGCAGAAAAAAATTAGCAAATGGTGACATTTAGAAGTTTTCTCAAAACAAAGGTATCTCCTTGGAAAATGATTCCTGCTGAATATGGTCGCTGGATTTAAAATTTTGGTTTGAAAGAGCTGTTCTCTCTCGCAGCCTCTGAGGATTGTAGAGGAGTGACCGATGTCTGACATTGTTCGACCATCGCATCATGAAAATTTGACGTGCTGGTGGAAGGGGCAAGGGTTTTGTTTAATGTCTTCACAGCCTTGCTCGTGTATCTGTCGTCACTAGTCGAAATCTTTCACAAAGCACTTTTCATGCACGTGGTGGCTAGGAGACATGTTTCCTTGTGTTTCAACCCATAGATGTAGCGTATGCACGTTAGTTTTAATACTGTCAGGCTGTTGAAATATTTAAAACTGAATGCTTTGTACAGCTTTATTTCGTCCTTTTCAACTTATTAAAGAGTTTAGGGGTACACATTTCTTTTTCTTCTCTCTCCTATTTCTATCCAGTATTTGTACGAAATCTTTGTAACAGCTGTTCATTCCTTCTCTGCAATTTCTTTTGCTAAGCTCACTGTTTGTTGCCTCAAACGATGTTTCAGGAGAATCTCTTCTGATAACAGGGTGACATCATCTCAGTGCCTAGCAATCTCACGTTTTACAGGTGCCAATTCAGCTAAAAGCATGTTTACATTTGCTGACGTTCTTGTTCAGTGATTCCAAAAGAGAAAAGGGCTGGACGTGTTGACAAATTTTTTTTTTTTGGTGGCAGGGTACTGTATCTTCTTTCACACGTAGAGGAAGCAATCTGAATTATCTTTGACTCTTTTTGAAGCTTTCCGTCTGCTTTTTTTTTGCTTCT
Source organism: Stichopus chloronotus (assembly GCA_021234535.1). NCBI lineage: Eukaryota > Metazoa > Echinodermata > Holothuroidea > Aspidochirotida > Stichopodidae > Stichopus > Stichopus chloronotus. The sequence continues at coordinate 8,098,010 of CM037831.1, forward strand.
TCTACTTTTTTTGTTTTATTTGAATTACAAGTTTTGTCTTCCGTTGGGAGAAGCATTCTTCACGTTCATGTCACTAGATCTGCTTTTGTGCAAACGATGTGGAAGGATTGATGATTGGTGACAGCATTGTTGAATATAATGAAAGAGATGAAAAAGAAGTTGCCACAGAATGATCCTCGAGATACCTGTGTGTAAATATCCAAAAAATGATCCTTAAGGTTCACAGCAACATACCTCTGTGTAAGTATCCATGGAATGATCCTTAGGGATCACAATTATAAATATGCACCTCCTTGTTCATGGTTCAATGGAATTATTCTTTAGATCACGATTCCATGGTGATCGGTAGTTTCGCAAAATATCACAAATATTAAGGATAAGTACTTTTCATGGCTTTAGCCAGTTTCGGTATTGGTCTTAAATTCTCAAATTAAACCTTATTGCCTTTTGTTGTAATGTGCTGAAAACTTGGCATCCCCCTCTGTCTCTTTTTTGTATTGTTTCAGACATGACTAAGACTTCTTCCCACCAGTTGACTCATTCTTCATGGTCCCTTTCATTTCTCGTAGAGTTCTACAGTAGTGTCTAAATAACATTACTGGAAATTGTGTTTTCTTTGGAGTTTTTCATTTCCAGGATCTTGTCCGCCTATTCGCTGTCTCATATTTGGTCATATATGCATACATTGACAAGCATACTGACAGCGTGACACAACAAGCCTCAATTGAACTATCCCAGCCTTTTGTGTAGGGATTAACGGGGACCAAGAAAGTTAAAAGCATTTGAATTCCTAACACACCACTTATAATTATTCCCCTTTACTCTCTTTCTGACATTCTTGTTCAGTCATTAAAAAGAGAAATAAAAGGGCGGAAAGTGTTGACAAAGTTTTTTTGGTGGCAGGGTACTATATCCTCTTTTACATACAGAAGAAGCATTCTGAA